>JAMZAV010000425.1:0-364898 GCA_024449915.1 Sweltsa coloradensis | reverse complement strand
ACCCTTCTCATGTGAAGCACGACACCAGTAATAGTTCCGTGGGAGGGCGGGATCTCACGTAATGACGAGCGTTGTTATGTAATGAGTTGAAGCACATATCCCCTTACAGTCTTGGTATTGTAATTGCAGCACCAATTAGTTTCGTATCTTACGCTGTCTCGATTTGTAATCTAATAGTTCGCTGATGAGCGCTTTGAGTCCATGCACGAAGTAGTTGCGTCCTGCAGCGAATCCACCGCGGGGCGTGTCATCAGCAGACGGCGTCTCTGACGCAGACTGTCTAGCCTAGCACGTAGACGACAAACTAGCAAAGCATCATGGGTTATAAAACGTTGTTGTTGTTGTATTACTCTACCTGTTACGAACAGATACAAATGTCGTTTGTGAAGACAAGAAACTGCTATTTGCTTCCGTAGAAACGTTGTTGAAGGCTTGCTTTTTGTTTCCGATCGAATGGAAATTCTATAGTGACATCGTTACTTTTTGTTAGTTTGATAGTGTGTGTTTTCCATTAGAATAATATTCTTTTTATCTGTTATGATCATACTTGTTTGTTGGGTTCACAATTTTCTGAAGAAAAGTGTCTGAACAGAAATATAGTAAATGGCTGTTAGCCTCGACAAGTGTTAAAAACATACACAACATATTCTTCATCGGCAAAATAAAATAAATACAAGTGTTTATTCTCTATGGAATATTCTTTATTTCATTTCAACATATTCTAAATCTGTATCAAACTACTTAAAAACATATTTCAACATTTAAAATTTGAACATTAATTGGTCAATAAACTGTGCTGCATCAATGTTGTGCGTGATGTTGAACAGTTGTGCATACACGTATGTGGTTAAAACTCATTTTATTCAGTTTTTAAATGTGTTATTCCTTTTAAAATTTGCCTGAACAATGTATTTTCATTATTCGTGCTAACAAAGCACGTTCATGGGAAAATACAAAGTCTGAATAACACGTGAATTGGCCCAACACAATGTTATGTGTGTATGGTCAACAACAGTTTGATGGGAAAACGTCCTTTTATGATCTCCATCAGCATAAAATACTGCTTTTTGTTTTCTTACCCTTTAACCAAAAGAGTAAATTTTACAACATGGCTAAAAAGGTTTTAGAAGTGGATTATAATAGCACTTAGGTCTTTACCACACAGTTTAAGCACCTTGTTTAACTTTGAGAACTCCCGACAATGAAGAAAGTTTATTTTAGTTACAAATATATTCTTTTTAAAGAAAATGCCCCCCCCCCCCCCCCCTCACGCCGGAATCGTACTTTACCGAACATTTCGAAGTCGAAATCAGTTGAGTCCTTTCATTCGTGACGATATATTTTGTGTTCACGCTTCATAATTGGCAACTACGCTAAACGAGCGATGAGAGAGAATATGAACATGAAAAACAGCAGTGACATTCACACCTGGTTCAGAATACCCTGGTGAAAATATCCAGTTAGGATTGCCGATATAGCCGATTTTTTCGATAAATCTTACGCCTTTCGCATGAGTTGCCTCTATTGGTTTTATGAACTTGAAACGCAGTAACGACCGTTGAAATATAATGCAGCCAATATCTTCATTTGTCAACATTCACATGATTTCACTGGTTAATTGGATGAGCGAAGCGAAGATTCCATTTCACTACACTGGAGAAAAAAATCCGGAATGTTTTTTTTTCTTTCTTTCTGTTTGTATTATTGTGTGTCTGTTAGCACGATTCCGGCTAAACCGATACTCCAATTGCGATGAAATTTTATGGAGACCTTCGAAATCTCTGAACCAAGAACTGCCACGTTTTTGAGCGCAATCGAAAAATTATTTCTCATGAAAATCTCAATTTTTCGATTTTTTTCGATTTTTTAAAAATTTCTTCGACTTTCAAGTTTCAACACCTACATGCTTTATCCGAATGTAATGATTTTTTCACAGAACCTTAATTTTATGAATTTATATATTCGTGTGAAATTCGAGCGCAATCGAAAAATAATTTTTCATGAAAATCACAATTTTACGATTTTTTCGATTTTTTAAAACATTCTTTTACTTATAACGCCTACATACTTTATCCGATTGTAATGATTTTTGCACAGAACCTTCATTTTATGAATTAATATATTCGTGTGAAATTTGAGCGCAATCAAAAAATATTTTTTGATGAAAATCGCAATTTTACGTTTTTTTGTTTTTTTATTTTACATTTCGACTTATAACACCTACATGCTTTATCTGATTGTAACGATTTTTATACGGAACCTTTTTTTTATGGAATAATATCTTGGTGTGAAATTTGAACGCAATCGAAAAATAGTTTCTTATAAAAATCACAATTTTACGCTCTTTTTCGTTTAAAAAAATTACGCTCATCCAACAACGCGCCTGAAAAAGCGTTTGCGAAGCTTCCTAGTTTATTTGACATGCTGCATCAAAACATGTGACTATTGTCATGACTCATGAGAGGTAGTATGAGCGAACCCTTCAGTCTGTGGATCGAATGCACATTTTATCTATATGATTAAGGTTTTTACAGAGCTAAACATATTGGAATTAAAAATCAATGCCCTTTCTAAAAGTAAATTAACTTTGACATAAAGTGGTCAAATTGTATTTCCAATCGAGTCCATTGGAAAAGTAAGAATATGTTTGATTTAGTTTCCCATTCACCTGCTGACCCAGAATCTTGCTATGTATATTGTAAAACACACGGGTCCTTAATACTCGTTGAGTAAAAGTTGGGAGTAAATATCAAGACGGAAAGTGTCCCCTTACCTTGCACCCAAGAAACTCAACCGTTCGGAAATTCGATTTTCTAAATCATGTTTTTGATCCATTTATTTGTATGGCTCGAAATGTGTCTTTCTTTCTCTTTCCGTTCACTCTGAGAATTCTTCTGCTCGGATACGTTTCTAAAGATTTTATTCTTATTAAGGATACAAGTTCGGATACGAGAATTCTAAAATTAGGTATTAAAGGCTAACCGTTATTTTTCAACGTTTATAATAGCGTTGTATTATTTTTGGTGGAGGTGCTGGGTATTTTAAAATTACTCGTTTCGGTGGGACTAATCTTACTCTCTGACCCCTTGGGTCACCAAAAACAATATGTATCACTATTGATGAAGGACAATGTATGTTTTGTTGTCCTCCTTTGTAAATCAGTTTTATAACTGAATAGAATAGACGTTAAATAAATAAATAAAAGAAAAAAGAGAGAAAAAATCCTATCAGAGGTTATGTTTGGCTCTTATCGTAAGATGGGATGCGCAAGACACAGACAAATGATGGATATTGCCTGAAGGAGCTTTGCTCCCTTTAAGTGTATTAACTCGATTCTTGATTAATAAGACGTATTGCGATATTAATCTGTGGTAAATACGATGGAACACAACGTACAATGTACAAGGAAGGCGTGAACAAACTCCAAGCAATCTACAGATCAATAACCGAGAGGGCCAAATAAGAAACGGCGAGTGTGGCTAGCGTTACGAGAATGTGCGAGATTTGAGAGCTTCATCTGCGACACCGAGTCTCTCTGTGTCAACTCTTACGATCGATATTCACTTCGTTACTATCATAAAAATTATCTAGTGTTGAGCAGAAAGCTTATGCTGGTTTATGAGGTGTTATAAGGAAGTTCAAGCCAACGACGTCGTTATTTCCAGGAATATGAAATATATAAAAATCGTAAAGGTTCTTGAAAAGAGGTTAATATTAACCACAAGCCAGTCTCCTTGGCTGGGTTTCTAGATAAAAGTCGTTGAATGTATTAACCCATGTCAGATTTCTTCAAATATTTTATGACGTTTCTGAGAGTTAGTCAACTAATAGCAACCAATATGTTGTCTTATTACTATGACCAAAATTTAACCTTTATTTAATCAATTTTATTCAAATTCTACGGTAGGCCTACAATTTGAGTGTAAAATAAAATGTTCTGCAGTGACTTTGTTTATATATTTTTAGAATTCATTTATCTGTAGCCTTATAAGAAGACGGAATGACTTCAGTTATACCTTAAATGGAACAATGATTCAGAATGTGTAATTACGTTGTGGGTGGTATGTATCTGAAGACTGAAAGTAACTTGCAACAAAATACATTTTGAAAATGTATTTTTTTTAAATGCGATGATTGGCGCTCTGAGACATATTCAATATTCACTCATATTATTATATTTAGACTTTTTATTTTTATATCCTATAAAATAATTGTTTATTTTTGTGCTGACAGGAAATGTCTGAAATTGAGGTCATTTCTAACCAAATAATAAATATTGTTTTGGCTACGAAGAAAATTAAAACATAATTTCCAATCTATTGTTCTATACATATCACATTTCAGTTTGCTCTTGGATTAAATTGTGTGTCCAGTTAACATGGTCCGACCTAGGTGTTACTTTGCGATTCCGTTCGTTTGAACAAACTGCTTCCAATTAGCAACGCCTGGGGATGGATGATTGTGTGTTCGCAATGCGTATCAGCCTCGGCTTTTAACCTGTCAATACAGCTTCTGTCAATGATTGGAGGACGGACACAAAGCCAGCCCTTGTTAATAAATATAGAATTCTTTCCGTAACGCGCTTTTCAGTGATTTCGCGTTGCACGTGACTTGACGAGATAAATGGTAACAAAGTCTGAGTTTTTCCGTCATTCCATACCTGAGCTGCAGCTTCGACCCACTCACACAGAGCACAATCAAGATCTCTCATCTAGTCATCTCCTTCTTTAAATTCACCGAAACAATCGAGGATTTTATCGTCATCAAAGGGATCCACCTGAAATCTATCTTTCTTCGTGATAGCTCCGATCTGACCGTTGAGGGAAGGAGCTGCCGCTTCCTCGAGATGCTGATTGTTGCCGTGGTCGGCAGTAAGGACGCCCCCATCTACCACTACACCTCTCACGACACGAGCGAGGTAAAGTTCGAGAACCTCCTGGACTTCGCTTGTGACGGTCTCGGCCTCCTACTCTGCCTCACACACGCCAGGAACATCAAGTCCATCGCGATCTCGTGGGAACACGTCACGTTGTCGCATGAGCCCGAAGTGCTCAACGCCTTCTCCGACCTCATCGCCGTCAACCCCTTGACCACCCTCACATATCTCAAGCTGCACGCCAACTCCATCGTCCTCTCCACGCAAATAATACAGTAGTTCTACGACCAACCCAAGATAACCAAGCTTTCCTTTGACTACTTGAAGTTTGATCATGAAATAAACCAACTGGTCCTAGAACTAAATAACCAAATCGTTGACAATAATGTTAACTTGCAATTTGAATGTAAATTTTCCCGTGATATGTGAAGACGAGGAAAATGATTTGTTGACATTATTATTTTTGACGGTATACCAAATGTATAAGCCCGTAAGCTTGCAGATGTGATTACTGTGTAGAGAACTGGCGTATGAAGCTGGCGTACATGGTGATGTGTGGAGTAATTGGATTTGCCTCGTGGACATTGGTTTCTGTTTTAGAGTAATTGTGTTACGAACTGCTGTTTTGCCACGTGGTAATTTACTCAACAGTTGCAAAGACAAAGTGATTAATAAGAGCTTGCAAAAAACTCTTGTTCTGTTATAATCTTTATAATCCAAATTAAATTTTGAAACTTACTACTACGAGATGCTTTATGTTCCCACTTTGTTCCTTGGAAATGTTATTCATTACAGCATCACTGAATCATTCACGAACTAGACACTAATTATTTACCGACTTGCATAAACAAAATATCATTATACTTGATGTAATTCAAATAGTTGCTTTCGTAATTAGATAAAAATAAGCCCTTCTTAGGTCACTAGTTTTACTGCTCTTATTCTAAAGATAATGGTTTGTATAGTAATGTTAGTATTTTGAGTAATTATGACTGCTCAACAAGCGAAAAGATTATTTTTATTACAAAAAACGACAATTAAAAAAAAGCTTTTAACTTGCCTATTCAGAATTAATTTTACATTTCTTGTGCCCTGTTTGTGGCAAAAATTGGATTGTTATGAATTGAATTGCATCAAATAACACCATTGCCTATTAGTTGTGCAAAAAAAACGCATAAATAGAGTTTTGATAGGAAGAAACACGTAGATACTACAAAATTCTAAATTTGCTCAGAATAAAAAATTATAAACGTTAAATATATTTATATGCTTATGCTAAATATACAATAATTTACCAAAACTACCAATAGAGAAATCAATATATTGAACTGTGAACCTACATTTGATTGTGGACGAGAAAAGGTTTTATCATAGTAACAGTCCACCTATTCATATTTTCTACGTCAGCTGTTAAAATTCGTTGATGTAATGAAGAATTCATAAAACGATAAAAATCTTCCCTGCAAATTCCTCGTATGTGAAAGTTCGTCTTATATGCGTTGCATGCTATAAAAATACACGAATTAAACGAGTAAAGCGTGTTCAAATAATTATTGGTATTGTCGGTTTATTTTTAGTCACTTCGAATGCAAGTCTAGTGTTGACGCTGAACGTGTGCTAATATAATATGCATCACATTGGAGTAAGTTATTGTGCTCGTGCGCAACATTTATGGCGTTCATTCGTAGCACGTGACACATTTCAAAGTGATGTTACAGGAGAAGATGAAGAAGAAGAAGAAGAAGAGCTAGGTACAGAGTATGAGGTGATGGAATGTTAAATAATTTTTTATATGATTAAATTCCGCATTCTTATTTTGTCCGACGAATTCATCAAACATCTTCAGTCTGGATTGCAACCGATCAGGTTTGAACGTGCAACATCCTGAGTCTCGTATCTATAGGCCTACGTCGTTCTCGTAGAAATACTTCTGAATACGTCATTATAGACTTTGTCTTGACTATCTTGAGCGCACAATGTACATTTAGAGTCTTCGATTTTTGTATTGACAAGTCCATGAGCGCAGAGTAGGGCGTTCGTTTTAAATTCAACAAGGAACGAAAATAAAATGCTGAATTGATTTACGTATTCATGCTAAATAAAGGGAGAAGCTTTTAGCCAGAAGTTCTCATCTCAGAATCAAAGGCTTCCTTCGTCTCCCGTGGAAAACTGTAATCTTATCCAACTGATGATATTAATATTATCCATTTTTCTCTTTCTGGTTCTGCTTCCTCTATCATATTTCATTTCTTCACGGTAGAAATCTAGAACTTTGTCGAAGTCGCTCTTGTCTTGGATGGGTTTGTTTTCATAACTTCATGTGGTGCGCGGTTGCAGGTTCCAGCAAATCTTTTCTTCCCTCTCAGAAACTTGAAAAACAGAACAAAATTGAATATGAAATCTGATTTTCTTCTTTGAGATGGAAAAGAGTAATGTTACGATGAAAGGCATGACTAGATGAATGAACTTATCCTGCCTTCTACTAGCGTCAAATTAGTGGAGGTAAGCTAGCCTTAACCCCCCCCCCCCCAAAAAAAAAACAGCCTTATCCTCTTTCTGAAATTGTAAAGGAACTGAATAAAACTGATTTTTTTTGTTTCATCACGGAGGTGGTAAAATTGAATAATACTAATAATATAAAGATTATTATCAGAAATCATTTAATCTAACACCCATAAATCTAATGTTATTAATTAATCTTATTTATTAATATTACTTCTAGTCTCTATAGTTCTAGGTGCATTGACCTCCACCGCCAAAACTAAATCAAATAAAGGTCGTAGCTGATTGGCTGTTCGTGAATAGGGTGGTTGGCTGTGATTGGCTGTTGTGGATATGGCGCGTTTTGAAAGTGAATGATGCATGGATAAGGCAAGTTTAAAAAAGGCGACTTTTGACTGCCTTTTACTACTGGATAAAGACGCTTTTGTTAAAATATTCTATTTGAGATACATGCGTCTCGAAAAGACAAAGAAAATGGTTTACTGAACTCATTTTGAACAAAAAGTGGATAAAGCGAGTTTTCCATCTATGCGACTCAATTTATTAATTAAATAATTTTTATTAACTTCTCAGGCAATCCGAACATTTCCATTGAGCATAGAGTATATTTTAAGTGTAAATAATGTTCATTGCACATTTAATATAATTCAATTTAATTTATATTCTCACAAGGATTTAATTTAATGTATAAATATAATTTTTATCTCACATAATTTGAACCTTTTATTTCTCATTTAATAATGTTTGACGTTGAATCAACGTTATTAATAAATCTAAATGCCAGTTTTGGACTGGTGCGAAACATAATTCCACCTTCAATCCCCTGTAGGACTAAATCGAAAATATTCATTTTTCACACTGTATAAAATGTGTTATTTCCTCCTTTTCGCGTTTCCAAGCATTAAGTTTCTTGTAAAGAATGGACCAAACAAAAGTAATAGTTTGGAAACAAAGATTGACGCCCATAAAGAAATCACCAAGACTCGTTTCAATCTAGCCATCACTCTTGCAGTAGTGTTCAGATATACGCAATACGGACAAAGGAGAAAAACGAATTCGAACGAAATTCGTATAAAGTGAAAATCTAAGCAAGCTTGAAAATAGCTTGCAATTCTCCATCCAACCGAGAATAGGGATTTTCACGCTCACCGAACCAGTATGTGGTACCATGCATCGCATGGCTACATACCTACTATTCAAATTCCCTTGTAATATGGCTATATATGCTAGACGGTTCCAGTTCTACCTCTCTTGACAACTGGCCCTTCACAACTGGCGCAAACTATTGAAAAACTGGCTACTGGCAACTGGCCCGTCGTCTGTTAGAGACTAAGGAAATTGACATACTAATATTATTGCATCAAGAGCCATGGCAATATTGGCCCCCATAACTTTCGTAAACACTATTTAACTGTCACTCTAAGATTCTATCAATACTGGGGAACTGTATGTTGATTACATGTGGCTATATATGTTCATAATGTGTTATGTTGTTGGATGGTTTAAGATTTTGAACTAAACATGTCAGCGCCTAAATTATAGTAATTTATTATACGACAAAAGTTGATATAATTTTCGAAATCCAGCTGCTAAGTTGTCTAACCATGTATAAAAAGAGAGCCCTAAGTTTTTAATTTGATCGCCAATCGGGGTTATTTAAGTTGTGGGTTTCACTTTTGTAAATGTTACACAGTTTTAGGAGACTTCCTGTGCTAGTTAAGTGTTGTCTAACTAGTGTTGCAAAGCGATTGCGTCGGGGCCTGCAGGGTTGGCTTGGTCGCTTTGATTTAAAGTCCCCCACTGAAAATCAGTTATTTAACTGAGTGGGCAGACTCCAAATAAAATTTATTTATTTAAGGAACAAGTGATGTTGACTAAAAGGTAAAATCTATTCTAATGCTACTATTTTTAAATGCTATACTATATTACTTACTAACTATATTTACTTTTTGTTGATTCAAATACACAATATAAGTAAGCTATACTTCCTACACTACTATATCTACTATTTTATGGTATGTTTTCAGTTTTACTAACAATGCTAAGCCAATTTTTCGGGACACAGAATCTAATTATTATGAGCTTATTAAAGGATCTGAGATGCTGACAAAAATGCGACCAAACTTAAAATAAATGAGCTTTATTTATCAAAAGGGACTATTTGCACATGTACGGGTCGGGGAGTAAGCAAGTGGGGTACGAAGCTTATCGTCACAATGCAACGTTCAAACCTATTTGGCGGAGGTAAAAATTTCACGTTTCGTTGGGGCTAGGGTGCTCGCCAAAAACATTCTGTACTATCCTTGTTGAAAGCCAATCTCAACAAAATTCGTATGTCAATCAGATACCATGTTTTGGTTTTAACGTGAGACGTGACACACGCACAGACGGACGAACAGAAAAGTGATGCACACACGGGAGCTTGTTCCCTAATAATAATACAACTTGGATGGTGGGGGTAAACACAGTGTAAATCCATGTGAAATTTGAAATTCGATTGTTTCAGTGAATTTATTCTTATTTCTATATTTATTACCAAAACACTCTCTGTCGCTGTTGTGTTTTTGCCTTATTCTACATGCATAACAATTTAAAAATATATAACATAGCTAACTATACGTGACTGCACGTTTGAAACAAAATAAATGTCGGTTTAAAATTCCCAATTTTTGTCAATCCGTTTGACGAGTTGTGATGCAACAGGTATAACGCTTTAGTTCACCCAGACTTTAGCACAGTAAATCACAGTTTATACCTCTAATACTAGGACGCTCGCCATGACAGCTAGTGAGAATGTTATTTCGTAATTAGCTCGAAAACACGAATAAGCCCGCCCTATCAAATGGCTGCTCTGATTTCTATGGGTAATATTAGCCAGAGTAGGATGCCAGAGTAGATTCATTAAAAGGTACTGATCATAAAATAATTGGATCACAAAATGGTTTATATTCTAGCTCCCTTTAATTCTCAATTTCGCTAAGATTATTTTCAACCCTATACCCAAGAGATTTACAATGACGTCTTTCTTTCCACGAATGTTAATACTTTATTCGTAAAACTTTTTTATCTGAAGCAATGGAACCGGAAAGATTTTACACGGGTAACTTGTTTTTAATGAACCATCCTTTGTTACAAATGAAGCCCAAGTTTACCTCTAATGGTAAGTTAAATAAAAGAATTCGATAATAATAAAACTGGAATCAGTATATCGATCGACCTTTGACCATCGAGGGTCATTTGTAACCAACAGATTTATAAAATAATTATGTTCTCGAATTTCGTCAATCGGTTCAAATTTTTAAGACTTTTGCCTAGTTCTTTCATTTTGGTTTGTTTTGTGTGCTGGTAATTTTGGTAATCCAAGCTAATAGTAAATAAAGTACTTATACTTGACCAGAAACACACACCAATATTATGATGAAATCAAGCAATCTTCATCCTATACTTAGATTAATACTGCCCCGTAAATCGTCTCTCACTGCTTCCTATATGACGACAACATAGCTTAAGGCTGTCGAACAATATATTAAAGCAACAGGGGAAACATTGCCAATTGGTGATTTGAAAAAGTATTGGTTGTTGAGAATTTGACGTTTACATTGTTTTGTATCTTAAACATAGTTTCGTGATTTTAACGCGAATAAATTAGTGCATGTACACTCTTTACATCCACTTTGATTTTTGTTCAAAATGACCCAGTTGACTTAAGAAACTTTAAGAGCTTTTTTTTTAAATATAACGATGATAGAAATGTTCACTCCCCAAACGACTAGACTAGACTACGATTCTAACAGTCGCAAGAGAATCGATTGTCCTCCAAAGTTCTATCTCTCCTTAAGAATTAGGCACGAAAACACCAGACAGGCCCGAAGAGAAGGTCAGGCTTGAAGTTCAACTGTTAGTTTCAGCGAGGCGGAATTATTGTGGTGGGTTCAAAGGTCGATAAAAGCATTCCTCAAAGATAGCGAGGTGTGGGAATTTAATACGCTTCCAATAAATCGAAAGCGATTGCTTTCTTTCTTTCTTTCTTTGATCGTACAATGCCTTTCTTTCGCACATTCCGTATATAGAATTGGAAATATAGACAAAACATTGCCCGTAGGTTCTTGCCGCGAAAAGATGAGCATTTGCGCCCCTTTACAAATTCCTTGACGTGGAAATGTGTGCCAAGAAGTAAGGTTTCTCAGAAACGTATAGACTATGCGTGGGCGCGTGGGCTAAAGCCATGTTTATCCTGTTAGAAAGCCTTGAATAGTGATGCAGCCCGTTGTCGCTGACGACAGGTGGTGCATTTGAAATAACACGTTATGTGTAACGACACGCAAAGCTCACAAGACAAGACTTAGAGAAACATGGCGACTAAGTGAAAGCGCGGTGGATGAGATTAGACGCCCTACTTTTCTGTCTGGGAAATGTGATTTGACGAAGTGGTTTCTGGCGCTGTGAGAGTTAATACCTATTATATTTCCTAATTTGAGGAGCAAACCTTTTAAAAATGTTCTATTTAATGTAAATAATTGCGTTCCAAGGACCTGCAGTGATAGTCTGTATATCGTCCATTGGACAAATGATCTAATATTTATAGTAGATTATAAATATATTCCTGCACAAATCTATTTGCAATGCGTTTAAAATAGGTAAGAACTTTTAACAATCTGCGATAAAAATAAGTTACACAGTCGATTGGTTATGCAAAAAGGGTGGGTTCATTTATAAGTTGTAATTTTCATGGTGTAGAGTGCATGGTATTTCAATTACTACAGCAAGTGTGTAGTTCCATTAACTGTAAATAAACAAAAAGAGCGAGCGCTGTTTACATTACATTATACCAAACCTGTTTAATCCATTCCCAACTAAAATTGCAAAGTGGAACTTTCCGAAAACATAATACCTGCAGAAACTTTCTTGGAGACTAACTTTATTGGGAAACTATCACCTTGCATTTGTTTGCTGACTCATTTTATTGTTTCGATTGTTTTTTGTGTGAACTTAATATCGTTTTAAATTTATTTTATTATTTTATTTCTTTCTCTGAGTATATATTATTTTGTACTTTATTGTTTAATAATTTCTGTTTACTTTTAGTTTGTATTTTGTGGAGCGTTTATAATATTTTTCTCTGTGATCCCGATCACTTTAATGGACTTTTTTAGTTTTTCTTACTGTGACCCACTAATAAGCCCTTGGGATAGTGGAATAGAAGATTGAAATGTTTGTACTGAATGGTTTTGTTATCTGAACCTATATACAAAAATATATTTAAAAATAATTAAAAATATTTAGATTGCGGGTATCAAGTGTTGAAATCCAATTATTGGAAATCACCAACGCCCAGTTCACTTAACGAGCCACTCGAATGGTACTAGGGTAAATGCAATAAAGAATTGATGAGCCTTCGTTAAGATAAACCCATTTTGAATTCGACTTACTGCAGGGTTCAACGGATCTTATAGGGTAGTTTACCAAGTAGGTCCTTTTAAGTGACACTTTAACAACTTTAGATATTAGACTTGAGTGGGTGGGGGAGGTCTGAGACTACTATTTTATAGTGCACATGTATTATAAAATCGCACGCTAACAAAATAAACTACTAAACTGCGTTCCACTGTTAATGTGCGTAATAATAACATAGGAAAACCGTTAGATACATTTAAAAACGTATATCGTAAATATATTATATTTTTATTGAACGATTTATGCAACCTCTTAGTTAAAAATATGTTTTAAATACATTTCGTCCTAAAATAAACAATTATTTACCCATAGCTCGGAGATTAATGAAGATATTGATGTTTACCGTACCAAAATTATAGGTGTTATATAGTTGTGAACAGAAGTTTCACCATCATTGTATAAAAAGCAATGGCCCTAACAAAACGCTAGTCAAATCACTAGTTTTAATTTAATTATACAGTTATGCACGCAGACTATACACACGAAAGAACTCGAGACTATAACCATAGAGTTGGGCGTTTTATGTTATATCTGTTTATGGTTGGAGATGGCTTGATTCGTTAAAGTGTGGCAGGGAAACTAACAAGGCAAACTTATTTGGCGTTTTAAGGGGTGTTTAACTTAGCCTAACTCTACCTGTGAGCATTCTACCCTATCGTCTTGATTCTCTCTCTCTCTCTCTCTCTCTCTCTCTCTCTCTCGCATGAACAACAGATAATCCAGTGTACTTATTTAAAGGAAGAAAGAAATCTTCGCAAACTGTTGTAAACCTTTTACTCTAATAGTAATTTCATCGCCGTCGAAAGGAATAAACTCTACTCTCACACAACTCAATTTCAACTTGAAATTAAGTTTACGTCCATCTTGTAAACAGTAATCACCTGATGAGTTCTTAGTAAGTTCAACGTACGGTAGAAAAACAAGATTGTAAGGTTATTATTGTGAAGTGATCAAGATCTGAAATGCGACGTTGCCGGCGCCGCTCTTGTATCCGTGAGAGGCAATTACGCTAGGGGGGTTGTATGCCATCGCCGCAGGAGGGTTCGGTACACTTAACAGCAACAAGTAGGCGACAAGAGCGTGCTCTCAGCTCGGCGATATCAACCACTAACCACTTACTCTAATCCATCAAGCTTGACTAACCTGAAACCAAGTCACGAGATTGAATGTGTAACTCGACTCATTTTTACTCGACTATCATCAATTTGATTAATTTTTAATCGAATTTATCAACTGTGCCAATAACTTTTCATCTATAATCTTTCTAACTCTTCTAATATTACTAATCTTGACTGACATCAACTTGGCTTGGCAGATGTGATCATGGAATAAGAAAATAATCCTCAGAGACCATTTTTTTAAAATACAGTTAAATGAATAATAATACTCTATATTTTGTTTGTGCTTGTCTTGGATTTTTTTGAAAAGGGTAAAACATTGATTCACTCATTTACTTTTTCTTCCTAACTAAACAAGAGGATTGAGAGTGTATCCTTTCTTAACCACAGCGATAGTTTTTATAGAAATAACATTCTTCTTGGTTTAATATTGGTTCTTGAAAAATCTATCTTGAAAATTTTAACCATATTTATTACGAGATTATCTGACCGAGCGAGATCTATAATGTTGATTAAGTAGCTTCCTTCTCCCTAACTCGTGCGTGTTATTATGTTTACGTAAGATGAATGTTTCTCTTTGTTTTAGTACTCACTCGGAGCTTCCCCCACTGGAGCTGGCTCGACGAAGGACCGCTGAACAACTGAGACCACGCAGACCATGAGAATCAGTTTCGGGATGTAAGTAGTTCTCATCGCTGCTGTCATTTCGACTGAACCCTGGAATCACAAACAAACACGCTACGTTTTAACTGCACAAATATTAGCCGTCCGAATTGAAGGGTACACATTTTCATACTCGCTGTGTATCCAAACTCGCTAGAGGGATCGAGAGTTTGTGGTTGGGTGAGTGGAGACAGATGTGAAGGAGTTCGAGGACTGTTGAAGATTCTCGCGGAAAACTCTACTTCAAACTCAGGGAAAACTTGAACAAACTTTTCTTCACAAGTTTTCTTGTGGTATGGATCGAGTTTTGCGACATCCCATCTATATTAGCGTGTTACATGTTTTAGTAATATCTTTAAATGGATACGAAGGAGATTTCTAATGTTGTATCGTGCTATTACAAATTGCAAGTTCATCCTTCGTTCATAGGCCTATATATAATATTTGTTTTGGGCGAAAACAAAACTTTTTACAAGACATGAGTTAGAGAAAGGTTAAATTAATAATCCTTCGCTTTCTTAAACAGCTTTTAGATTTGATTTGGTGTCACGTGACAAATACAACATATGAAGTCGATAAGAGCTGTAATCACAGCAAATCTTTCAGAAATGTGAAAAGCACAGCACCATCGTTAGCATTTACGAAATGTTCAAGAAAATGCCAAAACCCCAAACTTGATAATTCCCATCACTTATTTTACTTTTAAATTACAAACATGTTTAGACATGTTTCAGTAGCAACCTTTAAAACTTTACCGTTTTTCCAAATATCAATCAAGTATCAATAATAATTGTGAAACGTATGTTTTTTTCAGTCTATCTCAATAAATCTAAAATAAATTTAGTTATATTCTAGTAATAACCTTTAAATCCACATTAAATTGGTTTTTATTTAATATCTTCCCACTCAGTTTCCTTTGGTACAGCTTAAACCTCGCCGTTGTATGTAGGCCTATGTCAAATATTTTCTGTAAGTTAATAATATAACCCGCTTACCGGTAATCGAACCTGAGCCCTTTCGAATAGAAGTAAGAAATAAACCCGCTGGTCAAACCTGCCTCACCTCATAAAATGAGAAAGAAATAATATAACCCCTAGCTACAGAACTGGAATATATCCTATTCCTTATTACGGTTATGAAGATAACTCCCTATCGCCTTCAAAAGGCCACTTTCACTCCACAAACTATTTTCTGACGTTCAATCAGCATGCTAGTAAGTCTCCTGCACATCTCACTAAGAAATAATGAATACATAATATAATGTTGATGTTTAAAATTAGAAACTAAATAAACATATTTTATCGGCATGTGGGTAAGTTAATATATTGTCACACTCACAGTTTTTACAACACAGCTTTCGTTTAACGTTTCACCTGTGAAAAACTTTGCGGCAAAGCTTCAGTCATAATTGTCGATGGCGAGAATTTATTGGCGACCACTCAAATATGAACCTATTTATTCGTAACTCGTGTACTGCGTTCATCAGCTACTGTCTGTACCACAATGACAAACTCACATCTCATCTCATTGCTGGTTTATATGAATCAGTTTGTCCTTACTTTCCTGTGCTGAGTGTTCTTAAAGTCTTAGAGAGGTTTCTATGCCGGTTTGGTCGATATACATTTCAGAGCACGTAATTCATGAACACCTGCTACGCCATGGGACGGGCTGTTCCACTTGTCAACGTTATAGTGTATTTTACTTGTGATATACATTTTATTACTGCAGTGCGTTTCAAAATTTTTTAATTTTCTTGGATTTTCTCTCATTTACTACTAAGAACAATTACAATTGTACTTGTGTGAATGAATATATTCCTTAGAAGCAGACAATAAAAGAACAAACACGTGTAAAGTAAAAACAAGCAAAAGTTGACAAGTAATTCAAAATTGAGGAATGGGAACATTCATGATTCCAAAATAGAGGCAAACAGAAAAAGTGGAGTCTCTTATGGATGAATAAAGTAAATAAATAAATTCGTATTTAGTGTCTACCCACTCAGTCACGAAACTGACTCTCAGGGGGAACCCTTTCGGCGTCGACACCTCCGACGAGCGAACAATGACCAACTAGAGACGGGTATTTTAAATATGAAACACCGACGAAACATTTTGGACACGATTCTACCCGCGGACGACGCCAAAATCAAAAGGCAACTGGACGAGTCCATGCAATATGTAATACGTACTCTGGGATTCGAATCCGGGACCTTCTGCATATTGGACGCAAGAACACTAACCACCAACAAATCATACGTATGTTGATTAATATTAACAAAACTAACATCAACCACCCTTTTTAAAATAGTAATAAATAACATTTTTACTGATCCAACATGTAATTAATTGAGACTATTCTAGGCACATTCGTCGATGAGATTTTGCCATTAAATCATAACTTCACGAGGCACAACTGATGAAAGCGGAAATAAGAACCTTACAGTTATTCGCCCCTAGATTGGTAATTTCCGAAGTGAGCTTGCGATATAATCGACCGGTTATTACATCCGTTTCGATTCAGTTAGTTGAACTAGTTGGGAAAAATATGTTTTCTTGCATCACTTTAGTTTACTTGGCTACTTCCATGAATGAAGACCTTTGCTTGACCTTCTAGCTAGAAGGATCCATTAGATAGATTACACACCATCACCTTTGGGGTATTTCAATGATGCAACAGAAAAAAGAAAACCCTTCTAAAAAGAGAGCAAATGCGTGATTAAAGAGACTGAAAGGTAGTGTTTTGTTTTTTGTAAGACTCCATGCGATTGAAACCAGGGGAGGATTTTAATCACGCGAATGTAAATGGTTCATTCTCAACATCCAAACCACCCACTTTCTTCATATCACTTAAACCCGCAATCAGCAGTACCTCAAGTTATGGAGAAAAAAATTGCATCGTTTTTTCTTTAACCCAAACTTTCGATTTTCCTAAATGAAAATAATAACACAATACGAGGGCGTATTAGTAGGTTGTGCATCTGAATAAATTGAATTCTAGACAAGGTCACTCCTTTTATGAGCATAAAAATTCGCCTGCGCTAAGTGTATATGAAAAGAAGGCATTATCTTTGTTAGTTTTGCTAATAGGAATTTTAGAGTAAATAATGGTTCATAATTAAAATTTTGGGTAAATAACGTTTATATTTACCTAGGACTCGTCTGCATTTAACGTTGTCTTGTCTGCTCGTGTTACTAAAGGGTAGATCGGGGATAGGAATAACGAAAACGTTCAGATTGGGTCAACAATGAAATTAAGAACTTTAAATTTAGTTTTCCTTTAGGAAAATTTATTTCAACTGTTGGTAATGGGTATAAATACGTTTTTGGACGTTGTATATTAAGTTACTATTTTACACTGATATATATTCGTCAATACTGTGAGATGAGCTTCATTACATTCCGAAAATTATTGTAAAATTAATGATTGTACATAAACACAAATTTTTGATCTTTAAATATCAGCCAAAGTTTTATTTTGCACCATCGCCTCGACAAAATAGTTTGTGATAAAACGTTTACAAAACTATTATGGTGTAACGTTTTTCGTAATGACGAACTATAACAATTTGCAAATAAATGGATTAAAAACTGTTATGGTTCTTTTTCATTTCACGCCGAATGAAAGAAAGAAACAGAAGCGAAGATGATGCTTTAAAAAGAGACTACAGTGCATTATCCGTTCATAACAATAGATCGTAGCGAGCTCAGTGAGTACCCAAACTTGCAAGCAGGCAAGTGTTTGGTGGAGGTGCCGGGTCCGGCTGGGTTCTCGTTTCCGAGAGGCTAGACCGTCTGACCCCCAGGTCACAAAAAATATCATACTTTTTCAAGAGCAACGTCTAATAAAACACATGTTTATTGGGATTTATGTTCAGTTTTTATCGTGAGACGTGACACACGTCCGGACATACGGATGGGACAGACGAACGGAAAAGTGGTGCGTATATGGGAGCTTCACCACCGCCATTTTCATTTTTTGTTCCGATAATCTTTTATTCAATATGTATCACATAAGGTTCGGTTATAAATAGACACTACTTACTTTTCATTTCTGTTTCATGCAATAATTTATTCTTAATAGGTGTCTGGGTATGAGGTTGGAAACAAATATTCATAAATAATGTATTTATTTATTTATTTTGATTTCTCTTCTACAGAAAATCTCCACACAAATCATGCTTGCATAATATTCATTTCAAGAATATATAAATATATGCATATATATATATATATATATATATATATATATATATATGTTTTTACGTAGATTTTCTCGGATATAATGTGACATAATGAAATTCTTTCGAGTTTCCGAGTTAAATAAGTTTTATTACCAACGTTTCGAACAGTTCTCCCTGCTCATTCTCAAGGTAACGACATACAAATTAAAAAACATTGAGTAAACAAACAAGACAATAACAAATAATATAAAAGACAAAACAAGTCACTGCAACTGCTCAGCATTACATTTAAGATCTTTGCGATGACCTTAACAGGCGTTTGGTAGGTGGAGCTTCAGGTGGCTTCTTTTTTTCTCCTATCCACTCTAGCTGGAGGAACTACATTTTCCGTGGCAACTGGGGGTATTATCGGCACCACATGGCTATCACGTAGCGCCAGTTTCCAGGTGGGTGCTAGTCTTTTCGCATCATCTCGTATGTTTAAGTTATGCGGTCGTTTCTCCATTTCGACGGCTTCTCTAACAATATAAAATAATAAACAATATTCTAATAACATATTGTTAGAGAAGCCGTCGAAATGGAGAAACGACCGCATAACTTAAACATACGAGATGATGCGAAAAGACTAGCACCCACCTGGAAACTGGCGCTACGTGATAGCCATGTGGTGCCGATAATACCCCCAGTTGCCACGGAAAATGTAGTTCCTCCAGCTAGAGTGGATAGGAGAAAAAAGAAGCCACCTGAAGCTCCACCTACCAAACGCCTGTTAAGGTCATCGCAAAGATCTTAAATGTAATGCTGAGCAGTTGCAGTGACTTGTTTTGTCTTTTATATTATTTGTTATTGTCTTGTTTGTTTACTCAATGTTTTTTAATTTGTATGTCGTTACCTTGAGAATGAGCAGGGAGAACTGTTCGAAACGTTGGTAATAAAACTTATTTGACTCGGAAACTCGAAAGAATTTCATTATGTCATATATATGTGTATATATTATTTAAATTAGGAACATATACTTTTCTGTCCGTCCGTCTGTGAGTGTATCACGATAAAAACAGAACACGATCTCCGATTGACATGCGTATTATTGTTGACAAAGCACTTCAACAAGGATGCTTTTTGGGGAGACTCGTGGGTGTCAAGGAGGTGTGGTTAGCCATTTAAAGGTGACATTTTTCTGTATTCGGCACCTCCGCCAAGGATTTTATTACACTACAAGATTTTGTTTGCGTTTCTTCTTGTACGATCTGTTGATTATGTAGTTTCGTTCCTTATTTTGAGCACACCCGTACCCGTGCTTGTTACAACAGTCTCCTCTTTAAATCCTGTCTACCAGATGAATAATGTTAAAATGTCTCTCTCTCTCCGAAGGTCGGTCAAGATTTGTTTAATCTTGTCTCATCTGTCTACCACATTTCTCCGCTAGCGTTCTCTAAGGGATGTGATTGTATCTGGTTTCAAAAACTCCCCTTAAATTATTACCAAGAAAAGTAACTTATGTTCATCTAAACTGGTTGGTTATACTAAGGGTGTCTTTGGGGAACTGTCTCATCTTTCCCAAGATTTTGTGAAGAACTGATTTATTTTATGTGAACTGCCCCCGAAACACCGGTGATCAAATCAGTTTGATCTAAGTATACGTGTTCTTAAAAAAAAGCTGATAATAATATCACATTTGTTTTTTTATGTCACTTCACCATAACATAGGATAATTTTATTTTACTATCTAAGCTTAAACTCTTGCATTTTTGTTTGTAAAATCGAACACAAACCTTTGAATTTTTCGTTCAATTCTTGTCCCGCTATTGTAAATAGGGAAATCAAATGGAATCTGAAATTCACGAAAGGAGGAAGAACGACTTTATGGTATCATCCAATCTCATATGACTTTCAGAAGACTTAGCAAGACTCGATGAAAATATTATGCAGATCTATCTTAGATAAAAATTATCACCCATTTCGTAACTCTAGGAGAAACATAAAATCATCCCCAAACAGTGCTAGTTTACGGTTGTGCTAGTTATTTAGCTAAGCGTAATCATCTACGTCACTGATGGTAGTTTAAAAACAAGTCCGTCGTAAGGTTAGGCTGGTTACTTACAAAGAACAAAGAACGAACGAGGAATTGCGTTTTGAGCATCCAGATGTTAATTTCTTCTTTGTTTAGCTAACCTCTTGGTATCTAGAAAGCGTTTGATTTTACTCGTGTTTTTCTAGCCAATTAAAACGCTCCTGAGTTTGTATTGATGTTGACCTATATAACTTGAATTTTAAATGACGCTTTGAAGTTTTCTCTCGTTCTTATTTTAGCGTGTTACTCTAATTTATTCTCTGTAGTTGAACTTCGCGTATATTCAAAGGAACAAATTAAAAACTAATGTAGAAAAAAATGTGTATTTTATTATTTGCTGAGCGAAGATTCAGTGTTTATACATTCGACGAGTCTTGAAACAGTCACCTCTAAAACGAATGCGTAATCAAAATAGTTTTTCGAAAAAATGTTTACGCCTGTGTTGTGGATGCATGGATAATTAGTTGTAGAGCTCGATACAACCAGAGTCGTATAAAGAAAACTTTGATTTGTGAGTTCCATCTATCCCCTTGAATACCGCCGGTTAAATAAAAATCGGTTTTTAGGATTGGGAATCTAAGTTCCGGCGACTCTGTGTGACGAATTATGATGACTTTCAAAAAACTCAGCAACTTTTCATAGTAGTACAGTCGATGAGACAATGCGCACTAACTCAAAATATTAAATCGATCGAAGTGGCGAAATATTCTGGCATAAAGCAACTCTTTATTATGAGGATTATTTCTGATGATACTATAGCTTGAAGGCTAGGTCGACAATATGTATTGTCAAGTTTCGATTTGAGTGCAAGGCGTACTTACTCTGAAAACTGTTTTAGATAGGCTTTGGCCTAGGTAACACTTACTCGTTAGCTTGACAAGCCTTGTCATTAATTCGCAGTAATAATGTCGATGTACTCCTGACGCAAAACTTAAAGTACATATAATTAATAAAGTAATGTTTTAAAAGACTAGGGCCAGTGGCTAATATTTGAAATAGTATTAAGTTTTTGTAGTTGAACTTTCGTTTTTTTGTTGATTTCGAAAAGGTTTCTATGCACATCGTATCTACTACGTATTTAGCGTGCAGTGCTTTTATTAGTTTAACACATTTAGAGCGCTTTCAGTCGCCAGGTCGTTGATCCGTTTGGACTTGGAGTAAGGAGAGCTCCCAAAGGGAATTTTTATCGACTCTGATACACTGAATTTGTCAGCATTCATGTAACATCGGAAAAATTCTCTGGCAATATGTGATGTTCAAATTATTTATCTATTGATTGGATATACCCCGCATCAGTTATTGGCATAATCGTTGATTTTTCAGTGAAATTGATGAATGTTTAAAAACGAATCTGCTGTTAGACGCAATTTGAATGTGACTTTTCTCTTTTAAAAATCATTAACTATACTCTGCATGGAAATAATAACAAAACACATTTAATGAAAATATATACACTTGAAGATACGGCATATAATTATATTGAAAATATTCGTTTATTACGCGAGAGCATGAGAAAATAAATCACGTGCAGTTAAATAACCTTTGACATTTCATTTACTTTTGCAAGAGAAGTATACTAGTTTGTGTCGTCTTGTACTGCGCATTAAAGTTGAAACTTGTTATCATGCATGCATGATGAAAATAGACAACACTGTTTCAGTGTTTGAACAGACAAACAACTACCTCTCTTTGAACATCCTATTGCCCTACTTTCTACATCGGGCGAGGGATAGGGTGTTCCTCTGTTTGCGTACGCTGACAAAAACTTATTAGCTAGCAGCGATTACAATATTGTATTAAATTGAAAGTTAAATGAAAATGTGTGGAATTTGCATGAAGACTAAAGATCTTCTACTCATTTTGAAGTACTTCCCGTCATGTTGCTCTTGACCTGAATTGGCGAAGGGTGTAATATCGTTCGTGACACAATAAGGTGCATTTTAAGAGGAATGTAATAATAATATATTGTTTTTCAGTTATGTTTAGTTGAAATAAATGCCGAATCACGTTTTCTAAGAATCAACTGAGTTGCTCCTACACGAATATAACAGTTCTAATTAAACTTGTTAACCGCATTTTATTTCAACAAAATATAATTTTACTTTTCATATAAGGACCCCTTTATGATATATAATATATATATTATACATGTAATATATCAACTACTTGTAATCTTCCATAATCAAACCCACTATTTGGTTTGTAGGAATAACTAGTTTTGTTAAATAACTTGTTACTAATTCAATTGACTAAGAAATTGTTCCGTCGTCTTATGTGATAGAGTTTGCGTCTCTGGTGTTACCACACAATCACATCATCTCGAGGTGTAATGTGCGTACGTTGGGGTGTATAATAGTGGCCCACACAATAACCCTCCTACGCCACCACAAACGGGGCTTGCATCGTGTGACTTCAGCCACTGTTTCTGCACTTAAATAGTGATGGAAATACGTTTCACAGTCGAAAACCTTCTTCATCGCCTTTAACAGAAAACCGCCAGGCTTTACCAGTACACCCAAGCGACATTGAAGTCTCCTGCTTTAGCTGCCGTTCAATCATAGAAGTCTTCGCTTAGAAACACCGGTTCTATTTCCCGTATCCCCAGGGTGCTTAGTAAAACTGATCGATAACTTCTCACGCTGCCAATTAACCGATCACTTTCCTCAATAAATCGCAAGATACTTGACACAGTCTCTTTAAACTGCGCAGTTCATACCAGTCTTGCCTGTAAAGTATCACGGTTAGTTTTCCGTTACTCTATCACGGGGAACAAAGCTTGATCGATACTCAATCCACACGGCCTTAAGGTTACATTATCTACTATACTCGACTACGAATAGCATAATCGTAGCAGTCTCTGATCCGACAAGTAACGGTTAGAAGTTCAGTAGCCCATGGCAGGTTGCCGTGTGATAAGAGAGTCAACGGTTTAGTTTATTCTTCGATATACCCGGGGAAGCAAGAGTTTGGTGGGATCCTCCCACACCCTACCCGGCTTCATTGTTCGATATAGGCTCGTATATAATTATACGAGTAAGTCAGTAGTCAGTAATCTGTTAACCCGGACAAGGTAAGGTTTAGAAGTTCAGTAGCCCATGGCAGGTTGCCGTGTGATAAGAGAGTCAACGGTTTGTTTATTCTTCGATATACCCGGGGAAGCAAGAGTTTGGTGGGATCCTCCCACACCCTACCCGGCTTCATTGTTCGATATAGGCTCGTATATAATTATACGAGTAAGTCAGTAGTCAGTAATCTGTTAACCCGGACAAGGTAAGGTTTAGAAGTTCAGTAGCCCATGGCAGGTTGCCGTGTGATAAGAGAGTCAACGGTTTGTTTATTCTTCGATATACCCGGGGAAGCAAGAGTTTGGTGGGATCCTTAACATCCTATATTTAATATGGCTCGAATAACAGAAGCAGTAGTCGTAGTCACTCCGGACAATTTAGAGACCCCATCTTAAAAGATCAGTTTTATTTATCAATAGGGAAGCGATTTGGTGGCCCAACTACGTTCTCGATATAGCCGAATTTGACAGGTAAGTCAGTACTAGCCTTTAACCCACAAGTAGTTAAAGTTTCCCATGCAGTTTCCTTGTAATGTACGGTTTTTAGTTTCAATACCGGGGAGCACAAGCTTGAACCTTCAACCAACCATAAACTGCTTATTGTCATAAGGCCATAAATTATACAAACCAAGTCGCATCTGTTAAACTGGCAGGTAGGTTTGAAGTTGTACGCTGCGCTTGCCGGAGGTATAGGAGTAACTTGTTATCTGCTTCGATATACGGGGTAAACAAGGTGTGGGATCCTCTCACACCCTACCCGGCTTCATTGTTCGATATAGGCTCGTATATAATTATTATCTATATCACATATAATACCGTCGGTACCACTCGAAGGCTTCATTTTCATTCTTAGGTATCACTTGTTGAGGCAAGATATGTAAATAAATAACTTCGTGTATTTGTATTTAAACCCCATTTTATACTAATGTTAATTTTATTCTGTGTCCATGTGGCAATTATCTGCGCAACAAATTAAATATATTTTAAACAAAAATTTTATCATTCATATACACCCTGTATAACTGAAATTAATGAGATACCCGCTGGAGTAAATTCGTATTTATGTGTTGATATTATTCATAAATGTTCGTTATGTGTGTTGTGTAATCGTATGTCAATATTTTCTAAAAATATATATTTATTAGATGTACTGAGTGGTAATTTATCTAGTCATTCAATATATTTGGTTTAAAGATACATGTCCTAGTAATTTTATTTGAATAATTTCGTGTTTTCTTTTTAGTATTCATGAATGTTTTGTATAATATTTAATCTTAAGTCGATTTTAATATGAATTTAAAAAAGTCATATTTTAATCTACTGGGATCGAATGAGATAAACGGACCAACGTACGTGCCTAATGTTTATTGGTGACTGACTGATTTGGTTTCATAAAACCCGAACTAAAAATATGGGATAATTGGCAAAAAATGTACAAATAAACACAACAGCCAATACGCGAGTTAGATCACAGGATAGTATTTAGAATGTGAGTGTACGACGTCTTGTAATTGGATATAAAACGAGTTTTCTTGTCAGAAGACCAATGGAATTGTCTGAATTCATTGCGTGTTAAGCCCTTCAAATCCGCTATAGCTTTGTAACAAGAACTTTATCTTTAATTAATGACTTTTTCCAATTTAAAACCGCGAATTCGATTTACCTAATAGGATCTTGAGAATTAGCAGCCTGTGTACGGCTGGTCGAAATTCGAAACCACAACCAAATTAACAAGAGAATGCCCACGTGTGAGCTGAAAATGTGTTAGTTCTGTTCGAAATGTCTTCATCAATGTTTCCTTCTTTACAAAAGTTATTTGTCATACTCATACTCATACCGGCGGTGTCTATCTTTGCGCATTATATAGTTTCCTAATGGCCCGCCTCGTTTGGTCAAAACAATATGTGAACATTGACCGAACCGAAAGTTTATTTGTTTTTTTATTGATTCGCTCAAATACAGCATTGCTGCCTTTTTACATTGATGTTTAGACTAAAATAGATTTAAAAATAATATAAAAACATAAAACATAAAATCCAAATATAAAAATTCAAAATATCAAAACTGACCGCCAAAGGGGTTTCACATACACTTCTGCCATCAAGTAAAAAAGTCATTCAATCCGATCAGTAATTTTTAATAGCTCTCCTCTGATCCTTCATTATGTCCTTTCTTTCGTATCCAACTTCTTTGACATTGCAGATCAGCTATTTATATATTAATCTGTCAAGACTTGTTGTTCTTATTGGTTCTTTTGTTTCACTTCTGGTCATTAAAAAATATTAAAAATATTGCAAGTCAAAACTGAGAATTTAGAAAATCGCTACGAAAGTGGAATAAAAACTTAAGATAACGGTACCTCAGGTTCTCTTCAGTAGCTTAAACATGTTGTAAGAAATATGGATCACGATAAATTTTGTTTATAAACGATGAAATCAGTTTTTTATGCTGACCCTCCCATTAGTGTGTGATTATTTTATCACCGCCTTGGTTCAATCGGCATGTTATCAAATTAACATGTTTGTGGCATTTTTGGACTAGCATTTAAAAATATGTCTTTAGTGAGTAAAGGGGTCGTTTTCGATACACGAGAACTTGATTTATTTATTTTGTAATGCAACATTTGAATATAAACGGCTATGGCATGTACCTCATCCATAATTAATTAATAACAGTTGGACAGCACTGTAACTATATTATTAACAAACATAAAAAGTGTAGTTCTTCGAAAGTGTTTATTTTTTGTTGGTTTATTTTTTATCGTATTAGAACAATTCAAATAAATAAAATTCACATTTTGGTGGAGGTGCCGGTTCCTCCTTATAATTAATTTAAAAGTATATTATTGATAGACAGCACTGTATTTTGCAGTTATGTTTATTGTATTGTTATTTTATTGCCATTAACTTAACTTTTGGCCAACAATAAGCAACGTCGATGTTATGCTGAGCTCTCTGACGTATTTAAATACAAGTTACACAGTACACAATTTATGATAACGAACTGTAGGCGTCACTTCAAAAAATTCTATGGATCTAATTTCGTTAAATTTAAGACACAACATATTTTATATCTTTTTAAATATGATTATGTTAGTTTAGAAAATTGGTGGATCACTTTTATCTGCTAAAGTAAGTTACCCTAAGTGTGTCTACAATATTACTTTTACGAGAAAAACTGTTGTTTGTTTTTTTTAAACCATAAGTCTGTAATATTGGAAAAAGTACACATTTTAAATTATACCGTGTACGTAAAAAGACGAAGTAAAAACCGGATGCAATCTAGGAAATGTATTGCGTTCAATGTTTGCTGAGAACACGTTAAAATTATAGTGGAATGAAACATGTCACAAACATTCGCGTTATTCTATTAGAGTTATGAAATAAATGTCAAGCGTTGAAGAATAGGGAACGTAAAATAAACCAAATTGGACGAGAGGCGCGAAGTGTTAGTTGATGCGTGCGATGAAACTTGTCCTTAAATGCTACAATGCATCACAATCCATGAAAACGTGACTCTTAGTGAAAAAGTCATTCACCGAATTCAGAGATTTTACCCCCTTTTTTTTGATATAAAACTGTTAATTTTCGTGGCTAGAAAGAAAAAAATTATCTTGAAATGTAACAGTTAAAACAACTTTTTTCTGTGTTTAATATTGACTAACGTTCAGTAACATAATATATTCATCATAATTATTGTGCAACGTTAACTTTATTTAAACACAATTTTTATTTCTGAACATATTTCTAAATAAGCCCAGACAGCGGGAAGTACGTGTTAAATTGAGGTCAATGATTGCGCTTATTACGGCTGCCAATAGTAGCTGCCAACTGGCGGGGATTTGGACAGGCCATACAGTTTAGTTATGATTACGGCTAGTTTCTGCTTTTTAGCTTCGTCTGGCTCATTTAAAACGATGAAAATTCTTGCCAGTATTTTTTAGAATTGATCTGTGACTCGTAGAAACAACCATGTGTGTGTTTTGTAGATACACAAACTGTGACAACTCATAAACAATTTACATCTTGAGTATTCTGATATGAATTTCGTTCAAAGTTCATGGTTGTTTACAAATGGCACTTTTTAATAAAATCACTGAATATTTGTTACGTTTTTGCACTTTAATTTACAAAAAACATTAAATTTAGTTCGGCCTAAACAGCTATAATAATTTCTTTCCCTTTTTTTGTGAAGAATGACTGTTTAATCCAAATGTTATAAATGCGTAACAAGAATTAACAGACTGTTAGTTGACATGGCTTTTTAATGAAAACGCACGAAAATATTCATCAATTTAATATGGTACAAAATTGCAATGAAGCTCATACATTGAATTAATAAACTAAATATAAACCTACCAAATATCACAATTTTATGTTATCATGTTGTTAATACCTCGATATTACCTTGATGTGCTTTAAAACGAACAATCTACATCAAAATGTATAATAACATTAGTGAGACCCGGCACCTCCACCAAAGTAGAAACAACATGTAGTTAACCTTATCCACTGTTCACTACACCGCAGACATCGTGTAAATATGTGTAGACTGACTTGACTTTTAGAGTTTAATTACAATCAAGACTTTATGGTCTATAATAACAAGCCACAAATGTAAATTATTTGTCTCTAATTATATAACGAATCCTAATTATATAACGAATCCTATTCATAATTGATTTGGGCCATCAAATTCCAACTCGCAACCTTCTCGTGGTTTGGCCCGTGATTAGGGGAGTTTTTCTCCCTGAAACTAATGGCGAGCTCTGGGTCGTCGTCGGGGAACTTTCCCCTTCCCTTTGACGATCTCCCCGACGGCGACGACAATGACAACACGGACGGATGATGACACAGACGGAGACGACCACGACGTGAGGGAAACCCCTGCCCTCCCCATACGCTTGTGGCTGGTTCTGACCAGCACAGGCCTGTCCACCCCTTGTCCCCCCGCGTCATCCCTTACGCCCCTCCCTTCGTCTCGATTATAAATATGAGACGTTAAGCAATATCCAATCAATCAATCATAATTTATTTAAGCCGTTTGATAAACAGATAAATGAAACCGAGGAGGTAAGTTTTATTTGCTCGTAAAGCTTCCGATCTCGATTAAAGCTATCCCTAAGGCAACATACCCTACTATAGAAAGCCAATACACACCCTTATGCTACGCTTGCCGTGAAGTGCTTACGACGCGTGTTCTCGTTCATAGGTAGGAAATTCAATTCAAACAGAACCCTAGGGTCATCCGCACATAATGGACTCAACTCAAACTGCTTAGTAAGTGTTTCCATGGAAGCCTTACACAAAGCAAGACGTATTGTTAAAAATAACATTTGTACAATGCTTCAGATACAAAGTTTGATCTAAATACACGGGCACGGGGTACAAAAAGTAGGGAGCGAAGCTTACCGTTATTATACGTAAAACTAGGTAAAATTAATTTTATGCTTAATTAAAACTAACAATGAAATCGCTACAGAAGCTTTGATAATAAGGCTTAATGCCTATTTTATTAAAAAACAAACTGGAAATTTTGTGCCCCAAGGAATGTGAATTAAAGGGGAACAACAACGAACTAGGTTTTAAGCGCTCAGCTCTCCTCGTTGGAGGAAACTGGTATATAGAAATTTAAACAGAAAAGTGACGCATATAGTGGTGCTTCGCTTCCTAAGCTGTTATCTTCTGGCTCTATTCATTATTAGATCGTGGTCAGTTACATGTTTAATACTGTGATTGCGTGAGAAAGTATGAGTAGAATAATTGTTTAATTATTGTAGTAAACATGTACACAAATATTAATATACTTATATTTATGACTCTCTATAACCAGAATATTGGTCAATATAGTTACAGGGTTAAGAAAGATAATTTAAATTGTCACACGTGGGTTATAAAAATAAGTCTCAATAGCCGTCAGGTGTATAACTAGGTATTTTTGAGAGAGGGTAGTGCTTAAGGGAATGAGGATTATCCCTTCCATTCGCATTAGTGACTGAAGATAACCTTGGAACAAACTGTCAGTCAGGACTGCGGAGCCTGGTTTCGAAGACAGGCCCTCACGCACTGTTCGCTTGTGCTTCATAAGTCGGTGTAAAATAAAGCCACTTATTTATTATCTATATTGGGTTTCATGTAACGTTAAACTTAATTAGAATCAGGAATTTATTTGCTCTGCTCGTGGATTGCATTGAACATATTTAACAATACTGTTGTAAGAAATAGTAAATATACGAGTATCGTTTAATATTTTATTTCAACTAGGGTCAATGGTTTATCGTCGAAGTTTGGAATAATAGAGCTATGTATTTGAAAATATATATCTAGAAAATGTATATTGAATTTAATGTAGACAATTCAAAAAACCTTTGTATATTACCAAGATGAACATAGAAATGGTGCTCACAATCAACATGACATGCGCTATATGTATATTAAAATTATTGGAAATGTCATCGCGTTCTCCTTTTGTACATAAAATATAAAACATGAGTGTATTGACATAATTGCTGCAGTAGTTGAACGTTGTTCCGTAGTAGCGCTTCGTCTACAGAAACTCCTAGAATTAATTATATAAATGAATTCATCCTTTCATATTTCTCCATTATCATGCAATGCATATACTCTTAAATTCACTCTTTAATTGACCATTTGACTTGTATATTCGTACAAAAAACTAAACAATCTACACATAATTATAAACATTGAAAGCAATTAAAATTTGTAAATATAAATAAACAAGTACTTTATCAGTTGTTTGAAAACTGAATATTATTACTAAAGCCTGTTGAACGATTGAAGAGTGTAAACATAAAACAGACATGATATTTTCAAGTTTGTAAACAAACAGTTCGACATACGTTGTCAATTCTACATGAGTATTTTTGCATAAATAATAAACAAAACGAGACGTTTATTCGCCATTCGTTGTTAGTAGCGTTCAGAAAATCAAATGTGCACGTCCTACAATGAACGGTACAATCCATCAGAATTTCATTCGTTAGAAAACATATTTGAAATCGGCTTACTTATATTAATTTTCTAACTAGAAAAATGCAAAAGTCGTTGTTAGACGAGTGAGCGAGTCATGTGTTGAGTACTCGGTAACATTCCCTTTCCTCCCCCTACCTAAGGCTGGATCCAGCATGGGTCTTTCCTCCCTATCATAGGCTAGAGTGGCGCATTATGGCTTTAAAGTTGACGCGCCCTTATACCAACTAAACTCAAAACCCTATCATTTAAACCTTATGTATCAATCAATGTAATGCAAATGTTCCCGAGTTCTCAACACATGACTCGCCCACTCGTCTAACAACGACTTTGGCGTTTTCCTAATCTAATTGTCTGAGGCGCCATTATGCCCTTAGTGTGGGAAACCCGGGTTCAAACAACGGTCGGGATAGTTTTTGTTATTTTTGATTTGCATTAAAGAAATATAGAACATGTTTGGAAATGCATATGCAGTACTATGGAAAACACAGCCCGTACAAAATACGAATAAAGATTGCAAGGTTTACTCAATCTCCCAGCGGAATTTTTGGGAACATTTAGCGTGTAAGATTCGATACACCTTGGTCACTGTATGCATTCACCGCCTGACAAACATGATTTGATAAATATGACTTTTTGAAGAACAAAACCATTGTCTTTAAATTAAATCCTACACATTTACAGACTATTTTTCAATACATTATTTGATTTTGAGCAAAATGTTAACTGCACGCTTGTAACGGATGTCTGTTTCAAATTTCAGCGCAATCTGTTCAGTCGTTTGGCCGTTCTGCAGCTCACTCACTCACTCACTCACTCACTCACTCACTCACTCACTCACTCTCCCAATCACTCACTCACTCACTCACTCACTCACTCACTCACTCACTCACTCACTCACTCACTCACCGACAAATTAAAAACAGGCTAAGTCCCGGTTATGTTGAATGGTTGAAATAATAGTGTATATTAATATATGCTTAGTTTTTTGTTAGTTAAAAGAGAAACATTGTTAAGGGAACTAATTACTTTCGTTAATTATTCAACTTGGAATGCCGTGATTTTCAGGGTCGAGGTTCCTCTTACTCCAGTGCGGGTTATGCAAACTAGAACACTCAAAGAGTAATGAACCTCGGAGAAATTGCCTGGCGAGTAATTCAGACCCGGGATTAAAGCATTTAAAGCACGGTATGCAGAAACGTAAAGAGTTGTTCCCTAGGGCGTTTACTCTTCACTCAGCTTTCACATTTGATCGTTCCGTTCGTATGTGATGAGGAAATGTTTCGTCGATTTCCATTTTTTTCAACAAAAGACTGACGCGTTATACGTGTGATAATCTCTGTGGATCGAGTTTTAATGAGAGGGATTTTTAAACCTGTGAGAGGGGATAACAAATACTAACAAACGTGTTGTTGAAAATGGTTTTAAGGAATTAATTGTTTGATTGATTGATAAAGCTTTAATTTTTTTGTGCATTCGACGTCCACAGCTCTGTAAACCTTCTATGAAAAAATAAAAAAATATCACAAAAGAAAGAGGAAAATAAAATACTAAAAGTTTTAACAATCCACTGTTTTGCAAATGACAGTCAAACAAAGTTGAGATTTCACATTGCATTAATTTCATGTGTTCGCATATTTCCAAACATGTCTGGGGAGCCTTTAAAAGTAATCGTACGTATAAAAGAAAGTTGATAAACATATTTTTGCGGCATTATTGTTAATATTTATGGTTGAAGAAAGTTTTCTCTAAACGGCTGAACTTCTACGCGACGCCATATATTCAAATTTAAATTGTAGCTACGCAGATCGTTAAATTTTAATACTATTTTTACTTAAGTTTGTGAACCTTAAGTTAATATTTAGAAATGAGTTTCAGTCTGGAAATTTTCAAAAGCCTGGAAAGTTAAAACAAAAGAGCGCACATGTACACGGCGGTAGAAGTAAGTGTTTCGTTTGTTTGTCCACACTAGCGTGGAAGTACATCCTTTGAAAGGTTGAGGCTAATTGCTTTGTTACCATATCAAGTAATTATAAAACTATTATTAGTATTAATATGCAACACGAGGACAAAGAATCATTTAGGCTGATCCTGTTACTTTGGTCAGAATACTAAACAATCTTCGAAAGTTGGCTGAATGGGAGAGAAAAAACAAATAACACCCAAGTAGCAAAAGTGATGGCGATTTAGGGCACTGAAAACATCCCCCATCAGTTTGAGCTATGGCCCATAACGGCGATGCCTTAGGGCCCCTTAGGGGGTTGGGCCAGGCCCATAATTTTGGGCCAAAAGCAAGCGCCGTTTGGGGGCATAAGCGGCCCACTGTAGAAAAACCATCAGTTTCAAAAAATGGCTGCATTTTTTGACAACGGGCCCCCTCATGGGCCATACCCGGGCGATAAAAGTTTGCCATCATTTTCGCCGCTTATGGCCCAAAGGCGGGCCGCTGTAGCAAATCCGACAGTTGCCTTAAAACTTTTGTCACGCGGGATGCTTACGGCCCGGGGGGTAGAATGTTTGGGGAAAACACTAGCACCATTTTGTAGCGACGCGGGGAAGTCACGTACATAAACGAAAATATTAACTGACAAAATTTTAAAAATTATAATTTTTTTCATCGTGCTAGCATTTCAATTTCGTAAAGTGGTTAAGATAAAAAATTCAGTTAATACAGAAAGGGGTTATTAACATAGATAAATTTTATCGCCCCTCGCCGTACCCAACCCCCCAACCCGCTGCGCCCCCCTTGGGAACGCTGACCGTACACCACCCTGATCACTGCTAGAGGCGCGCGCCAGCTGCCATGAAATTAACCGCGTGTATGCATTTGGAACGTCCCTTTTTCAACATTTCGTACCTTGTTTACTGGGAAAATAAAAAAATCCATCTCAGGTTGTTCATCAAACAAGATTCAATAATAATGTGTTCAAAATTTAGTTGTTTTAAGCGTAGGCCCACTCTTGTTCAATTTTAAATTTACCAAAAAGACAAACCCATATTAAGGTATGAAATTAATTGACGGGAAAATGATTAGGACTCAGTTTGATTTGTATTTATTATTAAATTTTCCACACCACGGGCAGACGGGCAGACGGGAAAGTAAAACTAAATTTAAGCCTCTCCCCTACTTTGATATAGGCCTACACCAAAAAATTTCCCTTTTGCCATTTTTTTTGTAAAACCAAACAAAAAAAAGATATAGTTTATCAATGATCATCTGACTTTTCAAAACTTATTATTTTTTTTTTTTGGGTTTAAAAGTAACTATAAGCCTTTTATGGCCTAGATGATTTCAGATAAATTAATTACTTATACCCCGGGAATATCCCGCTCTAAATTTTGGTTTGAAGGATGATTTTTGTTTCTATTACTTGGAAAATTTGTCGTTTTTATCTTGCCTTATAATTTTTTTTTCCACCTATTCGTACCGGCGGGAAAGAAAAAAATCGTAAGTGCAATTTTCCAAGTATGTCAGTTTGTAGACAAGAGTATGTGTTACAAATAGAAAAAATCTGCCTTTCAACCAAAAAAATTACAAGCAGGAATAATTATGTCTGGGATAAACGTGTCATAATTTTTACTGTAATCGTCTATTCTGGTCGTACTGCTCAACCCAAAAATAAATAACAAATAGTTTTGGCAATGTCATAATATTATGATCATATTATTGATCAACTAAGATTTAGGAAAATTTTAAATATTAATTAAGCCGATTTATTGGCTGTAGTTCTAAAAACATACAATATGACATATTTTTTTTTTGTAATGAATATATTTCTATTTAAAGAGATTTTTCGTTTTCTTCCATCTGCGTCAAGTATGTGAAATTTGCACTACGAAACGGCAAGTGCAAAGGCATATTACAGATACATGACAGCATTATCGACAGCGGATTAATTCTGCATATTGCAATGAAATTAATGACTGTATTTATAAACATGTTTGAAATTAATTTAAAAATTATGTCGATTGCATGCAATAATCAAAGTATTATTTTGAAAACCCTACGTGGAGTATTCGGTATCGGAATGATATATAATAATATATTATCATAATATTAATATTATCAAATAATAAGTTTAAATGATGATATACGGTACCTTGAATGTGAGAACGTCAATATTCCTTAAATCGACGAAGAAGAGCGAGAATGATTAGCGTAACATGATGAAATTGACAGTTAAATCATTCCTTTTAATCCATCATCAAATGTGTTATATACTCTCATTAGATTCCCGTCGGTTGTGTGCTTATGGGCCATAGGAGGGCCGCCTACTGTTCGCCACCTGTCGGTTGTGTGCTTATGGGCCATAGGCGGGCCGCCTACTGTACGCCAACTGTCGGCTGTGTGCTTATGGGCCATAGGCGGCCCATCAACGCAAAACTTTGCCATCACTTTGCCGCTGATGGCCCATAAGCGCACACATTTTCTGTGCTACTTGGGCAAATAATGAATAACAACACCAAGTGATATTGTTCCAAAAAGTTTTGGGCGGGACATAACCTCATATTGAAACATTGTTTTAACTAAATGGCACAATAGCTCATTGTGAGGTTATGTCTCTCCTGAAAAAAAATAATCCCTCAGACAACTTCTAGCCATCGTTCAAGGATTTGAAACCGTATGTCTGAGGTGACTTCAATAGCCTTAAAAATTTAAATTGATAATTGTATGGAGACAACTTAAGTCGTTTTCTCAAGATGACGATAAAATAGTCTGTAACGATAAGTATTTATAGTCGAAACGAGAACACAGGCGGTTCGGTGGCAAGTGTTCAAGGCGCAAGATGTGATGAGTTGTTGTTTCAATCTCACTCATAATAACTCATGCTGCTAAACGCGACACGATTTAATCACATGCGGTAATTGTTTCGATGCTACTTTACCTCTTGCTTGCAGAGCGTTTTTAATGGTGTGTCATGATAATGGAGGCAGCAAATTACCTACGATGTAATTCTCATGAGAAATGACTTGTTATTTGTATTGGATGATACGGGGAAGTATAGTATACAGGAAAGTATAGTAAACACCTAGAGCACTTTTGGTTTTCAGTCGAGATGCTAATTTAAGACCGTAGGTTCGTTACCTACTACCGATTATATTTAATAAAACAATTAAAGGCGTTCTTGGATAAAGGCAAATGTTGGGATTAAATCTTATGCAACAGTTCTTGAACATTCCTTACAAAATATCATCAAACAATAATAATTGACCGTTTGTTGGTAGTATACACAACATTTATTGGATTCATTGTCCCCATTAAAATACAAAAAGGTGTTTTGTGAGATTTTAGTGACGTGTATAATAAAAATATAGCTGCCATCCATTTTTCAATGTAATTCTGGTTCAAATGGTAAAGCAATCAAGTTTCGACCGTTGGCAATAATGTATTCTTTAAGCTACAAATCTAATGCTCTGATTTTTTTTTTTATAAAATAGACATTCGATGATCCCACCGTACGTCACCATAATATTGGAAAGTTTCAATTGAAAATATTCCTACGAATACGTAAATTACAAAATGTATGCAGATTTTCCAAATGGATTTAATTTTTAACGTCATCTCTAAATCACATTGTAATACATCCAAATCTACCCTTGATTGAATGATTTACGTCTTATGTTGTCCTTCATAATCCTACTTGATTCTAAACGTGAGTTTAATTACTTTAGGTACTCCTCATTCCCACACAAGTCTTCATCATCATATACCACTGCATAACAGTCATTGATAAACTGTTTCATCCATTTTAATGTGTTACTCTTTGAATGACATATAAGGTATTAAATACTTATCGCTTAGATATAAAATTCGTTGGACACCTGTCCTAGGACAACTTCAATGTTCCTCTCAGTCTGACTAACGTTTGTCGTCAGGACAGTTTTGACGGAAATCCTGAGTGCTATTTTTTACAATATTTAATACCACCGATTACTTTTACTGTTAAACACCTTCGAAAATCTTCAGTCAAGCTTTCTGTTTGTTGGACTTAACCTTGACCTTACGATTTAAATCATTGTTTTAAAGAATAAAGCTCCCCTGTAACCATCACTTTTCTGTCCGTCCGTCCCTCTGCGCGTATGTCACCTCTAACGATGAAAACCGAACGCGAACTTTTGTTACCTTTGTTTATTTTGTACGTTTGTGTTTTTTTGTTGACATGGACGTCTTGCTTATAAGATGTAACATTCCTCTGTTAATTAATAAACTTCGTTCCTTATTTTGAGTAAAGCATTGCTGTTCTCTTGTTGCAAGAAAAAAGACTAACTTTATTTTTCCCTGTGCCTGGCCTTTACGTTGTGTCCCACGGGTATCGGTCGACCGTCTAATCGTTTCCAAGAGAGCTGATCATTTGCATGAGTATTGGATCTGGGCTCTCGGATACCGGGGCAGGTGTTGCATAATTAATTTAGGGTTTTGGATTTACAACCTTGAGTAGCCCAGAGTGCGGATATACTTCGTGTACTGTATAAAGTTTTCTCGAAGCGCACGCTTGATATTTTAGGTGATGAGAACATGTACAGCTAGAATAAAGACAAGTGTTCTGTGGTCAGGAGTGCTGGATTTATAATCTTCAGTGCACATACAGTGTGTTATTTGGGTGATGGAATATAAGAGGAATACTTACTACTTTACTATTCACTAACACCTTATATTGTAAGGAACGATAAATTTGGATGTGTTAAATGATAAATATAGCAACTTCGAACCATATAGGCCCTACCATCCATAATGACAGGGTTTGATAATTGCGTTATTTCAATCGTTGTAAGTTTCGGACAGTTATACATTCCACACTTGTATAATATAATAATTGAATTGAGACCGTCACTTAAGTCCAGAACTTGCACTATCATATAGCATAATAATTTAACAGTCTTAAATTCTAACTTTTTCTACTTAAATATTATGTCCCATGCATCATTTAGTAAAAATGATTAACTTGTAATTTTTTGACTGGAGATGTTCTGCACATAGTTAAATATGTTAAACCTATCGCTGGAGAGAATAATTTCTAGATACAATACACATTTTATGTGTTCAATAATTATGTTAAATATGTTGTAAAAATAACTTTATAAATACCAGACAAGTAGAATCTAATGGTAACATTTTATTACACGGGGTTATTTATTAGAGCATAAAATGATGAAGAATACTTTGCATATTCATGTTCTACTCATATATTTTACACAATGCTTCAAGGGGAAAATTATTAATTAAACATGTGCAAATAAGTTCAATTTTTTAATTCAAGAACATTAAATAAAATGCCGTACAATACATAAAACCCAGACATTTCTTTTATAATAATCCGTTTAGATATGAAGCAACATGATACGTCGAGTTGTTTAAATGCATCCAAGTGCTAGTTTTTCATCACCAGTGCAATTGTTGAAACATCGCTTTGACTGAGCCAAGTGTTGACTTCGCTGTAAGTTGGCGTATTTTTATCAACGTACGTATTGCCTTCCTCTTGGTTTACTCGCTTCTCTCTTTCTCTAATGAAATATTATTGTGTTACTCGATGAGATGGCAAACAAACTGATAGCTGTCTAACTAAATTTAAATTAGGGGAATATCAGATTATTCTTGTTAAAAATAACAGCGGAGAAATGTGTAGCAAGAATTTAATAAACCTAAAAAGTGAATTAGAATGTTGCTCAGCCAGTCATTACACAGATTTAAACTGAAATTAAATTGCGAGATGAGCGGTTTGTAATTTAAATTTTTTAACTATATTTGGGTTTGGGGGAAAAAAACAATTTGATGAAATGACTTTTATTTTGAGTAGATATTATCTCACTCTCGCAACGTTACAAGCTTATGCTTAATATTTGTTCGTTTTCTGCAAACGGAATCACAGATAAAAAATTAATCACACATTTATTATGTTTACCGCAAACCTTCACCAAGCAAATACTAGAATTATTGTTCTGGAACGTCCTCTTATATACGCGCCATCATTCCCTGACTGTTTGAATTTAATCACAAATAAAAAATGAAATTTAAAAGAATATATGCATTGAAATTAAATTTTAATTAATTAAAACAAAATAAAAGTATTCTAGACTTAATTTTTAAAACTCATAAATATGATTGTCCAAATCTATACTAGGCGCACGAGTCTGCAACGGTTAAAACTTAACGTTTCAAACTTGGCCAAAGAATCTAAACGAAGAACCGCTCGCTATTACGAAATGCATTTCAATTTTAACTTATGCTATAACTTCGAAACTTTGATACAAAGTATGAATAGAAACTCCGGTAGAAGTATTTACTCGTTGCACGCAAGACTAATTGAAGAAGTCACCGGATCGATACCACCCACCGACAATCTACACTCTGGACTGAAATCCATTATGTTTTCCTAAGTCAAAATGAAAATCCTGAAATAGAGTACAATAAAACAGGCTGGGGTATTCCTCAAGTTACCTGATAGTTTCCCTGGGCATGTTTTATGTAAAAACCTATACAGACGATTTCGCAAGAGCTTGCATTCTAACATAACAACTTCATCTTCATTTAAAGACAAATTACCTTCTCAACGTGATACCTAGACATTAATAACCATTGACTATCGTCTCGACATCGACGTAATATTTCATTTATCTCATTTTCCAGATGAACCGTGTTATTCCGTTCGCGTACCTAACAAAAGTCATGTTTAAAACTTTTCAATTAAATGAAAAAATTACCCCTTCTGGTTCATACTTTCATTCCTATAAGTGTACACACCGTGTGGCTAATGCACAGTTGTATGATCAGCTCGCGGTCTGGAGTCGACATTATCAAGTAGCAGATGTAGCGAAGTATCAAGCGTCATACACTGCAGTTTGGCACGGTTCCATAATTTCAAAGCAAGAGTAGTTTATTCTTTCAAAACTGTGAAATATATTGTATGGTTTGTCTAGTCTAGTAATTTAAATCCTTATGTGGGCCGATGTAACCGTCCTCAGTTAGAATTTGCCAACTTCAATCGGGATATAAATAATCTTATCAACCAATTTGCATTTTATTATTCACTTTCAAATTTATTATGATTATTAAGAAGCATATGAAAAGATAGTGGTCGGGGGCGAGGCAAGCGTCATCCAAGTTTTATATATAAATACACGGCACCTCCACCAAAAACAAGATACGAATGGCCTTTATTATTGAATCCGTCTTTATACCCGGCACCACCACCAACAACGAGTTTTGAAAGTTGGAAAAAAACTTATAATTTTATTTTTATTTTCTTTGACGTCTGTTCATTTAGATATTCTCTATATCTTCCGAGAGCTTCCACACCCGTTCTTGATTCAAAATATGAAACGGATGTATTTAATTACTTTTTGGGTAACATGGAATACGTTAGGCTGCAAATGTATTGATTGTTTACTTGTGCTTAGAACGTTTACTGATGATTAAAGCGTACGTCCCAAAGTCCTCCAGAGTTGCCAGTGACTGGAATCGAACCCGCGCTCTCTCGAAGTAGAGTGTCGTATTCGCACGACTGAGCAGCCTATGTCGGTGCGCCTGTGTGAGATGAGAGGTAACGTCTGGTTGAGAGAATCTCGTGTTATTTAGCCCGGCGACATGGAACGATTTAATCCATTACACAAACTAATTTTGTTCCCTAACTACAGAGAACACGATGAAAATGATTATACATCGTGATGTCATTAAAACGAGAGCTTACATTATGCCCTGAAATTTAACGAAAAATATTCCCCGACAACCGAAGATGAAAACATGAATTTCTTTTTCGCTTTTAAATTAACGTTTAATCTGAAAATTATTATTTAACTTAATTATTCACAAGTTAGGGAAAAAGATGACTTTTTAAGATTAAGCAAGTTGAGAGGTAGTTTTTTAAAAAAGTAATACGACATTCGTGTTCGTTATGACGGATTTGATTACATCACTTTCTGATGGGGTTCTTAAACACGAGAATTGTCATTTCATGTGTGACTCGAGGGTGCGAAAATATTTCTGCAGTTATGAGATTTGCGGCGTGGGGTTGGTATGAATACTAAGAAGAGCACGCTCGTACTTTCATTGATCTAGGCTATGCATATAGAGTTGGATTCCACGGCTTTAGAGAGATACGCCTTCAGATAGAGAGCCAAGGTTATAGGGACGAAGTATGATAGTTGAATACGATTGCACCTGCAATGCGCTCGCTTTATGAACAACCTGTTTGATTCTTGTATAGTCGCTAAAGTCTTTGTGTGTTTTAACGGTGAAATTATTCAGCGTTGGCATATTCTTTAAACACTCCTTGAAAATTAGCAATTGCATATTTTGAGGAGCGAAACTTCTATCTATACGTATCATTTTTGTCTGTTTGACGTTTGTGCATATGTCACGCCAATATAAACACCTTACTGACCTTGTTCAGGACATACGTTTTTAATTGTTGACATTGCCATCCAAGAAGGATTACAAAACGTCTTTAGTGACCATAGTGCCCTCACGGCGGCGCAACTAGTCCTATTCAAAAATGAACCCGGCGCCTCCACAAAAGACGAACGTTGTATAACGGTAAATTGTGCTGCTACTTTTGAGTACTTCACTTCCCGTGTTTGTTAATCTGTTCTTAACAGCATGTTATTATAAATAATTGACTGGCTTACTAGTTGGTGTATACTACTTATTTAACACGAAAGCTATCAACGTGAATAATCTTCGTTGTTAGAGCGCCCTAAAACTACTACTAATAATAATAATAATACCTACTAGAGCGAATCTTAGATTCCTGGTTATTTAAGATACTATTTTCAAAAAGAAAGGTTCATAAAAATTCACACAACTATCTATGATAGAGCATTGTTCTGGCTTTTAGTCCAATCCGCATTAATCCACGGAATGGGAATATGTGTCTTGGCGATAGGGACTTAAAAACAAAAAAAAACTAGACACTAAAAACTAAATCAACTAAATTTACATGAACGGACTTAATATTAAGTGTAAGTAGACAAATTGCGGTAATATTGTATTGATTTTGGCGTCAATAACACGCAATTACTAACATACATCCCACATCCCACATAAACATGAGAGAAATAAAATAATTGCCTCGTTACTGTACACAAAAGTTTAGGCTTGGCATGTTCATAACATAAACCATTATACATTCCTAAAAAAAAATGAATGATGATAAATGAGCGCCCTTATAGATGATGGAATTCATGTATATACCTTGTTTTGGAATATAAGAGACTTGGTAGATGGCTCTCTAGCTCGTGTTTTGGAATATAAGAGACTCGGTAGATGGCTCTCTAGCTTGTGTTTTGGAATATAAGAGACTCGGTAGATGCTCTCTAGCTCGTGTTTTGGAATATAAGAGACTCGGTAGATGCCTCTCTAGCTCGTGTTTTGAAACGTGACGTAACGTCCAAAGAAGCCAATGTGATTATCACTCGTCTGGGTCTGCTTCGAGTGAGAAATGAGAACGGGAGGGTGGTATAATTCTATGCGGGAAGCAGATAAGTGAATTATCTAGCCCTGCGACTAATTTCATAAATAAGCGCGCAGATGTGACCGCAACTTAATGAGGTAAATTAGTTTTGTGGCTAACTGAATCAAGCCAGATGTACTGATAGAAGTTGCCGAGTGTTGGAACATGAAACTCTGATTCGGGATGGTGTGGCTATCCTGTTGGAAGGTGTTTCCTAAGCTCTTCTAATTACTTAACCGAGTTATTTGTGTTAAGACTTTCAGTCCCAGGCAAAACATGGGTTAATATTTGTGCATTACCTTAAAAATATACTTCACAATAGGAAATGTACTGCTATCTCTTTAACATTAACATGTAAGTATGATTAGTTTAAAAAGAGCACTTTGAGATTTCCACAATATTACTTTTCTTAAAAACATGCAGCAAAGATTATCGAAGAAGAATACAAAAATTAAATAATTCGCTGTGAGTTATCTTTTTGGTGTCAGTGCCGGGTAAGCTTACAACTTAAAAACGAGATACACTTGGTTTCCTCATTCAAGATGGTGGAGGCGCCGGGTTTTTAATTTTAAACTTTCTGTGGGGCTATCCCCCCCTCCTCGTTGCCGTCGGTTCACCTAAAACATTCTGTATCGTTGTTATAATACGTTATACGTACAATCATGTAAAATTCGCTTTGCTCTATAAAATGCATCATTTTGTTTTCGTTTGTGAACACATTTGTGCAAATATTACTTAAATACATTTCAATGTAATTTCAGATAAAATAGTTTGACTACAGAAATAAATTTACGGATAGTAAAACTTGTTTCTTCATCACGTCGCCCAACAAAGTCTAAGAAACAAATTTATTTCTCTTCTTAAACAATTCAAATCGTCTTGACTCTAGAGCAAATAATCCATTTGAAGAAGTGTTTCAACTTCTTGCTTTAGAATAGTTTATTCCGTAATCAAAGAATACATTATTCTGCTACTAAATACCCTTCTTAAAAGCAAAAATAATTGCAATAAACATTAAGCTTCGGTTGTTTGACAACCAGTGAAATTTGAATATTTTTACTGTCTCTGGTTTTATTTCGAATTTGCATATTCTTACTGCAATGATTGGTTTTATAAAAGAATCCCTTTGTCCATAAAATGATTGCTTGTTTAGACTGTGAAAATTCATAAAGTCTCGAAGATAAAAGAAAAAATTAGAAGTAAGCTCTTATTTAATCTCGTCGCTGTGGGTATTAATAAATTCCCTTGATTTTGTTATATGATTATGAATGATGGAATATATTGATGAGTCTAATAACGTAATTCAATTGAATTTCACTACTAACAATATGTTGTATATAAGTTGCAATGTACCGTCTCTATAGTTGAATTGTTCAACTGTAAATCAATAAAATAACAGACATACATACGTATATAAACTTAGTGCAAACTTATAAGGCCGCTAGTCGCACCCTAAAAAGATTAATTAAACTATTTTTGATATGTTTCGAATGATTACCGATTCAAAAACACTATTACAAATTTAAATTATTTAACTATTATCCATCATAAACATTGTTAATTATTCTTAGTCGTTAAAAATTATGCAATAGCATCCCAACTGGAAATTTATTCATAAGAACGTATGTTTCCTTTGTGTATTATTTTGTCCTTTTTGTTTATAGCTTATGTCTGTACTGAATAATTGAGTTATTACGCTGTGGTTTCGTATTCTGCAAAGCTCTATGCATATAAACATATGATACCACGGACCAAGGAACACAGTTCATGTTCATTTTACAGAAGAGTCGGTCTTTTACTCAAAATATCTGAAGTTTCCGTCTCGACTAACATAGTTTTATTTTTCTACGAAAAATACATTGTTATGGGGCATATTAAAATACTTAAAATGATTAAGACATTAATTATTTCGATATGTTTTAGTAGCACATCGGCCGATATGTACAGTAATTAAAAAGAACAAGTTAAATTTGCAAAACTATATCACTCACTATTAAATATGGTGAATGGTTTAAGTTATTCACCTTGTCTAGTAGAAATTACGAACTCGATCGGTAATTAGGTAATTCCTTAGCAAATCCATTACAAAAAAGTGATCGGTAACTTATTTTGAGCAGCACTCTTAACATTGTTTCGTTTTGTTTTTCGACTTAAAGTAGTTAGAAGCACTTTAAAAAAGAACATTACGCATGTCTCCTATAATTATTTTTTTGCTGAAAATAAAACCAACATCAAAGTTAGTTACAAAACGATGTTAAACATCAAAGTTTAGCAAATAAAGGTAAAACATGAATTACGTACAATAAGAGTATTCAATTTAACGCTAAAAAGGATCAATAAAGATAGCACATTACTTTTACGCGAGATTCTAATCCGGAAGGTCCTCGGTTGGATTCGTCAACTGGATAGGTCGGATTGTAGGAAAGAATACTCTGGGCTGTGGTGTTATTCAAAAAGCAGCATTCTTTATAACTCTCGCAAACCTTGGCCACCTTTTACCACCTGGGTTGATCCGGTAACCTCCCTCATATTCTAGCGCACACCCACCTCTGTTGCTAGAATTCTCACTAATGCACGTATTGTGGATACTTGTTAATCGAATCAACGGATTGAGATCGTCTGAATGCCCGGTGCAATTATCATTCACTGTTTCACAACGCCAGTGACTTGCTCCCAAGCAACCATCGTTTATTAGCATCCTCTTCACTTCTGAACATCTTATTATACTTGCTTCTCTGATCTCTCTAACCTCGACCTCCTGGCAACGTCTAATGAGAATTCAAAAGCACGTCTTTGACAATCTTGAAATAGTTGGCACGTTTCGAGAAACCGAGGATGTAACTTTGAACCGAAGTTTCCGGATATTGGTACTTAAGTTCTTTAATCTCAACTTTGCCATTACCCGGATGTCAATGGCAATTATTATTCCAGGAATGACTTTGATAATGGATTTCCGCGCACCGCACATACAATTATCACTCTAATGAGTTTATAAACTCGTTTTTGGAACGCAATCCAATGCATTAGCAAAAACCAATTGACTTTTTGTAGTCAACATAGGAAAAGGTTTACTTATACATTATACCTTCTATCACATCACATCTCATTCGCATTAAATAATTATTAATTATTGATTTCATCAAAATGTATAATGCCATAGAAATCGAGCTTAGCCACTCCGTAATAGAGATAATTTGTATGGTGCCTACTGCAAACACATAATGATGAGGTTTGGTTAGCTTTATTTGTTTGTTATTCACGTTGTAAAATATATTTGTGATGGGTTGTATATTATGTTTTATATGGTTTGTATGATTCTTAATATATTAGTTGAATAAATAATCGTAATAATAATTCTGGAGATTAATTCGTATTAAATAGGTCGTATCTTCACCTAGATTAGTATTTAAATACATACTTCAATCCAGAATGACATAAAATGCACTTGTTCCAAGATATTTAAAGACTAATATGAAACAAGCCTAATGGTAAGTAGCTTCCTAAGTTTCGACGACGGGGAGCTGGAAACTAGATGACAGAGAGGCACTGATAGATGCCTGCAGGGGGTGACCTCATTTAGGATGTACGCTCAGACGGGTGGATCCGGTGGGGACCTCGTATATCCATTCATGCACGTCACTAATTACATGACAAGAAGTTTGACTATATTAAGAGAGTAACTAACTAACATGGAAATCGTAATTAGCGGAAATTTGTGCAATGACATAATTTGTCTTGTTTCTATCTCGATCTAGTTGCTTAGATGGCAAGTTTATTTAAAAGTCGCATATTTTAACTTGTGAATTAACATTTTAAAGTCGAATAAAGTAGCAGTATGTTGCGGGAGCTACGTTTGGGGCACAAGTCCAAAGCATGGAACCAAGGAACATGAGCTGTTAAACACATATAAAGACAGAGTTTTGTGTAATGGTCTGTTATCCTCAAATCTTATCTCTCGTTGCTTCGAAAAACGTAATTTAATCTGTATCTATACCAACAAATACCACGACAAGCGTATAGATTTAACCTTAAGAAACCTCAGCAAAATATAACACACATTTATTTATTACTTGGTTGACGTCAAACTCAGTAAATGAAAGCTTTTCAAGTTCGATTTTATTGCAATTTCGCATTCCTTTCATTCGTCACAATGCCACCAGGCCTATATGCAAATTCAATATTGCTTCTACTATAACGCCCACCCAGCTAGCTTGTACAGAGTCGTTCGCCATAGTCCGTCAACGTCACCACAGCAAATCATGCCACACCACATCAACGCATATAGGTCGACTTTGATCTCTATTCTATTGAGAGAACTAATTGAATTTCTATGATATCATTCCCCAAGCCGTTTATTTTTAATGCTGAAAGTGATTTCTACCGTAAAATCCATCAAACATTATCACAAACTCTATGGTTACCATGTTAAATTTAATTTTGTTAACGCGTTCTGCCGAATAAATTACCGCAAAATAATATTCATACCTAAAATGTCTGTAATCATATAAAATAGAACGAATGAAGAAAGAAAACACAGATTCAGCTAATTTACATGGTGAAGCGTTCAAATCCTTTTGAAAAGTACGCTCAAAGAGTCATGCTGCATAAGTTTAATCAAGCATGGTCGTATTCACCGGGAGGACATATTAACATGACAAAGTCAATCAACAGCACGAACATGTCAATCAAATAGTAATAGTTTGTCAATCGCGTTGAAACTAGCTTAAACACACTCATTATCGGAAACTGTTAATCATGTGTTTGCCCTCGACTAACAAGTCGAGAGGAGGTGTTGGCCTAGTCGGGTAAAACATGATCGGAACACACGTGTGTCGTCGCTGTAAGTGTAGACATGTGGCTTTGCATGAATAGTTTGCACTAAACATACAACAAACTAGGTCGTGTTTAACTCGAACTTACAGAGCTTCGCATCAAAGACTATACACTCATGTGCCTAATCACACACCGTTCCCACGAATAAAATACAAACGTATGTTTGTTTTTGCATAAGATACACTCTCATGTTCACGTACAATAGTCATAAAGCTCAGGGCGGGTTTTGAGATAAATTTTCTGGAAAAGGTTGAACAAAGTCGGAGAAATCTTTGGAAAATAAACAACAAATAGACTACTTAATTTAATGTTTGACCCGGCACCTCCACCAAATATAAAAATTTCAATGTAATTAGTATCAGCGATTTTCTCCACAATGTCAAGTGATCCTAACAATACATGAACTTATCAATTTTTTATTTTATTTAATGGTTGTATCAAAATATAGTATCAGCGACTTTTTCCACAATATCAAGTGATCCTAAAATCACATGAACGTATCAAAGATTTTTAAAATTAATGGTTGTATTGTATCAAAATATCAAATACATCTTAAATATTCGTCAGTCGAAACGTTATTATCTCTTGAATTCCTGTTAATATTACCGTTGTTTGGTCCCCATTGTTTTTAAGGTTTTATTGTTGCATCCAACGCAGAAGATACAGGTTTTGAGTTGACTTGAATTTAACAATATATTATTATAAAACATATTATTAACGGGCAACTATGAAGTTTTGTTCCTAATAACGAGAAACATTTTAAATTGTACAATTCGGCCTCCTGGAATCAGTTTTGAAACAAAGTGGCAAGCCAACAAAACTGTTAAGGTTTTTTAATTTAACATCCATTCAATTATATTGAAATGAAGCATATCTAAATTTGATTCTATTCATTATGCACCAACAATTAAAAAGTCGTATTACAAATCTATTATTAACTCATTGACTGCTGTATGGGTAAGTGAAAAATGTTTTTTTTTCTTGTGGGGAACCTACACAGGGTACAATTACATTCGGCGCTTATATTATAAAGTGTTGATAACGAAGGAGTAACCAAAGTTTGTCACTCTCACTTATCAATCTGGTGATGGAGCGAGGACTGACGCTCTAAACGTTATCAGAGAAAGCAGCTTTAGACTAAGTGCGACAGCTGCGAGGTATGGCTAAACCGATCCACTTCCCATGCGTGTCTGATACAATAATTTCACTTGACAAACTTACCTTGTTGTCTAGCGTAGTAACGTGTTCTCAAATACAACAGTTACATAGTAGATGTTTTAAATGATTAAGTAGCCCTACTTATCATTAATGCAGCTAGAATGTGTCTAGATGAATGAACAGGTGAAGGTCACACCGACTATTGACAGTTTTTAACTCTAGTATAAACAAAGTAATTCTACAGATAGTTTCATTCACGATGATATCTTTTTTGTGTTATGTACGAGTGCTGTTTGAAATATTACATATTGAATGCGTAATGATGTGTTTTCGATGGTGATCAACAAACAGCAAGATGATAAATATTCAAAGACATATGCCATATAACTTGTAGTTGTTGAAAGAAACATCACGCATGTTAAGTTGTTTACTGCTGCATAATTAATTTACAAGTGAAAAATCATGAAATTCTATTTCTATGTGATAAAAAATTCAACGGAATTTAGACACTAGTGTTAGTTTGATCATTAACATAGATTCTGAGTGCTTTTATACGACCAAATTTCATTTGCATTGCGAATTACGACCGACCACACCAGACATTATAGCTGTTACAGACTCGTACTGGTTGTGCTGACGTGATTTGCGCATTATTTCAGTTCGATCAGTTTATGTTGGTAATAATAACTGTTACTGAGCTCTAAATCGTGGGTTGGAAATCTACACAGTCTGAAGATAAAATGTGAAACAAGCGTTATAGTTATAGCGACATGAACAAATCGCTGAGTCATATTGTCCTCTTTTGTAAATCACTTGGCGGATGCTATTTTGCATGCAGTGCTGGAACTTGTCTGCTCCTACGTTATAATTGTTGTCACTTGATTTAACAAAATGTTAGTTAAGACAATTCATTATTGAATTGATCAATTGTATTTATCGGTTCTATTCTGTGTTGTGTGTTTGTGTCTAAAAGCTGAAGTTTATTTTATTTGTGCTTGATCAAACGTAATCGTATAATCCAAGTCTTGCGATGATAACTCTGGGATATCTTACCAGGAGATAGAAAAGTGTACGAAATCATTTTCGTGCATACTGCAGTTTTAAAACCTTGCCTAACATTAGAGATCAAAGGTTAATTTCGAGTTTACTGAGTGTAGAGAGATACAAAATTGCAAAAGATAAGTTTTGCGTGTATTTATAATTAATGTTAGATAAAATTGAGCGTTAATATTCCTTTCCTATTAGCTATAAGGTTAGTTTCGTCTTTGAAGCTGTGATGAGTAAGGTAATTTTCAAGATTACTTCAAGTCTCAAACTCAAGTTACGTTTTCGAGAACATTTCAAAGTTTTTACATCCTTTGATCTGTCTTATTTAGTGGCGTTATAATCTCGTAAGAAAACTTCATGAGATAACTTAATAACTTCCCATAACGTCCTTAATGCAGAATTACTCGCGAAAACCAACGGCACGTGAAATGAAACTTCATAAAAAATATGCTACTTTAATAACACTTGAAATTGTTTTAACTTTATAAGTTACCTGTTTAGTTTTAGAAAATTATCTCAAGGTAAATGTTTGTCACAATAATGTTTCATCACATAGTTACGTTAAATTGTATATTCTCGTATATAAGAACGTGTATACGTGTATCTATCGGATACGTTGTAACTTTTTTATCAAATAAATAGCTTTAAATGTTCATAATAAACTTTATCTGTAATGATTTGTTTCAAAATTAGTTAATAAAACTTCACACCTAAGTGTATGTCAATGATATTATTGATTGATACCTGATTCTCATTCTTATTTCTATGTGTGTATAAAAAGGGTAGTTTTATAATCTTAGATTTAGTTGAATTGTAAGTCACACTGTGTAGTTTAAAATTAATAATGTCATTGAATGTTTGAAATTCATCTTAAGTCAGACACGGCCTACAATAATGATTAAAATGTTTTGTTATCATTTTACTTTGTCTATTTACTATTTATTTACCATTTATTGTTTTAACTATTTACTTCATATACAGGCATTAAATTAGAACAAACCGTCAAACGTCGTTCAATTTGGATATTCGTCATTTAATTTTAATTTAAAAAAAAAATCCTAACTATTAATACTAATGATGGTGTTGTAATAGATGTAAACAAAATAAGTTGATGGTTAATGTATTTATTTAATAATGCAGGCTCAGAGATTTTCATAAAATTATGCCCGTTCGTCTTACAATTTACTCAAAAGCAAAAAACTTAAAATATGCTTCGTGGGTTAATGTTGTGAAACCGTGTAAATGTTTTATTATTTAACTTTTTGAAACAACATCGTTGAAAAACTGCCTGAAACACGTTTAAATTTGTTTTTCAATGGATGCTTTTTGTTTTGCTACTTTGTTTTTATGCTACTTTTCTATGTGAGGTTTACCGTAGCGAGCCGCGTAAACATGAAATGAGGTTATATGTTATGAGCGTCAACTCTTTAATTTCATGGTTATTAGTTACACACAGTTGGATTGAGAAGACGGAGTGTTCAAAGATTAGGTCGGACATTTGGTTTAACACCGATTGTGTCAGAATTGTCACGGACTGCTATCACATCCCATACCTTTATAAAATTATTATAAATGTTCATCGTATACTATAAATGACACCGTAGCTGCTACCGGAGGACATTTATACTTTACTCATCTATTTACTCAATTGTTAACTTTAAGAGGAGACAGGCATTCTCGTTTACGCGCATTCAAATTTTTCAGTTAATTTTAGTCGCATCTGCTTGTAATTTTACATAATTGTGTAAAAATGAATTATGAATTTTCATCCATCTTGTCCTTTTTCCATTAGGGCCTAATTGGTTATAGAAAATAAATTTAAAAAAAAATCAATTATCTAGAATTTAGAATCTTTCAAAATGGTCAAAAACACCCTAATAACTACAATTTTCGCATTGATCTATGATAAATATTGAAAATCCTATATAAAAGGAGGGTACATATTATGTCCTTCATAATCAATTATGCCAAGTCGATTTCAGATGTAATGATTTATGATGCAGGACAAGGAGCGCGCTGAACTTCTAATCACGCCGGCTTCCTCTTAAGTCACACGAACCAATTGTTTGGTTGGGACCTGTATATCAACTCATATACTGTACATTTTGCCTTGTCACAACATTTTATTCACTATTCATTCTGTTATCAATCAACTCGATTCTCGATTTTCTAATAGAAACGCAACAAGTAATTTTCACTGTTATTTTAACGAGAGGCAGCAAATTGACATGAACTGAAATTGACAGCTTCTGCTGTTGACGGGGGAGTGCGAGGAGAGAGAGAGAGAGAGAGAGAGAGAGAGAGAGAGAGAGAGAGAGAGAGAGAGAGATGGAGAGAGAGAGAGGAAGATGATTATTGTTAGAGAGTCTGCCGTAATCCCTATATACATCACGTAAATTAATTTTCATGTTAATCAAAAACGCTCGCTCATTGGTCTAAGTAGTGAACCACATCGCGAGTTTACTTCTGGCGCAAGACATGAAGTGACACCAATGGATCGTCTCCAGTCGAATGAAGAATGAGTGGCTTTATGTTCCGGATTCTCGTGCGCCGTCTTGTGGTTGAGAGAGTAATTATAACAAATACGAGGTAATTAGATTAGATTGAACTACGTGAGAAGAAGGGTTGAGATGATTAGGTGAAGGTCAGTTTCCTCATCTCCAAGATGACGGATTATGTCTCATCCAGATTCTTTGCGAAGTTTAGGTAATTGGCAAACAAAGGAGATTTGTAGAACGGCGAACAATTTTTTAAAATTAGTTTATTAATTACTGAACGTTCCGTTCAATCGCAGTGATCCTAGTCTACACTTGGATCGCAAATATTAGTTCACCACTGGATGCGACATTTATAGAAGGAAAATATTTGTTGGTCAGACAAACTTCGGAAAAGTTTTAAACTTAAAAACCCACGTGCTATAAGCAGACATTAATACATACAACAAAAGATTCAAAATCGAGAAAAAAATTGCAGGATACCACACTCGAAAATTAAATAAAACAGTGTTTTAAATAAATTAATAAATAAATTGGAGCACAGTAGATAGTTTCGAAGTACAAAGTTATTCTGCAAGTACATTTGTATACAATTCTACTACTAAAATCACTGTTAATCAACATATTAATCAGTTATTTCGGAATCATTGTAACCAATAGGTACTTATTAAGGTAGATAATGACCCAACTAATAATCTATTCTTGTAGTTGAGTGCGTAGACAATACAAACCACGTGTTTGGAATTTGGATTATATTTTGTGTTATTTAGTGTACCACTCGTCCCAAGGTAATCGAAAGCGTTAAGTAAGGGTAGGTAGCTGAATAATTTAAAACATCGGTGGGACACAACAGCTGACGGTGAGTGGCTTGTGGTAGATACCATAGACCGAAATATCATTCTATTTGAGCTCCTACGACTCGACCAAGTCAATCAGCTACGATGACAAAGTAAGAGAGAATGTTTATAAGGATATTTATCGTGAGACGCGACTCACGTACACACTGACGAACGGACTGGAAAATTATGCTAATATTGGAGCTTCGCTGGGGATGATAAACACTAACGCGGGTGGAATTACTTGTGAGGAATATCATCCAGAAGTCACATTTGGATTTTATCTCTTAAGAAATTGATGTATTTTTTTCATACAAATACAACTCAAAACTTAAAAAACACTATTTGATAATAATTTATTTGTGAATATACAATATTATATTTATTGTGTGTGCTAGTTCTTGTATACGTCTACATAAATAAAAATACTTTGATATACTAGTATTTTAGTTTCTCGAGACTTAGACTGACTGAAGAGTTTTTCCTCTTCACCCAACTGAAGTTCCGTGTAAACAGAAGGAAGTACATCATTAGTTCTAAGGACCTGGCCACTTGGATCAGGCAAGCTATGCAATATGGCCTCTAGTAAGTGCATATAGTATACTTCCACTCAACATACACGTATTTTCTCGTTAAAATCGTCTTAATTATACCTACGGTATGTTTTGTATACACCGGAATCACGCCTGTGTTTTAATGCAAAATTAACATCATGTTTTTCATTTGTTTCAGTTTCGAGGTATTCGTTGCTGTACAGATGATTTTTTTATAAGTATTGTTTAATTATTTGTGTTTTTCTTGGACTATCTGAAGTATTAACATATCATAAAATGAGGTTACACTATTAAAAAAACATATAATATATAAAATGACTCTAATCAGAATCAATAGAGATTAAATATTCACAACACTGTGAAATAATTTTCCGCAAATCAAGATATGTGTGTCGCTACTAACGTGTAATAACTATAAAAATTAAGCACGGATGCAAGAGTGCTAAGGAAGATAGAGCTAACGTTACTTGGTTTTGGTGGAGGCGCCGGGTCCAGCCTCGAGCAAATCAGGCTTGACGCAGAATGTAGGGATCACTTGGAAGCTCTATCGTTTGTCCTATCGGGTTGTGGTTTGCACCAAAATATTGGGTAATAGCGATCATAGCACATTTTCCAAATAGTGTTTACTTTTTTCAGAACCGGGCAGTAAATATGCCACCAAACGGGTAATTTGAAGTCATTTCCGGAGCTTGAGCTTGAATCCGTATGTCAATAGGAAGTCGTGTTCGGTTGATGTCATGAGAAGAGACACCTGCATATACAGACGGACGAACAGAGAAGTAATGCAAATACCTAATAACAAATTCAATGTGTGCCGATGAACATATTTTCAAATTCTTCTTTGATGACCACACTGGAGAAGAAAATCGAACAGCACGCGAACGGAAAAATAAAACTCTGTGATCAAATAGATAGTTGTTTGATGTCGTCCGTTCAATTATTCGATATTGCAATAACCTTTCCTTGTTTACAGTCAACTGAGCAGTACTTGAGAGACAAGCAGACTTCATTACCATTTAATAAAATAATAATGGAACATACTAACAACTACGTCACTACATAAAGACCACTTTATTTTCAATTACTCTGCAGAGAATGACAAAACGAAGCAAACCGAAGAAAAGTCTATAGAGGTCTGTAAAATATTGGTGTATATCGTTTCTTCTATGCTCCGGGTGTGTCCATACACAACCTTTATAGAGCCAGTGAAGTATTTATAGCTTATGAACAAACAATAATATCGGGATGTATAGTATGGACGACTCTTATTGGCTCGCTTGCTCCTGTCATGTTATTTTATTTTGCGACTGCCTTCGAGAGTTACAAAGCTAGACGTTTACTTTAGAAGAAAAAAAATCAAAAAAGACTAAGAAATAAATTGAAGCAATTCCTATTTAGTCAGAGAGAAAAGTACACATAAAAGAAAGATTTACCAGGATTTTAATCGCATTAGTTCAAATGGAGAGAAATCTGTTTAACTTGCATGAGTAGACACTCTGAATATCTCGTTTAATACATCTGCACTCGCCGGCCCAGCGGTTAGAGTTCCTGCTCCCAATGTAGTAAGTCACAGGTTCGAATCTCTCTTTTTAGGCAAAAAGTTATTAATTATTTATAATGTGGACTGAAGTTTCAATTCTTTGGTTTGGTATGGGTAAAACTTGTAACCGTCTGCAGCGAAGCAGATACTTTATTCTAAGGTTGTTCCGAATTTTCCTTGTTGACAATGGTGTTGCCCGTCTGAGTATCGTCTCCAACTAGTTTGGTAGGTGTTTCCGATTTAAAATGCTGGTCTCGGATTGGCCATATTTTTCGAGGCGATGGCATCGGCGTCGACAGGTTTTGTTTGATTCGCTTTAAAATTATTGTCCCCCACTGAAAATCGTTTATGTGACTGAGTGATAAATAAAATACGTTTTTTTTTTAACTTGACAGCTAGCCTAACTCTAAACGTTAAGTAAACACGGTTACATAAAACTTACCATTGAAAGCTATTCTGCATTAAAAACTCGTGGAACGGTAAGTGTTTAAATGCGGAGGTGTGAGGCTTAATGTACGTAGTGTGACGCGACGCCTCTCCTAGCTACGTGCATAAGTACCACGGAGATGACGCTATCTCTATACACTCTAACACTTGAGAGAAACTATTCTTATATGGAGACAGGCGAGGGAGTTATGTGCGCCACAAGCACGGAATGTTACCTAAAAATACTGAATATTATAACAAAAAATTATAATTTGATTTAAATCTGCTCTCTTGTACCGGAGTCAAATTCCACTTGTAAGGAAAATCGTTATACGAATAGTCGGATAGAAAAACATTAGTCGGCATGATGCGTTTTATGTTTGCGACTATGTTGGCTGGATTTGAGACTTTTGTCTAACACTTAGGAATTTGCCAACAATCTTTAGCGAGGCGATCTTGAATGTGAATTGAGATCACTTACGTAATTTCCGTATGTCCGTTTGAGTAGGCATTTTATGCAATCAATGAAGGAAATGGTGTAAGTTGTTTTTATTTGTTGCCAGAATTCTTTACACATGCACCAAATATATTCGTAAAATTTTTCATTATAAATGAGTTACACCTTTATTACGATTATTTAACGTAATAGTTCTGAAAAACAGTTGCTGAACTAACTGTTTTTGGTAATTAAATTACAATGGAGGTGCGCTATGGAAAGGTTCTATTGTCATACATTCATTAAACGTATATTATGAGAGAATACGTCCGTTACAAAAAGTAAGTCCTATTGACCCGAACGTATGTACTTTATATAAGTGCATTGCAACCAATGAATATCAAAAACTCTTTATTTTTGACACCCTTTAAAGAATATAATCCTCCAACATCATTTTGGCACAGAATATTGCGTATTCCTTCATTAATAATTCAAAGGCTTTCTCAAGTCTAGCGCCAAATGCCTCGAGGGACCAATCCAAATGCTTATATTATCTTCAAAACGTGAAATGAAAAAACCTTCTTCGATAACATGAAAACGCCGTTTGTTCTAAACGTATATAATGCAATGAAACTTTATTGATGAATTGAACCACTCCTGGATAAACTATATAGTATAATAATATAGTTCACCCTTGTTTTAACGTTTTAATACTCAGCTACTTTACACGTGTTCGGAAATTAATCTAGGTAACTTTCTATGTAACCTGCTCTAACAAGATAAATTGGCAACATAAAGTTTGCGTTTATCGTAATGAAATGAATCTCTGTTGTATAGAGACAAGAAGCTTGTTAGTGGAGGTTTTCTATCTCGACGGAGATGAGAGCACAATATGCGGGAGAAGTTTAGACATTGATATTCTCTGAGTCGAGGCTTCAAGGGGAGACGGTGAGAGTGTGTATTTCATAGCGTCTTTGTTTGAAATACGGATAATTTAAACAATTACTTACTATATATATTAATTACACACAGTGTTTAACAAAAGATGAATTTATTTCAAAAATCAGTATTAAATATTGTCAAAATATTGAGAATCTTATATGGAATGTATGATCTTTTTGTAAAGAGCTTTTATAAAAACAAATACTTCTAATCCTGTATAGCTTGGACGCATCGCAAAAGACACACATTAAAGCTCTCGCATGCTGATGAATATTCCACGATATATCGTTAATAATCGTAGGTTTATCAGCATAACATATATCGCACGAATATGTGTGCTTTGCTTATAGATTATTGATTTAATTATTGCATGATTGTAATTATATTATATGTCTTATCTTTGGCTTCTATGCAGTAATTAAAAATTCTAGAAAGTTTTACAGTTATGCGTTACAGATGCGTTTTTGTCGTGGTGCTAGAAGATGGTTGTTGTTATTGTTGATGTTGAAGTTAAACTTGTTGTAGTTGTTTTTTGTTCAATCAGTGGTTGTGAAAAACAACTTAGTAGAATTTAGTGACCCTAGCTTTGGCCTGCACCACAAACGTATGATAGACTGTGCCATGCCATAAACACCATTTACTTATAAGCGCAAATTGAAAAGTAAGATTGGTAAATAAGATAGGTGCTACACCTTCAATTAAGAAGGCGGAAACCTCTTATCCGTCATCATGATGAATTAAGTTGGTAACCATGTCGGTTTTGGTGGAGGTGCCGGGTTAACGTGAGCCGTTGAAATCTTGCTAATAGCTCTGAGCAGGCTGCTACACTTTATGTAGGCACAGTACCCATTGACCTCGTTGCATTAATGAAATAGAAGATCATTACGTATAACAGGCCTACTCAGACTAGCACCAAGTCATAGTATCAAATCTATTCAGATTTTCTTTTTGCTCTAAAATTTGAATTTAATTAAAAAACATCTTTAAGTTTTAATTTGTCTTAACATCGTATACATTAATGTTTTTAATGATGTCGCCTCTTTCTTATAATGTGTATACATAGAAACCATGTATTCTGTTTTGTTTAATGTCAAATGACCTTGTCCCTTGTAAAGCAGCAGAATTAGTTGTCACACAAAGAAATATTGAATAGTGGTGAGTAATGCATATCATCTTAATTAAAGCTACACTATAAACTTAAGCAATTTTGTTAACTGTTATGTTATGTAAAAGTTATGAATACATTAAACATCACTCCACACTTTCATGGAAGGTTATATCTTTACAGATTATCATGTATGATATGTTCAGATTTTTAGGCCATTCAACTTAACTCATACTTTTAATACTTTTGGGCGAATGCGTGTGAAAAGTGACAATCTAATGGATAAAACAAAACAACTTAGGAGTTAAATCACATGTTTATGAACCTATGACATATATTTAATAAACCACAACATTAAATTAATTCATTGTAAGCTTTTACGCATTTATGGCAGAACACGAAAAGTATTAACGACTAAAAGCTAAATTTTGTTTTATTTTGATGAGCTAAACAAAACAAAAGACGACCCGGCATTTATTTTTACGAAATATGCCATGAATGCTCCAAACTCTATTTATATTGAAAACACCACCAATAACAGACATTTGAACTCTTTTCACCATTAATCCACGGCTTTTCCTTTTGTAAAAAGCGAAACTTGAATTAAATCTCACCACAAATACACACGGTTACAGTATTGCTAGAAACTTGTATCAGAGGACAAGAGTAGACTTAGCCAACTCTAAAGTTTGGTATTGAACAGTGATCTAAAAGTTGACACATTTGCGTGATCGTGAATGCGTGCACAAGAACGTGCGCGTTGAACTTATTGTCGATCTTAACTTGAAAGCCAATCGTAAAGAAGGGTTTAAGATGACGACAACATCTGCCGTATGCGTAAATCGTTTTATACAAATGAAAATAGAGTATAGTCAACAGGTTTGTTCAACAGTATACATCGATTGTTGATCTATCTTTGATCAATTATTTAGTTGGCACGAACATTCAAAGGAGCACGTGCAGCCGTTTCTTCTTTTTTACCCTATTTCTTAAGCGCTATTTCATCCCCCTTTCTTTAATTGACAAAAATGTTCGTACTTTTTTTTAAAAGCATTCTATCATCATTTTCCATCATCATATTTACAACAATGTTCATAGCCATTTATTTATTTCATTTTTTTGTCATATTTGTAATATTTTATTCTTGAAACATTGTACTTTGTACTGATTAGTATACGCTATACCCATGTGATCATTAAATGCAATTTGGCCAACTGTCAAATAAAAATTGAATTTACTTCTAGTAAAAGAGACCATGTGAATAAAATAGCGTAATTCCTGTTTAAATCTCTGTAAATTCATTCCAAAATATATCATTAGCTGATAATCCAAACTTTGACATGAATGTGTAATTAATCTTCACATTTTCACAGTTCCTCACAGAGTCAACGAAAACAATAACACAATAATTTATGCTAGTAATTTTGTTGCTATTCGTCGTTGTATTAGCACGTTTTTGAGGAACTACATATTGCGCTCAGAAAGTATTTAGCAATGTATTAAGGGAAGAGTGGATTGAGTTAAGCTGGCATCAAAGAGACCAGTGCTAGTTTTAATCCTTTGTAACGAATGATATTAACGTTAATCGTTCGCATAGAGTCATACGCCTTTGCTCTCAACGGTATGATTAGTTTAAGCCAGTAGATATGATGACGCTCTTGTCCTATTCTTATAATCAATTGGAATTTCACCTGAAAAATAATTTCCACAACATATTTCAACAACTCATCCATCATTCATCGATAATGATATAGATTAATGCAAGTACGGGTACGGGAGTATTTATAAGAGGGAGCGAAGCAACTTAGACAACAGATCGTCGAAAAAGAATACAAAAATAAAATTAACTCCCCGTGCTTTTATGTTTTGGGTGGCGTTTCCGGATTGGCTTAACACTTAAAACAGCTTCTCTGCTTGTAATCGTATTCAAAATGGTGGAGGTGCTGGGTGTAAATGTTTTAACTTTCTGTGGGGCTAGCAGCTCCTTCCTTACCCCCAGCGTAGTAAAACACATTCTGTACATATCCTTGTTGTTGGGTTATGCGAACAAAAAACGCATCTCAATAATCGAAAGTTGTATTCGGTATTTCTCGTGAGACGTGACACACGACGAACTGAACAGTGATGCTTGTGATTTATGTATCAATAAATACTTGATATAATTTGTCAATTTCATTTTCAATTTACATCTGCCAGCATGTAATATATAATGCTATTATCGCACCATATGTAAAGCATAGAGAAAATTAAAATGTCCAAAGTGTGCATGAAAATCCAAAATTAGGGAGCAAAGGTTTACAAATTTTTGTATTTGGTTGCATATAACTATTACTTCAACAACGACGGGATAATATGTTCCCTCAGAAACAAGGTTAATCGCGCTCTTCTTATTCGAACATTAAAATGGCGTTCTCCTACGTGTCTGCTTCCCGGTCGTGTAACTGCGATGGCACTTCCATGCACTCAAGGTCAAGTATGTCGGTGGAATATTGCTGTGGCCATTAATGTTATTTTATTGCAGGAAGAACAATGAACGAGCTTTTATCACAGTCACTTTAGTACTCACCACTTCGTGGTAGAATTTAGGTAGTAGAGCATGCCAAATCTTGAAACACGAAACATAAACATATACGCTTCTGAGGTCATAAACTTCTCAAAATGATTTTGAATCAAAATTGAAATATATTGAGGTAGTTTGAATGTATCGCTTTCTGTATCGCTACAAATACTGATAAAATATGTTAATATCACTATCCCGTGGCGTGTATTTTACTTTTTCTGGTTGGTTCACCTCCATGTTTATATGACTGCCACCCTTAGTGTAAGACTAACAAGTAATGCACACTTTCACTTAAACAACGGTTATTATTTGTTCAGTTTTTTATTTTATTTTTGTGTTCTATTGTTTTTTATTTTGTAAAATAGGCTCGTTGGAATAATTATCTATCATTTCTCTCCAAACTTTGCAAATTTGTCCTTTCCGAAATATTTTAGCTTTTGTTTCAAATCAATTCCTGTTTTGGTTTACTTTCAGATTTTTTTAGACTTGTACTAAAATCTTTACTACAATATCCTCATCTCACTAAGCCCCCTACGTTGCGCTATATTTTTACTTTATACACATTAACTCGACTAATAAAATAATGCTTCGTTAATTTATGTTACCCTAGATGATGTATCATGGTATTTCTTGAAGCTACTAATTACGAAGAATCTCGTGCATAAGTTTACCATTTTACGTTGTTCAACCAAATAGTTACTTTAAATACCTAAACAAATAATAAGTTGTAAGATAAGATTTTGTCTATTTTGAGAAAATGAAAATATTTCCACATCAATCATTGTTTTGTCACATATAATCAATTATTTGGAATTTCCGTGACAATCGTTAGTCACCAACAAAGTGTGTTTATGTGAGGGAAATATTTATTTACTGTTTAGTAATTAATATTAAACACTAACGTTGCGGAAGGCCAGCAGTCCCATCTATTTCGCTATTAAATGAGGACCGGACTTGAGAAACCCATTTTGTTGTGTACTAGACGTAAAGTCAGCGAATCACCTACTATTTCAGGAGCTGCAGTGATTTGATGTCAGCTATGACAAAGGTTTCTATCCCACGTGTATAACTAAATTTTCGTAAATTACTCGTACCTATCCACCATATAAGTGTGCATAAAATGAACGTTTTAAACTTGATATAATTCGTTTGAAGTCCATAGCTAGTGATCGGAAAAAGCAATTTTCCACTCCATGTACACAAAAGACCAGTTTTTTAAATCAAACCCCCGGTCAGATATGATATTAAACGAAATTCCATTCGCCACATCAGTGATCAAGATATGAACGTATTGAAAACAGTGGAATGCGAAATATTCATTTGATATACGAGAGTGTTGGAAATGGCATTTCAGTTCGCAATCACCGACGAACTTTTACTGAACACATGCAATACTGATTAATCAATTTCAATATGAAATAGAACTACATTATGCTGTATACATCAAAGTCGTAGGTGGATAAAGCTTTAGAGGGCCTCTGGATGTACGTTGTGAAACTGCTGCCAATAGTAGTAGCACGTGGCTACAATAGATTCGTTAAACAATAGTTATCCGAAGCATTGTCTCGGTGATAACTACGCTGCAGTGAATGAAGCAAATCCCTACTCTGTTTAACAAGCTCACTAAAACCTAGAGGTATTAATCCAACCAACGCGTTCCTAATTAGTATTGTTGTACTTTGTTGGTTATTACATAGTAATATTCTATTTTCTCGTACCTGCGTGGGTTCGTATTGTACTGTAGTTTGCGTGGGGATGAACTATTCACCACTATGATATTGTTACAACATATGAAAATGATTCATTAATTAAGTTTAGAATATCGTAGTTGTTGTTTAGAGTTCATAATCCTATTTTCTAGTACGGGTGATACCATCTTTATTGTTTCGACACCAACACACACACAAATAGATTCGTACAGAAGAGAATTGTTGATTTTTTTTTACTTTTACCCTAATGAACAAAATACAATTTTAAAATTGAAAAACAAATTGAAAAGTATGTGTGAAAGGTTTTGTCATTCGCATAGTATGAACGTATAGTGTTACAATTTTTAAACAATACATACAATAATAATATAAAAATGCTTCTGCGTTCTTCTTAACGATCTTTGGTTTAAGGTACTACTCGCTTTCAAATGGCTTACATCATCGCTGAAAATCTGTGCTTTAACTCCTGAAATCCTCACTACCTTATAAATGATATGCTGAAATCACAAACCAATACAGGCTACTTTTTTTTTTATCTAAAATGGCATGCTAATATATAAAACCGATAGAGACGAGTGCAACTATCTTGGACTGTTCGACAGTACTTGGAAACCAAATCTTCTTGCTTATTGGAATCTGTACATTAAAGCATTTACATTTTTAACTTTGATTCGAGTATTTTTTTCTGTATGCAAATTTAAAATCCATTAAATCTATATTCAGCATTCCTCTTTTTACAGACCCGAAAACAATTCGACAAGCCAAAATTTAAAATTCGTTGATCGCATTCTGAATTGCCGTTGTTCCTAGTAAACTTGGTTCTTAGAATCGTATACTTAAATTATCCGATAGTCACAGACAACAAAACCAACTCATAAAATCCACTTTTGAAAAATACATATATCACGTAGAAATAAATGTTTGGGCTTGTAATGTTTTCTTTGAGGATACATAATAAACTTACTTATCTTCAGGCGTCAAAGTGTAGGTAATGAGAGATGAAGATCTAGCCAAGACTATTTTATAGAACTCAATTTCTTCCGTCATCTTTTTACTGGTTTATAATATAAGTGCAAATCCAGTTATTAATAATCTCTCACACTTGGATTCGTCATTGTCTCCGTCGTGACGTTGTCCACATTGAGATCGAAACTCCCGTGTATGCAGCACTTTTCTCTCTGCGAGTGTAACTTTTCACGAAAAAAACGAACATGACCTCCGACTGTAATATTTCTTCTTGATCGGATTACCAAGGATGGCAGAGAATATGTTTGGTGGCCCTAGGAATCAGGGTTCCAGCTAGACAACCCAAAAGGGGAGTTTCCGTAAACCCGGCACCTCCACCAAATATTAACATTGATTAATAATGGTAAGTTTGATCCATATTTTCGTTCCTTCTATACCCGCGCTTGTTCATTTAATTATTTACTTTGAAACTTGAAATTTGAATATATTATTATCTAGTATTTTATCATGACGTAATTTGTAAGTAGGGAAAATGTAACAAGTTTGTCGCTGTAGTGTTTGGTTGCGTCTGCGAGGTTTTCATCTCCTAGCTTTCTGCAACTCTCCCTCAAAACCACAAATTACAACTTAACTTGCGTAGTTAATGTTTACACGTAAAGTTTGTGACTAATAAAATGTACTGAAGAATTTCATACTTGGCAAAACTAATTCATTACTGTTATGCTTGTTGAGACGGTGTGGTGAATCAAAATGTTAGTTTGCATTGAAGAATAAAAATATCGCTGGAACTACTAACACATATTTTTGTTATGTGGAAACAGTAGGGTAACTAGCTATATTATATTTAAAACTTTTGGCAAAGTAAGATTATACCATCAATGTTTGACAAACAATTTTCCGGTTGTCAGACCCCATAACAACATGATAACGTAACTATAGCTACCGTTACATATTCTTCTACGATAAAATTAAGTACCAGGGCACATTTTATTGAGTTTTCGATAGTAATCGTATTTACATTTTTTGAAGAAGGCAGCCAATATAACGTCGATCAATCCCGGCCATAAATAATGAAGTGATTAGCAGTTTTAATAAGGACGAATTATAATTACAAAAATCGAAAGAATTAAAAAAGTATATTGTATATTTTGGCTGCAAATTGAGACAAAAATTTCTACCCGGAATTTGCAGGAAAATTGGTTTTATGGTAACTACAACGTACAATGATCATAATTACAATCTCAAGTCATCTTGGCAAGTACACATTATGATTAAGTTTAAGTACTCCATTACAAGGTTATTCTATAGTATCTCTGGCTCAATCCCAGTCACCAGCAATCCTGACTTAAAGTTTTAACTTAATAATCCTTAATCCTCATGCACGTTACATAGTTATTCATCTGAAAGGGAAAGGTTTCCCTGGGCAGGTTTCCTACTAAGCAATTAAATTTTCATTTGAACTAAGTTATGAAATCATTTCTCATTTTCATTAAATTGCTATGTACTCTGAATGAGCTAGAATATTTTGCATTTCTCTTCAGCAAATACGCAGATACACATAGTAGGTGTTCTCGCTATTAAGTGTTTTAAGTTCATTCATTTGAGTGAGTTTGGTCTTTATGGGGTTTTATTTACACATCACCATGTATTAACACTACTCGCAATTAAATGCCAAACGTGCTGAAGGGCATGCTTCAATTTATTGCTAGACGTAAACCTCTGACATCCCATATACTAAGCTTTTGACCTACATATCCCCAACCGTGTAAGTCGACAATTGTTGATGTGTGTTTTATTCCTTAGCCATAATACATAGCTTCACTATATAAAAGCCAGCAGGAAGTCAATTACGTGTTTTATATTCGTGTTGCCATTTTGCCATACATGTACACTGTTAGAGGTGAAAATAATATAAAGAATTTGTTCTAGCAGGGCACACAGATGTACTGAATTATCTGCGTGAAATATACTTATTTCTGTATTATTCGTGAATTATGCCTACGTTGAGGACAACAAATAAAAAATATCAATATGATATGTATTTATTTCGATTCAAAGTGTCATGAAACACTGTCGTAGGTGGAATTGACAATATTTAATTCAACACATAAACATAAAACGTGGACTCAACTAGGAAGAGAACCCGGGCCTCTCCTTGTCAGTCACCCGAGTAATTCCAGCTCCAGGGTACATCTTTGTATTTCTGCAGGTATTTCCAGAAATGTTGAGCATTTCTATTTGGCGTAATACCAGCTGCTGTTTTGAGGTGTGTTTTGAGAGTTTGTTTCTTTACGTGTCTATTGAGCTATTCGAGAGGATAAGTAATATTACTAGCACGGGTACAGGAGTTCCCAAAATAGGGAACGAAGAAGAACACACAGATGAAATCTTTGGTGGAGGCGCCGGGTACATAGTTACTCCACTTAAACAATTATGGCCCCGCCTCCTTGAACGGAACCCCTGGGCCACTAAAAACATTCTGTATCGCCCTTGTTGAACGGCAATCAATGTCAACACAAGAACGCGTGTCACCTGGGATGTTTTGTTCGGTTTTTATCGCGAGACGTGACACTCGCACAGACGGATGATAAATTTATGATTCTCTAAACGACTTCGAAGCTTTTTGATTACTTACTTGTTTTCAATTGATTATCAATCAATCCAATATTGTGGAAGCGATATACAATGGAAAGGATGTTATTAGGATCTATCCCCTTTAACGAATGGATAAATTATTTCTAATGTTTGTTATTCCGTTTCATAGTTTTCTCTACTGGCATGTTCATTTAAAAGTCTGCCGTTATAAAAGTCATCCAGAGTTACCCTAGAGCTACATTTAAATTATCAAATTAAATATTATAGTGATGTTGGGTTCAGAGAAAAAGCGCTGATCAATATTATCCACAATAGCATAAAGATTGAACTCTGCGTTCCCTAGAAATTATTTATATCTAAAACATTAAGTTCGATTAGAAATAAAGGTTTCAAACATTAAATAGATCTCTTTAACTTTTATGACAAATTTGCTTCTAAATACTTTGAACATTCTCTTTTCGGGTTTTTCATCAAGTCCACAAAACTATGGCGTTGACATTTAAAATTAATGATAGTCTTAAGTGTCTGGAACGATCTGTGAGCTCTGATGTAGGGTGAGGCTGAGTAGAACGACGATGAAGATGAATGTTGTGTCTCAGACTCAGACTCATCCCTTCTACTCCTTCCTTGAGTTTCTTGCCGTCTATTCATGTTCTTGGTTAGAAAATCGTCAAGTACGCCAACTAGGGATTCATGTTTAATGCAATTACTTACTCTCTATATTGTAGCCAGTTGCTTTGCTTTGTAGATTATTATGAAGATTGTTTCTGTAATTTTGTAACTGCGAAATGTTATTTGTATGACAGACTCATGGTTTCCTTTTTTTATTATCTGCATAGTTTACTTCGGAGTTACTATTATTTTCATTGTTGTAGAATGTAGTTATACTAGGAAAACGCTTAAGTCCCGCCGCGCTGATGGATGAGCTTTTTTGTAAGTTTTTAGTTTGCGTAGGACCACTTTTCCTTTGCAAGTGCTTTGTGAATGCATTGTAGGTGATTGTTGTAAAGTTTCTATTGTTACTTGTTAATTGTTATTATAAACCTTAAAAAACTCATATTAAAACCTTTATTCTATGGATTCTGGCTAACTTTTTCAACTTTTTCTTTCAAAAAGCAATACATCACCATAACCTTAATGTCTATGTGAAATACTAGGAAGCTTCGCAAACGCTTTTTCAGGCGCGTTGTTGGATGAGCGTAATTGTTTAAAAACGAAAAAAACGTAAAATTGCGATTTTCATTAAGAAATAATTATTCGATTGCGATCAAATCTCACACGAATGTATTAATTCATAAAATTAAGGTTCTGTGAAAAAATCATTACAATCGGATAAAGCATGTAGGTGTTATACGTCGAAGAAATGTAAAAAATCGAAAAAAATCGTAAAATTGCGATTTTCATAAAAAAATATTTTTCGATTCCGCTCAAATTTCACATGAAAATATTAATTCATAAAATTAAGGTTCTGTTAAAAAATCATTATAATCGGATAAAGCATGTAGGTGTTATAAGTCGAAGAAATTTTTTAAAAATCGAAAAAAAATCGTAAAATTGCGATTTTCATGAGAAATAATTTTTCGATTGCGTTCATAAACGTGGCAGTTCTAAGTTCAGAGATTTTGAAGGCCTCCACAAAATTTCATCGCAATTGGAGTATCGGTTTAGCCGAAATCGTGTTAACAAACAGAAAAAAAAACAAAAAAAACATTCCGGATTTTTTTTCCAGTGTAGTGAAATAGAATCTTTGCTTCGCTTGCAACGCTCATCTAATGAACGTTGTAGCCCCACCCGTTTGGTCAGAATCGGCCCAAATGTCACGAAAATATCGCGCTAAAAATCGAAAAAAATCGTAAAAGTACGATATTCATGTGAAATATTTCTTCGATCGTACCCAAAAACGTAGCAAGTCTAAGTTCAGAGATTTCGAAGGTCCCCTCAAATTTTCATCAAGATCGCATATGCCGTTTACCCGGTAGAGAGCGAACAAACGGACCAAAAAAAAAAAAACAAACAAACAAAAAACACCCGTGCAAAATTTTTTGGGGGTCCGTGAAATTGAAGTCTTCGCTTCGCTCATCCAATTATTTTCTTATTTTTTAGATGTATAATTTTTCTTAAATGGACACTACTTGTTTTTTTTCTAATAATAATGCGCTCAGTTATGTGGCTAGTAATTGAAAACTGTTTTTTCATGGTGTAATCGTATATTTGCATTATTTTGATATAAATGCTCCACCTATTATTCTTGGTGTAATTGTAGGTGAAAAATGTCAATAACAATGCAGGTTGTTCTTTATGCTCCCTGTAATATTCTGCTTAGCGTTCACAATAGTAAATTGTTAAAGTTTTTCCTTGGCACACAATTTCCTTATCTGGTGAAAACCGACGTCAAGACATTTCGATCGATTGCTTCATTCATTCAAGTTGACGAAGCCACTCAAGATAAAATGCGACGCATTCGTTCTTTGTTCGCACTTCCTAAAAAAGATTCTCCTTCACTAGGAAAGTTTTACAACCGGTGACATTGAACTATCTTCCCCGCAATGGTTTCAGTCCTAAGGAATCTCTTCTCGATTGGTTAACCAATTAACCTTGTATTTCTTTATAGAAAATGGATTTGTTATTTTTATTGATAGGTTTAAACGAGACACGGGGTTTCTAATCGCCCTCTTTTTACATTTTACTTAACCGATGACTGGTACTTAAAAAGTTTAAGTTTAAGATATAAATTATGATGTAGTGATGTAGTCTTCGATTCATCGAATCTGACCGTGACAGCATTGTTAAGAATATACCTATTTATGTTAGGTACATAGGTAAAGGTAGCCTTTTTACTAATAATGTCAAGGGAGTGAATTAGTCTTATATATTTGAATCACTCTAATCAAGTGATATTGTCCTAGTTCGGTTGTCGCTTATTGTGACTAGCTTAGATTATTCATTAAGTTTTAATACTTTTCGGATGAGCGTAGCGAGCGAAGCGAAGATTCCATTTCACTACACTGGAGAAAAAAATCCGGAATGTTTTTTTATTTCTTTTTTTTCTTATTTTTCGTATTTTTGTCTGTCTGTTAACACGATTCCGGCTAAACCGATACTCCGATTGCGATGAAACTTTATGGAGGCCTTCGAAATCTCTGAACTTAGAACTGCCACGTTTTTGAGCGCAATCGGAAAATTATTTCTCATAAAAATCGCAATTTTACGATTTTTTTCGATTTTTTAAAAATTTCTTTGACTTATAACACCTATACATGCTTTATCCGATTGTAATTATTTTTTCACAGAACCTTATTTTTATGAATTAATATATTCGTTTGAAATTTGAGCGAAATCGAAAAATTATTTCTCATGAAAATCTCTTTTTTACGTTTTTTTCGTTTAAAAAAATTACGCTCATCCAACAACGCGCCTGAAAAGGCGTTTGCGAAGCTTCCTGGTCATAGAAACGGTATTAATAAGTACGGCACCTACCTAGTTTACACTTTTCTCGAATCTGCTTAAAATTCTTATATCAACGGTGAGCAAAATGTAATTAATATTACATTAATATGAACACGGCACAGTACTACCGTAGAAAGGGTAAGAATGTATTTACGTTGTAGGCCTATTAGATTTAGATGTGTGGTAGAAGTAGCTAGTATTGTTATTATAGTAGCTAGTATAGTACAGTAATTTAGTAGAAGTAGCTAATAGCAGTATTGTTAGTACAGTAACTAGTATATATTATAGTAGTTTAGTAGAAGTTGCTAATAATAGTATTGTTAGTACACTAGTTTTCTGTTGTGGGTGTAGTATTGTTCTTACTAATGAAGTGTGAAGTAGTGTGCCATGTACCGTTACATGGTCGGAAAAATAAACTATAAAATTACGCTACTGAAGTAAATTTGGATGATCAAATCAAACAAATGATTATTCTGTATTATTGTGCAAACTTGATTTAAAGAGAAGCATCTGGGTCCCTCAGCTTTAAGATTGGCTTGCTTGAGACTGAAGGTTATGTGTTGTTGATACTAGTTCACTCCTAAGTTAGGCTATAGGAATGAATATACACGACACAATGCTGCACGGTTTGATTACGACAAGGCGAGAGATTGGATGGCTGTGTGGGGATGGAGGAGGCCGATAAAAAAAACTTCGTCACTTATCTGATATTAATTTGTAAGTTAAGAGCATATATGACATGCGTTTTCTGCTAATTCCTGTTCGCTAGGCCGACTGGCTCCACAAAAGATTGACATGTTGGTCAGTTGTCATAGATACAGAAATGAGACGCTCTAAAGTCACACTCTGATAAAATGTATTTTAAAAGTTATTGAAGAAAATAAAGTGATATTCACGATTTTGGATTTTGTTAAAAAGTCCTAAATTAATCATATTCGTGATTTTTTTTCTACCTAACGCAAAATATCGATAATTTACGACTAAGGCGTTGTCCATGCATGCTTTATTGACAGCTTTGCATAGTGTCATATACGTCGGATGCTTCCTGGCCCAGCGAGTAGCTAGTTGCCAACTGCCAAATGTGTCCTATTCCCTCTCCACAGTTTGGATATTTCACAATCTCTTTCTTTTTGTAAATGGAATTTCATAATTTCATCTAATGTATTTTTAAAAATGTGGAGGCTTTCATGGCCGAATGATGTATTAGAAAACATTTGTAAGTATAGACCATGTATAAAATAAATAGTTAAATAATGAAAGTAGTGGAAATATTTTACGTTTCGTGAAGATTGCGCCCCATTAAAAAAAAATGTTTATTTAATAAAACACTTATTTTATTTATACAAATTTATAATTTGTGATTGCTCTTTGATTTTTTTAATCTTTTTACTCTGGGAAAACATTATCTGTGACATATTTCAGTACGCAAGGTTTTTAACTGGTGGATAAAAACTGAGTGCGATTGTCCGAGCATGAAGCATATCGAAACTTTGTCTAAAGTAACTGAAACCGCGTTCAAGATATTGGAAGATTGTCCTAAGAAAACATTAAATACAAAATATACTTTCTGAGAACTATTAGTCCATTTGTTGCACAGCCAACGTTCAAACATAGGTACCCAGGGCAATATTCAGTTCACTCACAACTAAACATTAACCACGCCGTGTAGTTTAATGTTCATAGGTTGAGTTCTATCTCTGATTCGTTGTCACACTATATCATTTCAACCGAATTTGATGATAATAACAGTTCCTTTAATTAGCTTAACACTGAACCCGCGCCGGTTATTATCATTAATTTTGTGTTGCTGTACAGTTGAAAAGGCATTGAAACAACGGTAGTGTTTAATCACGATACAGATGTAATAATTAACCTAGATACCTATTCCAGTTAGTTTGTTATACACGCAATTACAACCGTCACTCAAAGGCTGTTTGTATGTCACTTCACCTACACTAGCATTCCACTCATGCACGCTAGAAAGCTCTCAAGTGTCGCTAACTCAATCTTCTCTGTAAGTGTCGTAGAGGCGACATTCACCACCAAGGTAAACGTAAAAGTGCTCTCGACATATGAATGCGATAAAGAGGTACATTTTTTTTATCAATCGTCGACTTGTGAACTTTGTATCTTATTTTATTTTCCGTAGACGTGAGGATATTTGGTGTATGGGTCGCATCATCTCGCCTTGTGCTCGCTTCAGACGGAGCTCTTTGTGTAAGTGGGTATTTCGAGAGAGAGAGAGAGAGAGAGAGAGAGAGAGAGAGAGAAATATGTAAGGAATGTGTTTTGAGGACTCAATTGCAGGACTGGAGAAAATGTTGGGAATAAAATGACAGACGGGGTTGTCTGTGGTACGAATCGAACCTTCCACGTCCTAAATTCCATCTAAATCTAATTTGTTTGTGCTTGCCACCGGAAATCTAACTACGCGTTATTTTGTTTTATTTTGGGTTCTCCTGTATGTTTGCTACTTATAGTAACTACGATAAACATTTGAATTGGTAGTTCTAAGCCAATTTACTAGCTTTGACGTACAAACTATTGAAAAAAGCGAATATCAATAAAATTATGTTTGTCAAGTCCGTCATCACTAAAAGTTGAATAAAACATTGGCACGTGAACTATCTGCTCAAATTTTTCCCACTCATACCTACTACGTAATACGTACACTGCACTTAGATAATAACATAAATAATCACATTTAGACAGCTGGTACCACTGGTTATCCTGTGGAAGACGACTGATAAGTAGAGATGTGCAAAAATGGTGAGAACGAAATTCGCGTTTATTTTCAAAGTTGCAATAATCCCTTCAAATTCAGTTTGAAATATTTTAGTTGATACCGCGAACTAGTGGCGAAATTAGGAATTAGCAAAGTTTTTTTTTTAAAGTTTTTGTGGAGCTGCCGGGTAGGTAGTCGAAATTAAATTAATTCTGGCTGATACATACGGTGGAGGTGCCGGGTCATAAAACGCGATTGTGTGATAGTAATAATCGTTTGTACGCGAGAAAGCTCAAAATACTTCATATCAAAATATCGATATTACACCAAAAAATGCACAATTTCGTAATTTTGGTGGAGGTGCCGGGTAATCGAATTTAAACCTGGTAAAAACTGTCAAAAACTTTGAAAACTGAAGGCTGAAATTGAGCTTGAAATTAAAATTAGTTCTCACTCTCATGTGCTACTTTTTCTTTTAAATTAATCATTAATTGTCCTGGAATGTGTGTTACTGAAAATTTAAAACTAGGAGTTTTTTTTTTTACTTGTGTCATTATTAAATTTTTTTGGTAAATAATAAAAAAATCGCGAATTTTTATTTTTATGTCACGAATTTTCAAACTTTTAAAAACATTTTTGCACATCTCTACTAATAAGTTGTCGAAATATTTTCTTTGTGTGCAGTGTACAGTCCAATGAACCATGTAAAAATTAACATCAGCTGCTCTAGAAGTTTCAACTCAATAATAACGTAAAACAATAATTTCGTAAAACTGATGGTTGAACTGAATATGTCTGGTTATTCGGCATGGTTGCTAGCCGCGTAGAGCAGGGAGAAGCAGGCTCGTAAGTCTGCGAGCCGAAGCCACAGTACAGCTCGCCGCGTTCATGTGGTTTCTCACATGAGCGAGTTGCATAGCTGATTCTCTTTTCGCGCGCTCTTTGTCTCTATAATCCTTGTAGAGGCCTTGTGTGTATCTACACTCTATCGCCGAGTCTGATGAATTTCCATTGCGGTAATTTTAATTTACCTCTGTTCAGAATTCACACAAATTTAACAAAATAAAAGCCCTTTATTAAATTGTAATTGGCATATCACCTCTATTCAGAATTCACACAAATTAAACAAAATAAAGGCCCTTTATTAAATTGTAATTGGCATATTAACAGAAATATTTGTATTTAATTTATAACCATAGGAATGTAAGTTTATGAAGTAAATTACACATTGAAAACAATATATATATATATTTTACAACCACTGGTATGGTTGTCCTAAAAAAAGGTAGCGAGTCTTACGGCTAATATACCACACTGGTTTCAGAGTCTAAATTCCGTTAGAGGTGGTGCCGAAATACAGCTAAACTCAGCCCGAAGGGGTTACCAAAAACATTCAGTTAAATCCTTGTGGAAGGAAATACCAACTAAAAACCGCGGTCAATGGGATGTTATGTTCATGTTTTATCGTGGGACGTTACATACGCAAAGACGTACGGTCAGGAAAGTTGTTGGGAGCTTCGCTATAGAAAATGTAAGTTCATTTCATTTCATCTTCTTATATTTTCAAGTTTGTTGTTTAAATTTTCCGGGATATTGACATTTACAATTGATTGCAACATATTTTGTATTTGTGCTTTTCATCTTACCACACAGTCATTTTAATGTGTTGCAACTTCTAACTGAAGAATCCACAAAGTAATGATATATCAATAAGAGTGTAGCTACTCTTATGTGTATAGAAAGTGAAAACGTTAGTGTATTATTATGTATTGTGTATACAAAGAACCCCTCCATTTTAAAGTAGAAGCGTGAAACTTACCTAGTGATTTAACTACGTATTTTTAGAAATATCTATTTGGTTATTAATACGGACTTTGTTTCACCTTCACTTGTAATGAAAATAAAATAATGGAAAAGTTAATTAAAACATATTTCGTTTGGTTGGTATATTTGGAGACAAGAATAAATACTGAAGAATATTTTTCAGTGTTGGTTTACATTTAGATACGTACGTTATATTGTGGTGTGTAATGGATGTGGAGAAATGAAAAGTCTAACAGAGGAAATATATCAGAGAAGTTGTTCCCAAACCTCATTGCAATGATGACGTTAAAGAATGGCAATTACCATACTAGAGTTCCACTATAATGCACGCGCTCCCACGGAACTGCATTGCTCCGAGTGCGCTTACAAATTGCCAGTTAGTATTATGCTCTGCATTTGATACGCATTAGTGCACTCAGCGAAATAATCAACACCATTAATGTTTTGTGCTGTTATGTTTCAAAAATGATCGTCCTGTGTGTTCAATTCTCCTAGTGGTGTATGTTTTCACATTGTGCTTAATGCTGTATTGTTTTCCTCGCGCACTCATGTGATGTTTAGTTTCATTCGAATGAGTTTCTATCGTTTCAAAAATATGTATTTTTTTAAATTAACAATACCTTTTTTGTCTATTTTACTTTATATAAGTGCAAAATTTAAAAGCTTGTATCTATACAGTTAATTTTCTACTTTTCATTTTCGTTATGGGTGAAAACATTAACGCTTTCCTTTACGCCATCTTCTTACATTACCTACTTAAATAGTATTGATTTTTATTATAAATATTTAAATGAATAAAATATGTATGAAATAAACACAGTGCGATAAGAGACATAAGAGTAAAACTGCAGTATTCGTTTATCCATTATTATTATTAATAATAATAATGACATCCGCTATGGCTATGTTTTTTGGCCGCATTTCGGCCGTTGCTGCTTTGTTACATAACGAGATGGTCGAGTACCGTGTAAGTACTAAATGAGTATTTCCTTTAATTTTGAATACCTTCTTGGCGAAAACCTCATCGTTATCTAATTGTTTTGAACCATCGTATTGAATTCAACAGGTTGTTTTATCGCGCGGTATTTACTGTTAGACTAAATATGCCATCAGAGTGTCCATATAACAGAATTGAACCCACCATCAAGATGATAAATATCCATGTAACTTCACTGAAACCAAGTCCCTTTTGACTTGTTTTGGTTTTATCCTTCCACGTTTGCTATCTTCATTATTAAATGCTCTCCATAATGAAGTTCCACGGACTAATTAACATTCTCTGCTTGACTACGTTAGTTCTAAAGCGTACATAGATCGATTTTTTTCTGGCGTTCTATCAGAATATCGTTCTCATGGTAATAACTGATCAGGGACGCGCATATTGGATATCACACGAGAATATAGTCTAACTGGAGAGATAGCAGATGATAAACCGTCATATCGTCAAGGTGATACATAGGATGCAGAATTAGCTTTGTGTGGCAAGACGCTGAAATGCGGGACTTTAGTGCGGGAGGTCGTCGATTGCTACCAGACACCGGAACTCCTGACTGAAATGTTTGGTCTAGGGTCTCCTCAGAATTAGACAGATGCTGGGAATGGTTCCCAATAACTGGTCGGGGACATTCCTTACAAACAACCTAATTACCTAGTAGGTCAACTAAGGAAGGGCACGACGGCCACTGACTACTAAAATTAAAATCATTTATACACATGACAAAACAGATAAGGGAAGTTTTAATACCCGTATTACGGCTGAAAATAGTTACGCTTAAATTTACATAAATAATTACTATATCACCTTATCACTGATAAATGGGGTTTCGTTTCTCTTCGTGTCTTCCATACACATCAGAAAAGATATAAAACTCTTTCAGTCAATTTAATTTTTATAAAAAAAACTTCAAAGAAATTTTACTCACTTTGTGGCTCTAAAGAGATTACACATCAATGTGAGGACTCACAAGGGTGAGAGAAGACATTTCAAAGGGGAAATGGTGTGAATTTTTTTTCATTTATATAATGAACTTAGTGTGTTTCAGTTTAAAGATTTGAAAGCAACTTTATATATTACTCTTGAGTATTTAATGTAAAGATTTTTAGCTTTACTTTTACAGTGTACTTTTATTACAATGACCTCGTTTCTTATTGTCTAATAACAAATCCTTTCGAAATAGGTAACATAAATACAGCTGAGTACTTGCACACAAGGCCCTATAATTAACGGCCGTAGGATCGATCCTTGTCTCCGGCAATCCTTATCGAAGAGAAGTAATTCTCAGACAACAGTTACATTCTGGGACCGAGTTTTATAAATACCCACGCTCAAGACCAGGGTGATAGATGTCGAAGAAGTATGTCGTTTAAGTTTGTGGAGAGAAGTTGTAGTTTGCATGCATGCTTTACTTGTCTTTTGAAAATAGTTTCAGCTCTAGATGTGAGAACAATACTGAAATTCTCTAACTTTAGTTCGACATCTTTCAAGTCTAGTGCAATTATTGGTTTCACGAGACATGTGCTTTAATACTTTGGTCTATTTGTGATAGCAAAAACTAAGTGGTGATTATGAATCTGCGTGTCGGAGAGGGGGGGGGGGAATTTCCGATAGCAGTTGTGTATTTGTGTATGATTCCATCTAAGCATTCACCATTCTGTTTGAAGGAAATTCTTGTCAAACCTTTCAGTCAGGATGGTGATGTGTGGAATAGATCGATGACCACACGAATAAGAAACTCTATCATGGAGCAAGTAAGCTTCCTCTATTTGTGTTGCCGTTACATTGGCGAAGCTCCTCTTTGTCCTCACTTTTCTGTCCGTCCGTAAATACGTGCGTCACGTCTCTCGATAAAAACCGAGCATGACCTCCGATCACATTTACCTTCAACTAGGATGACACATAATGTGTTTTGTGACCCTGGGAGTCAAGGGGAAAGGGGTTAATTCTCACTCAAAAATTGAACTTTTGACCCGGCACCTCCACCAAACGAGCTGAATAAGGCTTTATTTGTACATTCTTCTTCAGACAATCTGTTGATTTAGAAGATTCGCTCCCTATTCTGGGTTATACTGTACCCATGCTTGATTTATGAAATCAATATACTTATTTTGCAACAGTTCAAACTAAGTTTTTAAGTAAGTGTGATTTTAAACTGCGAATTTATTTTTCACATTTATACTGAGATGGATATAATAACTTCTTTTTAAAATATGGTAACGCCAACAATACAGAAAAACATACACTTTTCTTATGACAGTTAACTTTTTACCACAAGTCTTTCCAAATAATTATTTTCTAAGTTATTAAACATCTTTAAAAAAATATGTAACCTTAACCAGTATTGTAATTTAATTTGTTGTAAGGAGATGGATATAATAACTTCTTTTTAAAATATGGTAACGGCAACAATACATAAAAACATACACTTTTCTTATGACAGTTAAATGGAACTTTGTACCTCAAGTCTTTAAGTAACGTCTTTCTAAGTTATTAAACATCTTTAAAAGAAAATATGTAACCTTAACCAGTATTGTCATTTAATTGTTGTAAGGAGATGGATATTATAACTTCTTTTTAAAATATGATTACGGCAACAATACATAAAAACATACACTTTTCTTATGACAGTTAAATGGTACTTTGTACCTCAAGTCTTTCCAAGTAACGTGTTTCAAGTTATTAAAAATCTTTAAAAAAATATGTTATCTTAACCAGTATTGTTATTTACACTGAGATACAGCTTATAAATTTTTGCATTTTTAAAAGGGTACGTACAAAGCCATGTAATATATGTTAGTACGCTTCAATACAACGAAGTAATGGATGAACGAATGAGGAAAGGTATTAATAACCAATTGAGTTAATTGGTAAAAGTTGTCAAGTTCTTCTCTTACTTGTTAACTACTTGAAGACGCCTGCTGCAGAGCGAAAGCCAGTAAGAGAAGTTTTTTCCTACTTTGAAATAACAACGATTAGCAATCAGGTTTTCTATCATTCGCACAGAAATTGTATTTTTGGTGAATTGAACCATGCCTTTTCTCCTACGGTAATTGATTCTCAAACTTTCGTATTCGAGACGCGAGTTTTGTGTATGACAGTCGTATCAGCAGTCGCTATCTAACCTTGGGCGTCAAACTAAAAACAAGATTACTTAACGCTGGTTTTCGAACCGTAAATGAATGCAGTAGTGTATGAATTACTAGTATTTTGTTCTCATTACCTACAATGAACATGCATTTCTGCTTTAACTTCGATTTAGAGCTATATGTGTTTTATTATTACATCGGTAATTCGATTAAATGTCAACATCGCGTGAAAATATTGGTTACAATTTAATAAAGATAACATCATGTAATTTTTGAAACAACAATACTTCACAGGTGAAAGCACGTGCACTATACAACACTGACAGATTATTTTTAATCGTGTTTCTACTGAAGTTAATATTGATTTACCAACCTGTTTAGAGCAGAATAAAGTAGGATTGTTTTTTTGTCATTGTTTGAAGTTTGAATTGTATAGTTACATAACTTGTAACATTAATAAATAATAATGTTAACACACTACCACACACAAAATTCGTAATTGGAATAACACGACAACTCTAATACTTTACCAGCACAGAATTGATCATAATCACCTAACGAACGTTTTTCTTTTTAGATTACGCAATGTCGTTATCACCAATTAAATCGATAACATGATACGATGATAAGCGCATTTCAGTAACGATAGCTGGAACCGTGTCCAGTTCTTTATGTTAAATGAATTATTAGCGAATTATGATGGCGATTGTTCCGAAAGTAGTTATTTTGTGGACGTAATACTAATTGCTTGAGGCATGATTTTGAATTATGATACAAATGTTCAATTCAATTCTAACTGAGGTGAATAATAATTCCTCTCCGTCATTTGGATTATTCACATTGCAACAGAGGCAACAGAGCATATGTCCTACAAGTGCAGTTTACCATACACATTGACATTAACAATACCACAGTGGTAGCTATAGCCTAACAAAGAGCGTTATTCATGTGTTTTTCATTCAAATAATGATTACAAGTTCTAGTATTATGAAATAAATATATTCATTAACTTTGGATTATATGATTTGGTCCAAATAAATGAACTGTAATCGGATCGTTGACCCGACGGATGACAAAGTTAAAAATTAAAAGTTATCAGACGTTCCCGACGGCTTTATGTGAGATTGAGTTGTACAATATGTGAAACTCAACACCGCATTCAAATGATGCATGAGCCGGGAAACACGGGTAATTTAAATAAACTATTACACGGTGCTGCGCCAGGATAAAATACAATTGTAAAACACAACGCAAATGAGTGAATTTTTGTTACTTTAAATAGATTTCTGTCTGAATTGAGAGGTGTGAATGTTGTATTAAAATTACATTTTATTTACACAATGCTAAAATAAAGTGACGGGTTCAACAAAACAATTGAAAAATTACTATGTGAAGGGTCCCACACGCTTTTCCAATGGGGAGGCAAATATAAATTATAATGTAGAGGGATCGTATTCTCGTATTTGACATTTTTATTCAATATCTTTATAGTATATAATTTACTATTATCCAAGCTTCTAAGTGCGTCATAATTTAGAATGAATATTGATGTTTCGCTCAACAACAAAATATCATTGCTGTTAATTGACCATTTTGATAACGATTTGGTTGAGTTCTCATTGACATATCTCATCAACTCACATTGACGTTTCACATGCGATTAATCTAGACGAATTTACATGTTTAACTAAGTGCAGTTAAATCGCATTGCAAACAACTGTATTGCTATTATGTATAATTCTCATTCAAACGCGTGCATATGAAAGTGTTTTACTTGTGTTGGACCACTAATGGTCCACTTTTGGTAAAATATGTGTCACAAAATATTACTTGGTTACACAGGGATCGGTGTCATAATATGTATTGCTGTGAAGGTCATTTAAATGGAATGTTGAAGGTATACTATACTTTATGATTCAATATCTCAGTCTTCACGTTATGACTGGAAAAATAATTAGAATAATTATTTCGTCTGGATTTCCGTTAGTAAGTAACAATCGAGACAATTATATCCTAAACTATTGCTATTAAGCGTTCTCTGTCGATGGTTTGTAGTTCAAAGATTTAAAAAAAAAAAAAAAACAGTGATAAATCAACCAGATAAAACATCATGTTACTCGGATCATTTTTTTTTAATTTCGAATTTTTTTAAACTCTTTTACATTTAAAGCATTAATTTGTTATTACTCATATTATTTCTATGTCAGTCATTATTTTGTTCAGTGTAATGTAAATATTCAGCTGAATTTGGTCTCATTTAGCTTCTGGAATATCGCGTTTCAGTGAATATTGAAAATACAGTCTTAAAAGTTTAAAATAATGTAACCCCAACGGCACCGCGTAATACAGGGGGATATACAGCAGCTTCACTTGCAAGTAAACCGCTATGCGCGTAAGACAAACGACATCAACATCAAGGTAAGTTTTATTGCAGAGTACGGGACAATTGTATATTGCAATCATTACATATATTGAAGGCGTGGATCAATTGTATTGATCCAAGTGACAAGTATTACGTGACGAGGAGTAAACGTGTTGGCTAAAGTGTTGCTTCTATAGTCCTAATACGAAAGTACTCGCTAGTCGCTACTCAGTAGATATGAACAAAGAATGTAAAATATCATTTAGGTAAAACATTTTAAAACTAGAAATAAAAAGCGAATTGTATTGACCCAAGTGACAAGTATTACGTGACAGGGCCGGAGTATACGTGTTGGCTAAAGTGTTGCTTCTATAGTCCTAATACGAAAGTACTCGCTAGTCGCTACTCAGTAGATATGAACAAAGAATGTAAAATATCATTTAGGTAAAACATTTTAAAACTATAAATTAAAAGCGTTTGAGATAAATCAATAACATAAGCTTAGTAGTGAAGAGCTGAATACAAAACCAATTTTATCACTTGCAAACGTATCGGGGTTTAAATGAATAATCCCCATTTGTGCAGAATAATTTGCTGAATATTAAAACGCGCTTTAATTCTCGAATCATGACAATGGATTTGAGGGAAACTTCGCTACAGCGCGGGGGGGGGGTGTGGGTGTGATAATAAAACTGGTGCAATCATGAGTAGTAAGATATGTAGCCCGATAAAAGATCAACATTGCTGGGAACCACAGCTTTAACCCTTTCTCGTAAAATACACTACTTAGGATATATTTGGAAACAAGTGCTAGTAAGTTTTAGATATAACCGCTATGCATATTCATAACTAAAAACAGGTAAAGGAAGAGTTGAACATTATAAATATTTCGTTCTCAACGTCGTAATATAGTCCAAAAATCAACATATCATAAGTTAGTTGAAGTAAATTGTTTTCCGCAAGACAAAACACAAATACGGTACAAGTTAGTGTGCTACGTAGTGGGTTGTATTTTCTGTCAAGGATGTTGGGACATAAGCGTGCAGATGTAACGGGACGGGTGACAAGTTTTTATTTCTACATTGAAATCATATTTTTTGTGCTTTATCACCTAAATTAAACCTTTTCTCATAAATAATTTGGTAATAAATTGCTCATTTTATACACATATTTGCATTGAAACCTACATAATCGCTTTGTATTTAAAGTTCATGGGGTTAAAACTATAGGCATTTCTTGCAAACACCCAACCAGTTTGTATAAGCGATTTAAAATTTTGGCCATCTGATTCTAAAGTGGAGAAATAATCATCCTTTCTTATATAATTCCGAAATTTGTATATTATTTTACGAAAATCAGTTTACCACCTTGGAGCTATTTCCAGCAGAATATAGTTATTCCCCTCCTTAGCTTTATACATCCCTGGTGCTTACAAAAGAAACGGGACTTTAATAGATTCTCTCCGACGCAATGAAGACTTAGTTTACTCTAGATATTACATAATGCGCACGTAACCAAGAAATACGGTGTGGAAGCTGAACGATATGCATTGCGCCACGGATTCCAAGTGGACAAGTTTTCTTTAATACGTCTTGGAAAATTGTGGGCAACTTAGCATACAAATACATGTTGTCCTGGAATATAACAAACATTAATTCAATACCCCTGAACGAAGGCGATTTCTTACATCATTTGCTTCGACGGTTATACACAAACGTGATTTTCTTGGATAAACTTCCTTATCTGCGACTATTCGGTATATGACAATGTAGCTTGCCAGCCTAAAGAATGTTTTTTAAACGTGAAAACACATAAGTATCCTTTTGTGATACTTTGGCGTAGTATTGAAACATTCGCATAATTTATGATTAAGTATCTTAGCCCATAAAATTGGATACTCTTAAATAATAACAACTTGATCGCAGTTGTAGAGAGCTCATGTCATCTAGTTGATAGCTAATTGAACACGAAACTTATTTCAGCAACAACTGTGTATTGTTTTGCATTGTAGTTGATATTTTGTTAGTTCCTATTATCACTTGTATATTTGTATTGTATTGATATTTTGCAAGTTCCTATGTGTATGGAGGGGTGTCGGCCAAGTTATGTGCCCAGCACGAAGCGGCTGTCGAGCCCCCCAAAATACGTATTGTAGAATTTATATTAAATTACGCATTATCTTGTACGTTTATTTCAAGAGAAAATGATCGAGCGGAGCGTGCTGTACTCCTGGATCCCGGGATCAGTACTTGTGATCGTTTTTATTCGATTCCAGCCTCCAGCAGCAATACAAGAAGAGTTTCCCGAAGTTGCCTTCGCCTCAACGCTAAAACTTTCATAACTTACAAAAGAATATCTCTTGCGCATTTCTTGAAAAGTATGCGGAAACCGAACCATCACCTGAAAAGGGATTGACGGAACCCTACAGCGTGTGCCCTACTTCCTGAAGTAGATTTACATTCATTGAATACTTTTATAGAAATCTCTGTAGTCTCAACTTCGAATGCCCAGAGCGTCCTAAAGTTATTCCAGAAGCACAAGAAACCAAATAAAAATGAATATTTTTGACGTGGGTTAAATGAAAGATGCAGATGAGAATATTGGCATTGTTGCTTTTGCACATTATAACTTTTGTGTATCGAAAGTAGATTTAACAGTAATTAAAAGCAGATGTCTGCAAGCAGCCGAGAAGTAGAAAATTCTTATCCAAATTCAAACACCAAACTAACAATATCGCTAGAAATATCGTATGTAGATAAGAAAGTATCATAAACATGTGTTTTCCTTTAGGTGCCGTACGAGGTTGGGTTTGTTAACAGGGATATTTTAAATGCTTCAACCCATAATTACCTCAAAATTGAATAAACACATCTCATAATTAAAAACTTTTAGTCAAGTTTCAAGAGACCCACATTAGATGACAATTCTTATTAAATATTAATTTCTTGTACAATAAATTATCAATTAAAAAGTAATGATATATATTTCGTTATTGTTGGTTTATTGTATTCACAAATAAATAAAGTGATTGCTATTAGATACACTAACGAAATTGGGGTTGGTTCGACGTTGTTGGTCGTACATCATTTTGAACCGATATCCCTATGTACCATTAATCGTTACAGTTTCATAAATGCAATAACAAACACAATAGGCCAAAAAATGGAACAAATTAAACCAAAATTGAATTCGCTTATTCTTAACCCGGCACCTCCACCAAATATCGGACGTTTTTAAACGAGAACCAGTGGGTTCAAACTCGTTATCACGCTTTTCTGTCTTGTTATTTGTTTGTGTGAGCTAATTAACATATGTAAGTTTCAATCAAACACCATTGTTAGTAACGCACACTGTTTTACTTGAGTGAAATTATCTTGAGTGAATTCTATTGCTTAAATACGTTTCTATTTCTATGAATTCGTTCCTACGTTAGTCGAAACAAACGTATGTGATGACTAAGAGTCCTTACAAATCTTGTCAAATAATTTATTAGACTTTTGTCCCATGGTTCCTTAAGGCTCCATAAGGTTTTGACAATCTTTGATTATCACTTGGTATATTGACCGAACAATTCTCTTCCTTTTTTCTGTGGATAGAACTTATTACTTTTAAACCAACGGCGTATTTTTGTCCATCATGATAAAACATTTTAACGATGCTAGAAGAAGTCTGGAAGAAAGGACGGAGAAGCATAGGGTGGGGTAGGAGAAGGAATGAGAAGAGAACAGTGATTATGGTCATATAAGATAAAGTCAGAAAATGTGAATACACTTAGCGTAGACGTTTTGAAATGAAGAATAAAAACAGAGTTAAGTTATTAAAAATTATTTGAATGAAAATAGGTTTCGGAAAAAATAGAAACTGTCGTAAACGTTCGTGCAGTTGACATTTTTTAAAGATGCTGTGTACTTTTTACTATCAGAACTAGAGAATCTGTTGGTTCCATTTATCCCAAAACGAATTTGTATCAAGGGATGTTATAATTTTGTAGACATATTATGTATCTTTCAATAGCTGGTACATTCAGAAGTGTCTGGGTATTTTGTTGTGCGATTTTGATTTTTGGTGACAGATTTTTTTAATGATTCTTGTGTTCTAAAACACGCTATAAAGCTAATTATATTCAACACATAAACACATGTTAAATTCACTGCGTGTAAAATTATTTTATCAACGGATCAGTTAACCCTTTAAATAAGACATGAAAAGTTGTACAAAATATACGGGCACATTTCAACTTGACGAACAATGGTTCATTAGAAATGTAATATTTAAAGATGGCGTGTTCTAATGAAAAGGATAACGACTTGTTTAAATGCTGTTTGTTCTCTGAAACGAATACGTGCGTTTCAAGATTGGAGGAGAGAAAGTTCCGTGGGTGGAATTCAATATATGGAGTTCAATCTAGAAGTTGCAGAACTTGCAGAACCCGGGCTCCAATCACTGCAACCACGATCATGCCTCTCGCATCTCGCGTGCAATGTTCTTCGTAAATACCATTCTCACTTTTCCTCTTTGTATCATACAAAAATAAAAGTCAATTTAAAAAAATTATTTTGATATTTTTAGTGATTTTAATAATCATAAATATATTGCGAGACGGGGCTACCCTCCAACTCCTAAACACAATAGTGCCTTGTTTGAAAAGGGGACTATATGTGCCGGTCCAAACTTGATAACAACCTCTGTTTTATTTGATCGTGGAATATATTGTCAACTTCGTTAGAGGAAAACGTTAAAGATCATTCAGTTTTGTTAACGCGTGGCTGCAATTAAACCGAATACCACTCTAACGTTATTGCACAGGTAGCTAATATGTTGGGCGGTATTGGATGTGGGGGAATATTATTCATCTGCCTTTTAAACAGTGCTATTTCATTAGACGATTGAACGCTCGGAATGAATGTTTCATAGATCATGATTTACGGCTAAACAAATTTATAAATACAATTCTTTTAAGAAACCGATGCATATTGAACGGCCACACTTTGGCATTTACTTAATTGGATGAGCGTAGCGAGCGAAGCGAAGTTTCCATTTCACTACACTGGAGAAAAAAATCCGGAATGTTTTTTTTTCTTTCTTTTCTTTTTTTGTATTTTTGTGTGTTTGTCCGCACGATTCCGGCTAAACCGATACTCCAATTGCGATGAAATTTTATGGAGGCCTTCGAAATCTCTGAACTTAGAACTGCCACGTTTTTGAGCGCAATCGAAAAATTATTTCTCATGAAAATCGGAATTTTACGGGTTTTTTCTTTTTTAAAACAATTCTTTGACTTATAACACCTACATGCTTTATCCGATTGTAATGATTTTTTCACAGAACCTTTATTTTGTGAAATTATATATTTGTGTGAAATTTGAGCGCAATCGAATAATTATTTCTTATGAAAATCGCAATTTTACGATTTTTTTTATTTTTAAAACATTCTTCGACAAATAATACCTACATGCTTTATCCGATTGTAATGATATTTTCACAGAACCTCAAATTTATGAATTTATATATTTGTGTAAATTTTGAGCGCAATCTAAAAATAATTTCTCGTGAAAATCGCAATTTAAAAAAAAAACATACGCTCATCCAACAACGCGCCTGAAAAAGCGTTTGCGAAGCTTCCTTGTATAAATTGTTTTACCTTGGCTTTATAGTAGGCGACTATGACGCTGTTATGTTAGTTCTTTAGACAGAAATTAAAGTGACTACACTGGGGATCGAACCCGGGACCTTACATGATTGTATATTATTGGATGAGCGAAGCGAAGATTCCATTTCACTACACTGGAGAAAAAAATCCGGAATGTTTTTGTATTTTTTTTTTATTTCTTTCCTTTTTTCTTTTTCTTTTGTATTTGTGTGTGTTTGTTCACACGATTCCGGCTAAACCGATACTTGGAGGCGTTCGAAATCTCTGAACTTAGAACTGCCACGTTTTTTGAGCGCAATCGAAAAACTATTTCTCATTAAAATCGCAATTTTACGATTTTTTTCGATTTTTAAAAAATTTCTTTCGACTTATAACACCTACATGCTTTATTCGATTGTTATGATTTTTTAACAAAACCTTAACTTTATGAATTAATATATTCGAGTGAAATTTGAGCACATACGAAAAATTTCATATGAAAATCGCAATTTTACGTTTTTTAAATTATTTTTAAAACATTCTTCGACTTATAATACCTACATGCTTTATCCAATTGTAATGATTTTTTCACAGAACCTTAATTTTATGAATAAATATATTGGTGTGAAATTTGAGCGCAATCAAAAAATAATTTCTTATGAAAATCGCAATTTTACGCTTTTTTTGTTTAAAAAAAAATTCTTCAGCTTATAACTTCTACATGCTTAATTCGATTGTAATGATATTTTCACAGAACCCTTATTTTATGAATTTATATATTTGTGTTAAATTTGAGCGCAACCGACAAATAATTTCTTATGAAAATCGCAATTTTACACTTTTTCCGTTTAAAAAAACATACGCTCATCCAACAACGCGCCTGAAAAAGCGTTTGCGAAGCTTCCTAGTTCTTATTTAAGTAGAAGATGCAATAATTTAATACGATATAGAGATGGCCGTTTTATGGAAGGCCAATATCGAAGTTGTATAAAATACTATTTTGGCTAATTTTTGCTAATGTATTTTATGTACAAGTCGTTAATCTTAATTTAAAACGTGGCATAAAATTAAGAATAACTATAATAATTCTTAGTTAGTTAGAAATGTTCCACCAACGCTAACTTTCATTTAAGTTTTTCGCTAAGCTCTCGAACGCAAATAAATTGTGTTAAGTGTAGTGCCCGCAATATTTATCAATCAATAATCAATATGTTAATAATAGGCTAGGATTTATCATAGGATTTAGTTATCAGCATAAAAAGCACATCTTTAGCTTTAATAAATTAAAGTTGGACAATACTGTTGCGACAGAATACTTTGCAACTCTTTGTTTGCAATAGAAAAAGTGCAAATTAACTGATAATCTTTGTATTTGAATTTTTTGCACTGGTGCATTTCGTCTCAAAATAACAAAAACTTATTATTGACAAAGTTACGTCTTAGTCTTACGACGAAAGCAGATTTAAAAACTTGATTTTTATTTATATTTATATTTATTGATCTCTAACAACAGGTATTTACCCACAAGTGTTAGGTAACTAACAAAAAAAACTAACTAAAATAAAACTAAACCATTTTAAAATATAATTCAAAACAGGACAAATAGCCTACGTTATACAAATCATTAAATACATGAACAACTCAGAACAAGTACTATAAAAATGAGGTTATAAAATACAAAACTGGTGAAAAGTTGATAAGGTGACAAGAGTGATAAATGAGTCATGTTGGTAAACTAGCATAAACAGCTGCTTTAAATAATTGAACTTTCATGTGGTTGACGTCAATTTCTGGATTAATGGCTAATAATTTGTTGTAGGTGTCTTGAATTCGGCATCAATATACGCCTAGGCTATATTAAATCTAAACTTGAAGTCTTTTCCTTGTTTTTGGAGGAGAACGCGGCTTTTCCTACAAACAATAATTTATTTGATTGATTTTTGAGCTATTTGTATCTGTTTAGAAGTTTAAGCCTCTCTAGATAAATAGTTGCTGTATATGGCTGATGGTTGGTATTTTACGCCATGAAACGAAAATAAGTTTTTCAAATTTTGACTGGGACATTATGATGATTATTATTGTTGTTATTATTATTATTATTATTATTATTATTATTATTATTATTATTATTATTATTATTATTATTATTATTATTATTATTTGTTTTAAATATTTTTATATATGTATATGTATATTTATGTATTTAAGTATATATTGATGCTTTAAAAACTGTGAGAATCATAGATGTTGCTTGTCCATTTGAAAATGTCGCAGATGCGTTCATTTCAGCACGACTACGTAAGGAGGAAAAATACCGGGAGACTGCTAAGGTATTTGAATCAGAAGGGTACTCTACCACAGTGGATGCCTTTATAGTCGGTAGTCTTGGGGGATGGGACCAAGAAAATGAACGAGTATTGCGCGCCTTAGGTATAAGTAAGAGATCTGCTTCATCAGTGAGGAAAAAAATGGTCAGCGAAACTATCAAGTGGTCTCGAAATATATATGTGGAACACGTGTCCGGCATAAGACAATATTCAGATTAGAAAGATAGTAAAATGATCTGTTTATGTACCGGTACATGGTGATATTTGCTAAGAAGTGCCAGTGTCAGCGCTTCACGACAGTCCGTCGGTGGCGAATGCGCTCAACATAGCGTCATCACACCAGTCAAGGCGATAAAACCACGAGTGGGAATGAGGTATTCTGAATATCATTATCATGACAACAGATTTAAGTAAGCCCCACAAATCAAAGCGATTGGCTATAATTGCAAAACACTTTCCACACGATGAACTGTCTCAAAGATACAAATTTTACATTGATGACGAGATCTACGATGAGATCGCGTTTCACGAGGAGTTGATAATTGAAAATACGGACACAAAGGAGGAGTGCGGGAAAGTTACAATCAGCGTGAAACATGCCGGTAAAGACCAGCAATACTTTCAGGTTCGCTCGTTAGCACAAGCAACAATCAACGGGAACATTAGTGTAGTGTCAAGATTATCAGTTGCGTTGACAGACATTTCGCCACGATCTAAGAGAGACGAAATGAGTACTCTACTACCTCTGGATTGGGAGAGTCAACTACCTTCCCTGTGAACAAATGATTGTACATCGTCAAGACAAGGACATCTATCACGGTTCTGTGGTGCAGCACCATCTCGCACCAGGGCACGTAGACAAGAAAGCTACTCGTATACCACGGCAATACACCAAGAATCTAGTTGGAGAAGGAGCAAACATGTTACTGTTATGCTACTTGGCAATCAAGGGTTACAAGGGGCAATCTGAATTGCTCGGGATGCACATCGATGGTCATTTGTGTTTTGCTGACTACCATTCAGGAGGTTCAGAGAAGGAAAAGATAAACAACAAGTACGAACAAGTTGTTGTAATCACACGCACAATGAGAACAACCCACGGCGCTGAAGACCGAATGGTCACAATGTTGGCTCGAACAGGACAAGAACTCGATCGCTCGTGGATCGGATGGCCGTACGTGTATCGGATCCACTCGTCGCATAAGGTCGCCACGGCATCGTGGACTCAACTTTGCCGCTAAACCTGCGCTGGGAAGAGGACATGGAACTGATGTCAAAATACCTCGACAAATGGTTCGCCAGAGAGCTTCGCACTTGATAACCCGGAACTTCGCCATATTCTCTCGGACTACATCCAGGCTCTTCTGCTGCAAAAACCCAACCAAGTAATCCCATTCTCCGTCAAGTTATTCACTGCCTTCCAATACAACCCGTAGTATGCAGAGATTTATGAGGGAGACACTCCTTGCGAGTATGACTACGAGAAACGCGAATTTTTGAAGCCCGGTAGCTTCATGTGCCAATCTGACGAAGATTTATTCTACAGACCAACAAACGAAGGTTCGCCAGAGAGCTTCGCACAAGTCCTATCTACTGGATAACCCAGAACTTCGCCACATTCTCTCGGACTACATCCAGGCTCTCCTGCTGCAAAAACCCAACCAAGTGATCCCATTCTCCGTAAGTTCTAAAATCACGACGATTCGACGGAGTGCAAGATCCCTGTGAAGATCCAGTTTCAGGACATGAAACCTGACCATCTTAGTTCGATGACTATATCAAACTATGTCCAGAGTCTCAAGCTGATCTTCTAATCATGATTATTGTAATTATGATTGTTTTTATTGTTTTCAATCGTGTATTTGTATTTGAAAAAATATTTTAAATAAAATTATTATTATTATTATTATTATTATTATTATTATTATTATTATTATTATTATTATTTTCTCTTTTATGTATATAAAAATATATATTTATTATTGTGTTGGCAAAACCATATAACTTGAAAACAGATAATGTTTTATCGATAGAGATGTGCAATTTCTTTTTTAATTTTGAAAATTCGCGTGTTAAAACTAAAAATGAGCGATTTTTCTTTATTTACCAAAAAAAAAAAATTTTAACGCCTAGTTTTAAAATTATCAGTGTCACAAATTCCAGGACAATTTATGATTAATTTAAAAGAAAAACAAGCACATGAGAGTGAGAATCAGTTTTAATTTTAAGCTCGATTTCAGCCTTCAGTTTTCAAAGTTTCGGACAGTTTTTACCACCTGATCAATTTCGAATAACCGGCACCTTCACCAAAATTACAAAATTATGTATTTTTTGTGTATTGTCAATATTTTAATACAAAGTATTTTGAGCTTACTCGCGTTGAAAAGATTATTACGATCTCACAATCGCGTTTTATGACCCGGCACCTCCACCATATGTACCAGCCAGGATTAATTTAATTTCGACTACTTACCCGGCACCTCCACCAAAACTTTGAAAAAAAACTTTGTTTGAAATTTCGTGACCTAATTCGCGTTTAAAGACAAAATTGATAATTTCGCCACTACTTCGCGGTTTCAACTAAGATAAAGCGAAAATTCGCGAATTGGAAATTGTTACCATTCAATCACAATTCAGGTGTTTCATGTGCAAACTGAATTTGACGGGATTATTGCAACTTAAACAAAAATCGCAAATTTTGTCATGATCGCAAACATGGACATTATCTTTACTGAGAAAACTAAATGTTTATCTCAATTTCTAACGAATTACCGTAAAGTCCGTGCCTTTTATTTCCTTGTCGTTAATCATACAATGCATCGCAAAAATTCTGTATCACATTACAAAAATTATTTTATTTTCTAATTCTTTTCATTGGCTAACAACGTAATTATGAGCCTACCAAACCTGAAAAAGAAGCTGCCATGCATAACTTGCAATTAAAACTGTGAAGCACTATTATTTTCCATGTAGAATCTGATAGCGAAATCTCTTTTGTATCCCCATCATTAATGCTGTCGGCGCTCAGGCACTTGTCACCTGTAGAGTCTTTGCTATAAAGGTACCTCGAGTATCGTTCCACCCTTCAATTCTCCCTTACACTTGCTGTGAAAACTCTATTCAGAATCATTTCAACGTGAGATGAATACGGGAGTTCTTTTGAGCGCGCAATTTTATGAATACACACTCGTGTGCATAAGTTTGAAGTGGGTAGTTAGAGTTTGGAACAATACATTTCAAAACCAAATTAAATCTACATTTCAAAAGTGTATATCCAATTTTATTCGCGATGTTGTAGTTTGCTTGTTTGGACACGCGATGTTAATGTCATATCATTAATTCAAGCATGTAGAAAGACAATTCAAAATAGTTTTCTTCTAAAACATCTCAATCGTGGCTAAAAAATACAATTAAATGATTCAAATCTCTCCGTACAACTGTCAAACTTCTTTATAAATTAGTAAATGAAAAGGTGTATGTATTCAACTAGGTCTCATATCTAAAGATCCCTGAAAGTTGGCAGAATTGAAACAGGGCTTATAACAACCAAAATAGATTTTTCAATTTTTGGACCGGGACATAAACTCACAATCAGTCACTATATTAAAATTTCTGGATATTGATAGTAGTTGCAAAATTAAATTTAAGCAGTGAATTTGTATATTGTAGCAGCATATCTTCATCTACAGTCTAGCAAAAGGGGAAAATATATATCAGTGAAACTTTTGATGAACGATTTTTTTGTCACATGATACAAGAACAATTTTTCTTTAATGTGCTGTATACCGTCGGACGAAAGAAATCATGCTACAGAAGTTCATACAGAAAACCATTTTTCCCTTACAGAGAGATTGTAAATAAGGTGTGCTCCAACAATATAAACAAAATTCACTGTAAAAATGTAATTTTACGACTTGGCTATCTGTCTCTAGTTCTTTAATGAAATTAATGATTGTGAGGTTATGTCCAGTCCAAACATTTTGAAAAACTATTTGGCTTATATAAGTCCTTCTTTCAATCAGAAGCCCCCCTTCGTGGACTTAGAAACTCACTGGTTGATACACCCATCCTAATCATAATTTAATCATAAAGAGTTTGGTCCAGGTCAAAATAAATCCAAACTTAAAAAAGTGCTTTCTTTTGAATCATTCCTATCTAATTACCTAGTCTAATAAAAAACATTTACACAAATTCATAATATACAGAAATAAATAAAAAGTCAACAACTATTTTCTTAACAACTACTAAGTGACAAAAATATGTTCGTTTGGGAACTTACTTAGGTCTACATAGTTCTATCATAAAACACAAGACTTACGCTATAAATGGATTACAATAATACTAATATTGTTTGAATACTTCCATGCATATTATAATCTACATATAAAAGATAATAAAATATTTCCTTCTCACCAGAATGGTAGAAGCGTGTGAGTGGCTACCGGTGTGGAAGCAGGGAGTCGACCGCCGGGTGATTCCGCTAGCTGCCGAGTAGTGCGCACTCTTGCTCTCGCCCGCATGTATATACCCGCTCAAAGACCTTCTCTCACGTGTACGCATGTGTGCACGGCTACACCAAGACGCATGGGCGCCATTATCGATCTCCTTCATAGGACACTTAACACGCTGTACCTTAAGGCTCTCGGAGAGTGGCGGAGCAACACCATTATCAACCTTGTCGACAGTGTGAACAGGTATGAAAGGTTTAGACGTCATTCATACTATGATTATAAGCTCCGCCCTGTGGGACTGACCGTATCCAGAAACTTCAAATAATTACGTCACGTGTAAATTTCAGACTAGCGTGTTTTCAAATTATGTTTCATTTTTTAGGGATAATTATCTCTTTTAACCTCATTGCATAGATATGAATCAACACTGTTTTCCTATAAGGATGAATATTTTTTTAATGATAATAAGCAAAGCACCCATATATATATATGGATTGTTGTAGGTTTTCGCGGCCCGTTGTATGTACAATACTAGGTTCTTGAGTTAAACCGCGTCGTTATGATGAACAGTACAGATACTGGGCGTCCACCGACGTTTCGTCTGATCTACGTCAGACATCATCAGGGTGACTGTGACTTCACGAAGGTTAAAGTCACAGTGGCTGGCACGCGCACGACCACCTCCTTGTATACCTGAAAAGGTGCGGGGCGGTGAGGTTATATTAAAAATTTGGTGCGGGGCGGCAAGGTCAAATCTTAAACCATGATCTCGTCCTTGGGGTGGACGCCCAGTCTCTGCACTGGTTCATCATTTCGACGTGGTTTAACCCAAGAACCTAGTATTGTACACACATATATATATATATATGCATAGCTTCTCTGTCCGTCTATCTGTGCGTGTGTGTCACGTATCACTAAAAAAACGAACATGACTTCTGACTAACATGCAAATTTACTGTTGACATTGCCCCCCTTCAACAAGAATGATAGATAATATGTTTTATGACCCATAGGGGCGGGGGACGTGTTCTCCCCCAGAAAGTTTAATCATTTCATTTATATACTAGGCACCTCCGCCAAGGGGAGTGAGCCCTGTAACTGACGTGGACAACGTTGTCTTGAACCCGTGATTCTTTAATAATAATTTATCCATTATTAATTAATGGGTCATAGCGACCCACGAGCGCAATTTAATAAGGCTATGGCTATGTAACACAAAGCTAGAATAATAGACAATTCCGTCATCCGTTTTTTACTTTGTATAAATCTACAACTTTAAAAATGCATGAACCAGATCCTGAAGTCTACATAAGCCAATGTAGCCAGCCACAACTTGAAAAAAAGGTAAAAAAAATAAGGGAGGGGGGTGATTATCAGTTTGCTGAATAAAATAATATGGTGATGGTTTGCCGTATTCCTAAAAATTGAGCTAAAATATCGACATTATGAAGTGATAAAAATGTCACTCTGAATTCGTACATTGTTATCAACTTCAGAGAAGCGAATAGTGGCTCTAAGTGTGATGACGATGGAAGATAGTATATTGCAGGCGAAGAGAGACACATTTATCAGAGTTAATGTCCAAGACAACTTTATACGTGACGTTGTGTTACGCCCGCTGGCAGTATACACTCTTAGAGAAATGCCTTCATATTATTAATTGAAATTTTATGTTTATGGTTTTACAACAACCATACATTTACCACTTTATTATAAGAGTTGAAATTTGCAGCTCTAGACATTCATACATCTCATGTACAGTTTAATCAAACTAGTCTGGATTAGCAAACTTGCATGTAATTCTAGTGTCATGTAGCAACACGCTACGACAATAAAGGGCGCTATTCATCGCTTGAGCCAATCACAAGGCATTTATCTGACTTCCCAAACCAAAATCCAAAATATGCATAAAACAGAAGTTAGAGAGTATGATCATTAATCACAGTCTTTTGAAAGATCAAAATAGATTTTTTAGATTTTTTGGTCGATGCATTTTTCCTCTATTACTACTTTTTTGAACGATTTTTGGTGCTAAGTTTTTCCAAAAGTATACCATTTGGATGGCTGATATTTTTAGTGTAGCTTACACTCATCTTTGACTATAGAATGTGTTATTTTGAAATGTGTATCTTCAATACCTTACATTTTACAGTGTATTATATTTTCCGGTACTTTTGTGGTATTTGTACCGTAAAAAGAAAAAAAATGAAGATCTTAAGATACGAAAGCTATACATTTCAAAATACCACATTCTATAGTCAAAGATGAGTGTAAGCTACAATAAAAATATCAGCCATCCAAATGGTATACTTTTGGAAAAACTTAGCATCAAAAATCGTTCAAAAAAGTAGCAATAGAGGAAAAATGCATCGACCAAAAAAATCAAAAAAATATTTTTTGATCTTTTCAAAAGGCTGTGATTAATGATCATACTCTATAACTACGGTTTTATGTTTATTTTGGATTTTGGTTTTTGGTGAACACACAGCCTTAACCAAGTGTCTCAGGTTGTATGGACGCTCAGTCGCATGTCTTGTCGTCACATTTTGTAAGTCAATGATATAGAAGCAAGGGTTTTATGGCGTTTGTTTTGTGAAACGTATCCGCATCAGTGAATAGTGTCAGATGATGCGCTAATTAATTAATTCTTAGGTTGGGAGGAAGGTTGGAAGGCAATTACCAACGGCTATTTTTTATTATTTTTTATTTTTATTTGTGGCCACATCACAACAGGACAAAGTCATGTCACACAAATGAAATTTACCAAACATTAATGTAACAATACAATACATAACGCATCAATACAATACAATATAAAATTAGGTTCATAAAGATGACGATAAGAATCATATAAACATCAATGTATGTGTGGTGTTGTATGAATGCTTGAGTGTATGATTGTGTGCGTGAGTGTGTAAAATGTTAATATGAATTGTATGTACGTATACATGAGTGACTGAAAACATTAGGGAAGTTAATTAGGCCTATCAGGTATTAATTTTACTTGATTTCGAAAATGTGAATATCACTACTGTGCAAATCTATTGTTTTATGTAAGTAGACTGCAACCTTATTAAACAGAGAGCATTTTGCTTTTGCTCTTAGTCGTCTGCGAATGGTTATATTAATGCTTATGGTGTATGTCCAAAATGTTGAGCCGAAAGATGTAATGTGGATTTGATCTCCAAATTATGTATATGGACTTTTACCGTCTTTCTACTGCATTTATCACTCTCTACTCATCGTCTCGAATACCATTATTTATATAAAACACAATTAACCACACTACAAGAGCTATAACATCTATTAGGGAGCAAGATCCCCAAATGCATCACTATTTTGTCTGCCTGTGCGTGTGTCACGTCTAGTCGAATCTAGTAGACCCAACCCTTGATTTACTCTGATAGACAGTGTTCATGCACCTTTTGCCGGGACTGCAGATGCAGGCAACCCACCTGGATAATATGAACAATTCACTATCATTGTCAAAAATGCAAAATAAGTTCCCAAAAGGCCTTACTTAAAGGGGTATTCACCCGCTTAACTAAAAGAATATTTTTCATTCAGGCTAACTAATTATGAATAAAGAAAATAACAGAAAAAATATCGGGACCACCAGAACCTGAAAACAAAAATTGTCAAACTTGGTAATTTTCGAGCTCTAGGTTGCATCGGCCCCGGGATCTTGGAGGATTTTGATTTTTTTTAAATGCCTCATATTGACGTACTCGACAGCCTTTTCTTTCTGTAAATCCGCTATTATAATGTTTTGTAATTTGGGAAAGTGGTGAGGTCAAAATATACTAAATACCAACAAGGGGTGTGATTTTGGAATACATATTTTTGCGTGTTTGAGTGTGTATTTGTGCATAGTTTCAACACTTGATGTTAGAAAGGGCCATTTAGATTGGTGCTCTTGTATCTATGTGAAACAAAAAATTAGCAGGTTAAAGCCGATTTAATAAATTCTCCAAAACGCAAATTTTCAAAATTTCAGGATTAAAAAAATCAAAAATTCGTGTAAAATCACTGTTTCAAGATATAATTTTGTAATCAATCTTTTTAGTGTAGAACTATGCTATAAATTATGTGTTAAAAATAATTGGGGGTAAATATAGCCCCTTTAACCTCACTGGTTGACACATTAAGGTTCCACAACGGCCATATCCCGAAAATGTGTAAAAAGTGCGAAAAACTTTATTAGTGTCACGTCAGTCACGTCACGTCACGTGTCGATTGCGTCGGGGCCTACAGGGTTGGCTTAGTCGCTTTGATGTAAAGTCCCCCACGGAAAATCAGTTATATAACTGAGTGGGTAGACTCTAAATACAATTTATTATTATTTATTTATTTATTTATTTATTTATTTATTTATTTATTTATTTATTTATTTATTTATTTATTTATTTATTTATACAAGGTTATGCATATGTTTTTATGTTATATTTTTTTAACGTCTATCCTATTCAGATATAAAAACTGATTTACAAAGGAGGACAACTAAATAAATCTCATTACATAGATGCAGACACAACAATGAACTACATTTAAGTAAATATTTGAAATAGTAATTAAGCGAGCGAAGCGAGCGTTTCCATTTGACTCTGCCGGAAAAAAATAGTCACTGGTTTTGTTTTTTTGTTGTTTTTGTTTTTGTTGTTTTTTTTGTACGTCTCGCCATAACGTTCGAACGGAGGTTCGGATCGAGTTGAAATTTGGACCATCCGCATGCTTCGATCTGGATTGAATGCCATTAGTTTTGTGGCAAAATTGTTCAAAAAGTTACAAAGTTACAAGTTAGTCGAAACTCGAAAGTTTTTTTAAAAACTAAACGGCGACAAAATCTGAGGTGGCCAAATCATTTAGAATGTCCGTCCGGTCACGAATATGTTAATTTTATTTTGATCCGATAAGTAGTGTAGATGGAAATTACATTTTAACAAAAGTAACGTTACCATGGCAACGAAAAGTCGCACTAGGTTTCTGGCCACTATGCACTGCCACCTAGAAGTAATCAAAATACTATCGAGGAAGCAGTGTATTATTTGTTATTACTAAAGAGTTAAAATAGTTTTCCCAAGGAAATGATGTCAAGGTCCTCTAGATGGTAAAATTTAAAAAAATGTGCAATGTGGTTCTAGCTATAGCACGTGCTCGCTTATCAACGCGTCCAACTGAGCGTTTCCTAGTATTACAACAATGCATTAAAACTCAACAAATTTGGTAACAAATAAAAAGGATATTAAATGCAATGAATGAATCAAATATAAAAAAGGGTGGGGAATGAAAAGAATAGAAAAAAGAAAAGAAAAGAAAAAGAAAAAAAGGAAAAGAAAAAAGAAAGAAAAAAACAAGAAAAAAATCATTATAAAAGAAAAACGGAAAGAAAAAAAAGGAAAAAAACTGATTTATTAGACGATCCCACTCAAACGAGTATGAGGTTTGCCAAAAATCAGGAACAGCAAATCAGGGAGTAATCAATCTTTCGCGGAAGAAACCACCAAACGCGAATCTTCATTCTTGTCTTCAACCTTCATTCTTGTGTTCAAATCTTGATAACAATTTAGTAACAAAAGTTCTCGACTATAATGTATAATACGTATATCAGATATATAATTAGTATTTAAAATTGTTCAAGTCAAAAACTGATCACAGCAATGATACAGGACACCTAACTCAAGTTGCAAGCTCCACCAGTGGGCGGCAACCAGACAATCTAGGCAGAAAAATATAATTGAAAATACATTGAATATATCATAATCAAAGCAATAATGAACAAACAAAGAGAACAGCAAAATCATAAATAAGAACTTATGAAGATAAATTAACATTACACAAACACACAGACAATGTCCCACAAATTAATAGTGAAAATCAATTCTTCTTTGTTCTTCGATTCATTATCATTGCTTCAATTTTACTTTTAAATTGTACTATAAGAGATTTGTGTGCGCTGCCATCTTGGCTGTGACGTCACGGAAGTGCTGCTAGAAACTCGTTTCCACCATGCAGCACATGTTAGCACATCACCTTCATGGCGCCAACAAAAACAACCGTATTCCTAGCTCAGTAAACTGGCTTCTAATATCATAAGAAATTAAAATTATTCCAAAAGGATACTCCTCTGTACAAAAATGAATTTCTAAATGATTCAGAAATTTATTTAGGAACTTTCAATGAGTACATTAGAATAGAATTTCTATCACGATCAACAATTTGAAAAATAATAGGTATAATACCTAAATACATACCGTTCAATACTTTTTATTTAGTTACAGTACGCTATACTTCATTCTTTCCTCAATCGTGAAGCAATGAGATTGTAAATCTTGGCTAGGGATTGAATCAAACAGATGGTCAATTCTCTTCTGAAGTATAACATATTCGGTAGAAGGTCTTACTGCCCAAACCACTAAACAATAATCAATAATAGAATGAATTATTATTATTATTATTATTATTATTATTATTATTGTTGTTGTTGTTGTTGTTGGAAGGCGCAAATAATCTTTGCTGTTAAGACTGTTTGCCAAGCTTGGGCCAACTTTTTTAGTGTTATATGCCCATTTAAAAAACGCTCGATTGCCAAATCCAGCTAGTTTCACATACAGAACGTACCGCTTTTTGACCTTTAATTTTCATCAAAAAAATCTGCATTTTTGGGAGGCTGTTCACAAAGGATGAGCGCGTGTCTCTATCAAAGCCGATTTTGAAATTTCAAATAATTGTCTCTTACACAAAATTGGGAAATTACCACAAATTAACAGTTTGGTGCCATATTTACGGTCAGTTAATAAGAAAAGTGAGCAGTATTTGGAAAATGTGTCTTGATACCAACTATTACACATTCTTACTTAACATTTTGGTGCAAACTGCAAACCACAACCCGATAGGACAAATGATAGAGCTTCCAAGTGATCCTGACCTGACTTGGCCTCTGCGTTCTGCGTCAAAGCCTGGTTTTCTCGAGCTTACAGTCTACAGCGCCCTAAAACTACGAATACTAATTATTGTTGTTGTTGTTTCTTTCCGTTTTGTCATTTTAAAATTGCCTCGTCAATATTTCAGAACTAAAAATATAGAAGGCAGTGTGGTTTATGGTTATTTTATTACAACATCAAGACGGCGGTGGTTTGTTGCGATCATTGCCGCTTTAGTGAGTAAACGCACTTGTTAATGCCCAAAATTTACTAAGGTAATAAATGTAGGCCTCTTTTAATTTTAATTTTAATTTAATTTAATGATACCTACACCTAGCAGCTAGTAAGCCTAGGCCTAGGTAGGTAGCCTAGTAGGCCCAGGGTAGGGCCTACTGTAGTATTTTTTAGGTTAGGTGGGCCTAGGCCTAGCCTTACTCGGCCCCTATCTTTGTTCAGTACTAGCTAGCTAGGCTTAGGCCTAGGTACTCTTTCGGTTAAGAATGGCCAACTTTTCACCACTGTTTTTTTTTTCTCAAAAACGTCGCAAAACCACTGTAAATGATTTATATTTTATATTTCTAGTTGTATGTAATGAAAAAGGCAGAGGATATTCTTACGGCATACCGTAAGAATTACTAGAAATTATTCTTACGGCATGTGTAGTACAACTTTATTTATTAAACAAAGCTCTGCCTTTACATTAAGGTTGCCTTAAGACACAGAATAACAAAAAGAAATTAATTTACATTAATTTATACAAATTACGTTTAACAATAAGTAAAATAAGTTACAGATTATGAAAAAATAGAATGAAATGAAAAATGAAGTGAGAAGTATGATTTGTGAAGTATAAAAATAACAAATACTGATTTATACTTGTTACTTCTTGCTTTGGCCATATAGATGATTTCTAAAAATCAAAATCGATCCCTTTAAAGCAAGGAGCACCAAGTCATAAATAAAACTCGCATTAAGTCTAAAACGTTTGCAAAATTTGACAAAAAAATCCGGTATCGTTCCTCTTGCTCCTATTAAGAGCCCGATCACCTCAATTTCCTTTATATCATATTTGGTGAGAAAATATGGAACGGTAGCCTCGTAGATGTCTTTCTTTTCTCGATCCACCTTCTCCGCATGTCCAGTATCTCCTTCAAATCTTATGGTAGGGTCAATGATATAGCCGTGGCTAGTTATTCGGTTAATGGCAATTATATCCACCCGACGGCTACTGTCATTAGCTCCCAAGCACGCGACTTCTTCATATACTTCCAAACCTTTGAGTTTCAGCTGGTTTGCTAGGGCAGATCGGATGCTATGGTGGCGATTGTTCCTTAGAAGTTCTCCATGTTTACAAGAGCCAAGAACGTGAGGTAAAGTTTCTTTCTCACTGAGGCAATGCCTGCAGTGGTAACCGTCTTGACTCCTTCCGTGCAGAGACCTTACAGGTGCAACGTCACATGTAAATTTCAAGGCATCTCTCCATTCTGATGACGACAAACCGAGTTTGGTGCTAATCCATTTTATTGGCTGGAGTGTACTCCTTGTACATAGATACACCACGCCCCTTTTGGATCAGTGAACACCACTTACCATATTCTTTGATTCGCATTATATCTCTGATTTTCCTGCTTGTTATCTTCTTAGTTGAGGTGTTGCAACTTTCTTCTAGCTCATCAGATGTTATAACTAGCTTCTCCAAACATAGCTGTTTTTCCAAAGTGGTATTACGTGTTTCTATAACATATGGATCGTTAGATTTCTCTAAAACCTGGCAAATATTATAATGTTGAATAAAAGCTTCCCATTTGGCACGAAACGTTCCTAGTCCCTTACAACTTCTGGCTGTGTATAGCATACTGTCAGGAGTATCCCCTGGTAGTTGAAGTATCTCTTTAATGGTGCTTCTTACTAATTTATCCAAATCCTCCAGGAATTTCATTGGTAATTTTCCAATGGGAGCGTTCTGCAAAGGATAAATTAGGGTTGGCCATATATATTGATTGAGGATATTAAGCTTCTGATCAGCCATTAGTAAGTGAGAAGTGATGATGGTCTGTAATTTAGTTTTGAGTTGGTTTATAAGAGCAGCAAAATCTGTCACTATGGATTTATTGAAATTAACTCCCAAATATTTTATGGTTTCTGTTGGAGATATGCTTTTTATTGTCATTTATTGTTATTGGTTGTCTCGCCTCGCAACTGCCGACGCGGCCTAACTGGAGACGCCTACTAGAGGGCGGGGCTATAATTTGACAAAACAATTTACAAAAAAAACTTCAAAACCTTTAACGTTTCTAATTTAAGGATAATTGCCTTTCAACCGGAATCTACTCTAACCGAGGCCATTGATTAAAGAAGGCTATCCTTCTTTAATCAATGCCGAGGCCAAATAGTTTCGCCAAAAATAGAATTGTTAGGGCTTATCTACTCTAACCTAAGCAAAGTACTTACGGCAGACCGTAAGCTAATGTATTTGCCATTTGGGGCCTAAAATTATTTAATATTTCGTAAATATGAAACCTACAAAACCTTTAACGTTACTAATTTAAGGATGATTATTGGCTTTCAACATGACTCTATACTCTAACCAAGGCCAAGTGACTTTCAACCAGACTCTACTCTAGCCGAGGCCAAGTGACTTGGTAGATTTTTTATTTTATTGAAAGAAACCTAGGCCTACAAAACCTTTAACGTTTCTGATTTAAATATAAAGGACTTTCAACAGAAAAGGGGTTTCGCAATAAAAAAAAAAAATGAAAAAATAACAAAGATTTGAACCAGTGACCTCTCGCACAGAACTCGAACGCACTAACATTCTGCCACACGGCACTGTGGTTATTTTCCGCATATAGTCGCCTATAGCAAATAGGCCTAGTTAGCCCTGCCGTAAGAATATCCACTCCGATGAAAAAATGCACTCGCAAGTTTCATTTCATGCTGTTTTATAAACAAAAGTAAGTTATAAGTAGCGAGGAGTGACGCGCCTTTAGGCCACTCGTGCTGAGAACTGAGCACTGCCACCGAGCCGTACACTCACTGTAAGTAACCTTACAAAACATAATAAAAAAATCCTAAAAACAAAAAATACCTTCAAAACCTTTAACGTCGCTATTTTAAACAAAAAAAAACTTCAAAACCTTTCACACCCACAACACAGTTTACAAGTGGTGAAAAGTTGGCCATTCTTAACCGAAAGAGTGCCTAGGCCCATACCACCTGACTAATCTTTGCTTATACTTCCACAGATCAGTGTAGACCTAGGTCTATAGGCCTACCTCCTACTAGGCCTAGCCCCTACCCATTTTAAGCCTAGGGAGGACAAGCAAATCTCATTGGCTAAATTAAGAGAACCTGTGTTGAAGCTGTGAGTCGATATCAGTCATTGAACTCGCACGTCTTAAAGGAGCAGAATCGATCGGTCAAGCAAAGTACGGGTAAGTACTTATCTGATTACAGTATTTATTGCATATATATTACGTACCGTACGATCATGATTTACGATGAACTATTACATAATTAATGACAATTGATGGTGTCCCCCCCCCCACACAAAAAAAACGTCATAACCTTAAAAATAAACAAGAAAGTGCTGCTGTCCACACAGACAAATGTAACAACTACTGTGAGTATATGACACTGATGCCAGTTCGGACGCCAACACTACATGCTGTACAACAGGTGCCACTTACCGGTTAGAAGATACACTACACGCCAGGTTGTTTAGTTTCTAATTTAAACATTTCAAATTCTAAGAATGGAAAAGTGGTGTCAACTTTTTAGTTGGGCATCGGCATAGGCAGTAGGGTATAGGCACCGCACCAGTAGGCCCTAGGGGTAGGCCTACATTCAATTTGCAACGTTTCAGTTTGATGGTTTCTTTAACAACCTATGACTTGTCCTCATCTCAATTTTATTTATTTTGCATCTATCTTACTCAGTTCTAAAAACTGATCAATTTGTTTCATTGTTGTAGAAGGGCCTACAGTGGTGCTAAAAGCCTTTAACGAAACCCTTTTATGATCTTACAGATGGCCTAGCATCCCACCATTATCTAATCAAGCATCGTGTGACAATAGGTCTGTTCGTTCGCGGACCTAGTTTAACACTGAAACAGCCAGTGTCGATACTTTACACTGGCTTTTGGGCTAGTGTTATGAAAGCTTGTTTTAACACTGAAGCGAACGAATGGGCCAAAGTGGCTCATTTCACAAAAGTCTGTGCGAACGAACCTAATAGGTCTGTTCATTCGCGGACCTAGTGTTAACACTGTAGCCTACACTACACTTTTGTGAAATAAATGAGCCACTTTGTTTGGCACATTCGGTCGCTTCAGTGTTCAATTTAGCCCTGGTGTAAAGTGTAGTCACTGGCTTAGTCACGCCTTCAACTCCATGGCGCAGCACTTGTCCACTCCCCTCCTTCTTCACAGTAGGCCTAGCATAGGCTATTGAGACATGTCTCGTCGCGCTTCAGCACGTGTGATTCGGCTGCATTTCCGATTGTTACGCGCATGGATAATATTATATACACTTGTTTGGTTGTGCGTGAATAAGTGTTACAGTCTTACAGCTTGAGTTGTTTTGTTATTTAATATTCTGATTCTGACATTGCAGCAAAAAAACTACTAATAGGCAGGATCGACTAAAATGAAGTTTCCACCGTGCAAAAACAACGTTAATTCGGTATTGCTTTCAGACTGATACTTTTTTCTATAACGTACCAAACGCATTCTTGAACCCTGATAAAAACCCTTATGCTGATATTGGGGGCTCTGCCCCCCAAACCCCCCGTACTTGGTCCCTCTGTGTCTACCATGTAAAATATTCACGCTTCACCACTGGATGAATGGTGATAGATGAGGGTGAAGGACAATTACAAAATAGCCATGCCTTATGCGGGATTTGAACCTACATCCTCCTATCATACGCTTCGAGCATGCGCCCAAATCGGAAGGAAGACGGCAAAATAATGAATGAAATGAATTTAGGCCTAATGAATGAAATGAATTAAAATTACAACACACTCAACGTCTGAACCATGGAACCTGGGCTTAACAAGCTCAGGTTCAAAAGTACCGGTACCCGAAATAGGGAGTGAAAGTTACTTGCAACAAATTATCGAAGATGAGCACAAAAATAAAATCATATCCAGCATTCAAAAAAATCTTCTAGAAAGGTATCAAGTACAGTAGGCCTACACAAAAATAACCGCAGAGTTGACTCGCCGACACGCCGGGTCTGCCAAAACCATTCTGTAGGAGTAGGCTAGGTCTATTTTGTAGGGATGTCAGAAAGCGTGTATTTCACTGAACGTTAACACCCTGGTCACAAAAACGTGTACGTTTACATTAGGCTATTTATCGACGATGTTAGGCCTACAACAATTTTTTTCTCGAATCGTAGATTTGATGGAATTCCTAGCCGTTCAAAACGTTTTTTTCCGATCGCGAGCTATGACACACCACAATACAATTACACGGCGTCATGAAACCCCTCCCTGCCTCGCGCGTGGCAGTAGCTGTGATTGTAGTGGTCGCGTAAACAATGCTGTGGTACCCTCTCGTCTTCAGCATTGTCTTTAAGTTTGATGTCAACCTATGTTTTGATAATTTAACTGTATTTTTCCCGTTCATTTACAGCGTTATTCTAGTGTCTGATATTTATTATTACGTGACAACATGAAGGCCTAATGAGCGTGAGATTGTTGAATGATCTTGTACAGAATTCGGCGCGGATTGGGTGGGGGGAGGGGGGTATAGAGATAGCGGCAAACAAGGCTTGATAGGCATGTGTTACACTGGTGAGTTAGGATTATTACACATTATTTACATAGACTTTGAGAATTTTTATTTACACATGTGCACACATAGGCCTATAGAATGAGGTACATTGAGTTCAACTATGTACTATGTACGTACACTCGCGACGAAATACGTTAGTAATGTGATGTTTGACATACTTTACACGCTCGCCTCTAGTGTCTACTACAACAAATAAACGCAGGGAACAATAATTATATTTATAAAAAAAAAAACGGGAGAAAACTAAAATGTGAATGTGATCATGTCCTCTCCCCTCCCCCCCTCAACCCCCTTTGTAAAAAGTCAGGTACTTTTTCAAGGAAAGAGCGTAGATATGCCCATTAATAAATTTTCAATTCAACACTATTTACATAATATTATAATTTAGAAGAAAACAGTTGTGCATTATTTCTCCATTTTATCTAGCTATTTCGATTGTTTGTATTAGTCTACTATGTAGTGTAATCTTGTAATCGATATATAATTGCCGAATAATACAGTTTATTTGTAGATTTGTAATCCTATATTTCGATAATTCCTCTCCACCCAACACATTTTTATAATCATATTATTATAAATTGAATTAATAACAGTTATTTAAAGCCTTGTGTTATCCCCTTGTGCCCTTATGCCTTGTGTGTATCTCGGGCTGGAAGTTTTGACACACCCGTTACGATAAAATCAAGCACGGAATTCTTTATTTGTTATAATTTATAAATAAACTATTATCCTAAACGGGTAACACTTGTGAGTCAGTTGTGAGTATGCATCTTATTACGGCTAATATTAGTAATTAACTATTAAAGGGGCTAAAAACCCCAAAAAAATATTTTTTACCACGTGATCTATAGCACAATAGAATACTACACTAAAATGACAGTTTAAAAAATTATATCTTGTAACTGTGATTTAACACAAAATTTTGAATTTTTTTGATCCAGAAATTTGCTAAAATTGGTGTTTTGGGAAATTTCTAAAATCGGCTTTAACCTGCTTCTTTTTTGCTCCACAAAGATACTAGAGCATAGTACCAATCTAAAATGCCCCTTTATAACATCGTGTCTTGAAACTGTGCCCAAATATACCCTCAAACACGCAAAAATATGCATTCCAAAATCACACCCCATCTTGGTAATAAGCATATTTTGACCGAACTACTTGCCCAAATTACAATACAAAATATAGAGAATTTACAGAAAAGACTGTAGAGTACGTCAATAATGGCCAATATTTTTTTGGATCAAAATCCTCCAAGGTCACGGGGCATAAAGATCGTACCCATGTTATTTCTTATGGGAGATTTTTGCCGATGGGACCTAGCTCGAAAAATGTCATGTTTGACAATTTTTTGGAAGGTCATGGTGGCCCCAATAAATTTTCTGTTAATTGCTAAATTCATTACTAGTTAGCCTGAATGAAATATATTTTTTGAGTTCAGCGGTTAAATACCCCTTTAAGCTCAAAAACTATCTACCCACATAATTCCTGAACACTATATGTACCAGTTACAAAATGTATGATAGATTTAAGTTCGGACAATGAATAGTTATTTGGAATTTAGTTGACGAAGATAGTGGGGTTTTATCACGCGCCGAGCGGCAGCTGGCTGACGGAGCCGATCTTGATTACGTCATGCGCGGACTGGACGCAAACGCGTTCACCAGAATGCCAGACCTGGGTAAGGAAGAATATCATTGGATCATGGGTCTTGCCATCTGTCTCGAGGTCTTGCCACTTATTCTTTAGCTCAATGCTTGTCTATTATTCTCAATTCTTCTCATGTGTTCATACTATTGCGCATCATTCTTTCTGAAAGGTGGATTACTATTTTATAATATGGTAAGGTCATGGATGACGTTATTACGTGGACTAACTAATACTATCTTTAACCAATGAGCTTCAAATTTTACACTACAGTGTCTCGAAGACAATTCTAGAATCTTGCGTTGTACTTTCAATCCACGTTTTAACAAAATGACTGAGTCTCTGTGCACATTTGATACCTTGCGAGTCAGCGTTGAGCACACTCACAGCGACACGGACACCCACACTGGTGGGACACACAAGCCGACCATCCCTGTCACCCACACAGGGCATTTCAGCCGAGTTGCTGTAACGATAGGCACATGTACAATCAGTAAAATCTACACTTGTTTTCGTTATCCAATTACAATAATACCTCATGCCAGCACTAACACTATCAGAGTATAGGTGGTGGTCCCATTGCAGTTTCTTAGTTGTGGGTTTGGTTCGGCTTGGGCACCATAACCTAGTGCAGTGGTTCCCCAACTTTTCATGAACTACGACCCATTTTTTAGAATGCCAAACGTTTGCGACCCACCTGGTTATTATATGTAGATAAAAGATGTGGGGGGGATTTTGAGTAGTGATGTTTTTAGTAAATTAGGAAGCTTCGCAAACGCTTCTCAGGCGCGTTGTTGGATGAGCGTTATTGGTGCATGAGCTGCCATGTGTTCATGAGAAATAATTTTTCGGTTGCGCTCAAATTTCACACGAATATATTAATTCATAAAATTAAGGTTCTGTGGAAAAATCATTACAATCGGATAAAGTTTCTCGATTTGGTTAATCGGGAAACACTCCCGTTGGTGTAATTGATTTTATTCACCACAATTCAGAAATTAAAAAAGTCCGCCCCAACCGGGAATCGAACTACGGATCTCCCGCATTCCAGACAGGAGTCTTAACCACTAGACCATCAGGACGGGTACATTTTAAACTCTGAATTGTAGTTGCATTATACATCTGAATGGATGGAACAGTACTGCAACGAATATCTGCTGCCTTTGAACTGACCACCAAACATTAATTTTAATGTCATTACCTTTACGCAGGTATGAGCGAGGGTTTATTTCTCGATTTGGTTAATCGGGAAACACTCCCGTTGGTGTAATTGATTTTATTTACCACAATTCAGAAATTAAAAAGTCCGCCCCAACCGATCCAAGATCCGTGGTTCGATTCCCGGTTGGGGCGGACTTTTTTAATTTCTGAATTGTGGTAAATAAAATCGGATAAAGCATGTAGGTGAAGACATTTTTATAAAAAAAATCATAAATTTGCGATTTTCATGAGAAATAATATTTCCATTGCGCTCAAATTTCACAAGAATATATTATTTCATAAAATTAAGATTCTGTGAAAAAATCATTACAATCGGATAAAGCATGTAGGTGTTATGAGTCGAAGACATTTTTTTTAAATTGAAAATATCGTAAAATTGCGATTTTCATGAGAAATAATTTTTAGATTGGGCTCAAATTTCACTTGAATATATTAATTCATAAAATTAAGGTACTGTAAAAAAATCATTACAATCATATCATGTAGGTGTTACAAGTCAAAGAAATGTTTTAAAAATCGGAAAAAATCGTAAAATTGTGATTTTAATGAGAAATAATTTTTGGATTGAGTTTAAAAACATCGCAGTTCTAAGTTCAGAGATTTCGAAAGTCTACAGAAAATTTCATCGCAATTGGAATATCGGTTTAGCCGGAATCGTGTTAACTAACAGACAAAAATACAAAGAAAACATTCCGGGTGTTTTTCTTCATTGTTGTAGAATGGAATCTTCACTTCGCTCGCTACGCTCATCCAAAAATTAAGGTTCTGTGAAAAAATCATTACAATCGGATAAAGTATGTAGGTGTTATAAGTAGAAGAAATTTAAAAAAAAAAAAAAAAAAACTGAAATTGCGATTTTCATGGGAAATAATTTTTTGATTGCGCTCAAAAATGTGGCAGTTCTAAGTTCAGAGATTTCAAAGGCCTCCAGAAAATTTCACTGCAATTGGAGTATCGGTTTAGTCAGAATCGTGTTAAAAAAACAGACACAAAAATACAAACAGAAAGAAAAATGAAAGAAAGAAAAACATTCCGGATTTCTTTCTATAGTGTAGTTGAATGGAATCTTTGCTTTGCTCATCAATTAACTTCAATTATTATCATCATTATCAATTATTCTCAATTAACAATAAGAGAATGTGCGGATCTCATGTGACAGTTTCTCATATATCAACAGGCATCACTGATTATATGTTAATACCTATGTAAACAATTTTGGGGCTGTATTTATTTTGGCAGTGTGTTTATTTAAATATAAATAATAGGTATTTTTGTTATTGTCCAGGACTCTACAAGGACCTGGATACGAGAATGCTCCGCACGAAGAACATGAAAGGCTGGCGACGAACTAGAAACTGCTACTATACTCACTCCAGCATCAAGACGTGAATAAGACTTCGCACAACTGAAACGCCAGCTGCCTAACTGACAAGCAGCATCTCTGTATGACCTCTAGGGTACGGTTACGTAAGTTAAATTATCTTATTACATTCAAACAAAATTTGTTTTCCGTTAGATGAGGGCCCCTAAAGTTTGTGTTTCCTGACTGAAGTGGGATTTAATCACAGTCATTCACAGGTAGTGATAGTTTGGTCACTTAAATGTGCCTACACTAGGAAGCTTCGCAAACGCTTTTTCAGGCGCGTTGTTGGATGAGCGTAATTTAAAAAAAAAAAAAAAACGTAAAATTGCGATTTTCATGAGAGATAATTTTTCGATTACACTCAAATTTCAGACGAATATATAAATTCATAAAATTAAGGTTCTGTGAAAAAATCATTACAATCGGATAAAGCATGTAGGTGTTATTCGTCGAAAAAATTTAATAAATCGAGAAAAAAAATCGTAAAATTGCGATTATCACAAGAAATATTTTTTCTTGCGTTCAAATTTCACACGAATATATTAATTCATAAAATTAAGGTTCTTTGAAAAAATCATTACAATCGGATAAAGCATGTAGGTGTTATAAGCCGAAGAAATTTTAAAAAATGTAAAATTGCGATTTTCAGAGAAATAAGTTTTCGATTACGCTCAAATTTTCCACGAACATATTAATTCATAAAATAAAGAATCTGTGCAAAAATCATTACAATCGGCTAAAGCATGTAGGTGTTATAAGTCGAAGAATTTTTTTAAAAATTGAAAAAAATCGTAAAATTGCGATTTTAATGAGAAATAATTTTCCGATTGCGCTCGAAAACGTGGCAGTTCTAAGTTCAGAGATTTCGAAGGCCTCCAGAAAATTTCATCGCAATTGGAGTTGGTATTGGTTAAACCGGAATCGTGTTAACAGACACAAAAATACAAACTGAAAAAAAAGAGAGAAAAAAAAACATTCCGGATTTTTTTCTCCAGTGTAGTAGAATGGAATCTTCGCTTTGCTCGCTACGCTCATCCAACAAATGTATTATTCACTTTTCATATAATTTTACATAGGGCTACACTACTTATATATTTATCATAATGAGAATGCGGGTGGAATGGTGCATGAGTTTTTGAGTTCTGTTTATGACGGCATTTAGGTCCAAGCCGATTTGAGTGATATTCAGGCACAAAGAGTTCGACTAGATGGAGCTTTTGTTTCGTAATTTAGTTTAGTTTTTAATCCTTCCATCTAGACAAAAATTCAACTTCACAACCCAACAAGAAGATGATTTGATGTGTGTGTAAGAAGATGTGAAAAGTAGCAGCACCTTCCCAATTTACGCAGAAATAGTTGGCCACGTTTGTTGAACAGATATCCAGAACAATTTATTGTTCCACGGTTGAAATTTGTTTTCATCATTCATTAGTCATGTTCAGACAGGTCCAAACAGTTGCGAATGAACAATGGACCAAACTCATGAAGTTTACGATTATCACAAAAATGTTCAAAACGTTTTTTAAGGCATCTGACATAGTTTTTTATACTTACACTGCCTCCCCTGTAGGTTGCAGCACTGAGTAACTGAGTATATGATTGCAGTGAAACCATGTCGCATTCAGATTAACTAAAAGCATTCAAATCACAACACTGCTATTTTTGCCATATTACATAGCCAGAATAACCATTATATTTTTTCATAGTTTTAATTGATTCAAACTATCTCGCGACCCACTAGCAGGCCGTGCCCCACAGTTTGGGAAACGCTGACCTAGTGCCTTGCCATTTGACGCCACCTTTGACGTCCCTTGACCTGGCACGTTTTTGGGTACAATCGAAGAAATATTTCTCATGAATGTTGTAGTTTTTACTATTTTTTAAAAATCTTAAACAATTTTTGGATCTGATTCTTTGCTTTTTACAGCATATACAGGTACTCTGATCTTGATGAAATTTTGGGAAACCTTCAAACTGAAATATGCTTAGCCTAAAATCGAAGAAATATTTCTCATAATAAATGTACTTGAATGATTTTTTCAGTTACATATTTTTGTATCTGATAGCTCTGAATGAGGCCATGCATTTGGGTAGGCCTTCATTCAAAGAAATATTTCTCAATGCGAGATCGATATGACCTTGCTGCCCCACACCTCCACATCTGGCACTGTGAGGCCGGAGGCGCATGTCAGTTCTTGATCTCTCTCTGGAATAATCAGGAATTATAACCAAACTATATCATTGTGATAGGTGTAGGTAGTACTTATTGGGGATACGTGTGCAACATTGAGTCTTAACTGATACCTCAATAAATAACAAAGTTTGATAAGTTAATGTAGAAATCCGTTCGTTTCGACGTTCAATCGCACTCGTGTAATGCTTGTTACAACACTGTTATGGTATAAATAAAGTAAACATACATTACATGATACGATGACAAAACAAAAACACAATAATAGGATAGAAAAAGATGCGTTAGCCTAAATAAACCAAAAACGCTAATCCAGCATGACTGAAAAAAGCATTTGCAAAATGACCTATTTTAAATTAAAACTTTCCTGTCTTTAGCTTTACCTTTAACTTAATAGCCCTCTAGTTTGGATTGGAGAAGAGTTGACAGGTTGGAAGAATAGGGCCTAGAGAACATAAAGCAATGCGTGAAGAGCTGGTGGTGACAACTAGCTAGTGTTGGCAAATTGAAAATTTTCAGTGAAATGAAAATTTTTCAGAAAATTTTCAAGAGACTTTTTCAGAAAATTTTCAAATATTTTTTTATTGCTAATATTAATATGATTTAGGTTGGTCATCTTACATTATCTGGTAGTATTGAATACCAAAGAAATGCATGTGAAATTGTGATACTAAGGTAAGAAGTCTGTGCATGACTTTCATTTTTCCAGTAAACGAAGAAATTAGCACTGTTAATTTCGAATATATTGAAGCTTTACTTGATCAAATCAGTGGATCGAAGAGGAAACTACCTATTTATTTTGTAATAATCTCGCATCATAATTATAGTACAAACTTACCTATGTTAATCTTTCTGTGCCTAAATCAATACAGTACTTTTATTCTATAGACTTGTAGGCCTTATACAGAATGTTACTTAAATCCTCTGATTTATATTCTGAAATTGTGATTTTTTTAGTTTTTATGCCTGAATACCCAGTCATTCCATGGTATCATCTTGTAAGCACTGTTAGTTGCTCATAAAATGTTCTGTAATTTCATCAGCTTATTTGCCATTCAAAGCAAAAAAATGAATTTGTTGCCTGCCAGAAAAATAAAGTTAGCCTATATTCAAACAAAATGTCTTCCAATAACTTTAATATTTAATTACAATTTAAGTATTTTAGTACCGGTAATGATAATACAGGAGTATCAGTCGCTTTACCAGGCACATTACCAGTAAGTTTACGATAAATTTGAAATCCATTTTTAAGTACGAACATCAAGTTATATAACACTGATTTTTTATTTTTTTGAAAATTTTCACGTAAATTTTCATGAAAATTTTCATGAAATTTTCAACAAATCAAAATTTTCTGAAAATTGCCAACACTACAACTAGCAGCGTAGGAACCTGCGAGGGGGGGGGGGGCAAAATATTTAACTTCACGTTCATTTTTTTAGTTTGAAGATGCTGTGAACAGCGTTTTCAGAGTCTGAGTGCAGAAAGTTTATTTTTATTTTTTAAGCTATTAATTTAAGTTATTTCAAAACTGTCTCTATTATTGTGCATACGGTGTAGTAGAACTAGCATAGGATAGAGGTTAAATATTTATAAATAACTGTGTTTTCTTTTGTTATCAAGGGAGACAAGCGAAACTGTGCCAACTACACCTACAGAGATAACATTGACATGCCACTGTGCCAAGATCTGCAAAAGAATAATAGATCGAGGTACGTGAAAATAGCGTTTTGTGAATAGATGCTACAATGCGCTATAATATAGCGCTAATAAATAGAAAAATAGGCTGCAAATGTGTATGGAAAATATTATTTTCACTTAAAACTGAGGTTTTCAAGTCCTAATTTATTTTATTTTTCAAAGTATCTATAATTTGTTCATACACATCTTTATTCATTTGATATTAATTCAACCTTAATGACCAAATTTCAAATTAGAAATCTGAAAACAGTTCATACACAAGGTTTTGAAATTAGCCAAAAAATAGATGCTACAAAACGCTATAGAATGACACTTGAAAATGCTATATACACGCACCTCTATAATAATAGATAATAGAATTAGAAACTCAAAAGAAGGAGATATAAGAGAAGATCAACATGGTTTTAGAAGACAAAGATCGACGGTGGACCCTATTTTCTTACTCAGACAACTAATGGAAAAGTGCTATGACCGAAAAAAAGGACCTGTGTTTGGCTTTTCTAGATATCGAAAAGGCATACGATAGCCTCAAGAGAGAAGGTTTTGGATGCAAGGCAAAATGTAGGAGTTAACAAAGGAATAATAACAAGAGTGAAAGAGATGTACCTACTCGATATCTAGAAGTGCTGTAAAGACAAGAGGTGGAATTACAGAGTGGTTTGACATTAGGAGTGGGTTAAAGCAAGGAAGTGTACTGTCACCACTATTGTTCATTATTGTCATGGACGAAATCACTAGGAAAGTTGCAGAGAGAATCGAAGAAAAATATATGAAAATAATGTTATTTGCAGACGATCTTTTGGTGTGGGGAGAGGATGAAGAGGAGGTGCAATCTCAAGTTGATGTGTGGAGTGTGGTGGCAGAAGAATATGGACTGGTGTTTGGAAGTGGCAAGAGTGAAACAATGCTGATGACACGAGATAAAGCGAAGAATGTCAGGATTCTACTAGGAGGACAGATTTTAAAGCAAGTGGAGAATTTTAAGTACGTGGGGAGTATAGTAGCATGCGATGGAAGGATTCAACCAGAGATAGGAAGAAGGACCAGCAAGCTGTGGGTTATTCCAATCTATCAGAGATCTCTTATGGAACAGAGAAGTACCAAAGAAGTGCAAGGTTACCATCTACCAGACCTACTTTGTTCCAATACTGACATACGCAGCAGAGACTTGGAATATGACAACAGTGGATGAGAGCCTTGTGCAGGCTGTAGATATGAAGTTTTTGAGAAGCATTGTAGGTACGACTAGATGGGACCGAATACGAAATGAGGATATCCGAGATCAAGTAGGCGTGAGGAATTTAATGGAGCGAATTTGAGAGAGAAGATTAAAGTGGTTCGGACATGTCAAAAGGATGGAAAGATCGAGATTACCGAGAAGGATGATGGAATTGGAAATTCCAGATAGGAGACCAAGGGGCAGACCACGACAACAATGGCAGAATAGTGTGAGAAAAGATGTAGAACAGCGTGGAGGAGACTGGAATGTGGTGGAAGAAGAGGAGTGGTGGCAGGACAGAAGAAGATGAAGAGGCCTGTCTTCAATGCCGACCCAATGCAGAGTTGGACGTGGCAACAGATAATGATGATGATTTACATACATTTTGTCATCTTGATCAACGAGGTTTGAACCATTGTCGCCCGACATGAGGCAAACATCACATATCTGCAGGCGGTAATTCGGTATTAGGAAAGAAAGTTATATGCACTGGTTGATCCACAACCAACTTCATCACTGGCTGATGAAGAATTACGGTAATATTTTATCCTTGTTCAAGGATTTTTAAGGTGTCTCAAGGATTCTAGGATTTATGGTAAAATCTTAGGATTTCCTACCATAATTAAAAATACATGAAATTAATACATTATTTTTAATACAGCCTAAAAACAGCTCAACAATGGGTCAATGGGTAATAAAAACATCAGTGGCACCGGGTAATAGTAATAATTAGGGTTGTGCGAACCCACTATTTTTACTTCGAACTCGAACTTTTCCAGTTAAAAAAAACAACTTCGAACTTTACAAAAATTTTGAACTGTATCGAACTCGAACCCAACTTTAAAGGTATATCAAACCGTCATAATAGGTAAAATAGTGATGTCTGGACCGGCACCTCCACCAAGAAAGTATGTAACTTCTGGACCAGCACCTCCACCATCCATTTTTTTGTTTTTAAATTTGTACCTGTAAACTGAGAACCATTTTTTGACATGTCAAATAATATGTGACTGCATACCACCACAAATTAGTAAAAAAAAAAAAAAATTGAACCTTGAAGGGGAACGTTCGCACATCCCTAGTAATTATAAACCCAGTGAGTATAGAAACGATGGCTAAAACTAAAACGTTAATACACATTCTAAGAAAATTCAGATTCTTAGGCCTATGCTCGCATGTAATGTTATTTAAATTCTCAAAAATCAATCTGGCATAATGTATTATTGTATGGAATCATGAAAATTTCGATAATTCCTTCACGCAATAATACACAAGATACTAAATTGCTATTTTTAAGGATTTTTCAGTATTTTTAAAGTATCTTTCAAGGATAAAAATAGTTACTTGGTGGCAACCCTGCCATAGTAGAACTAGCATAGGATATAGGTTAAATAAGTAAATAACTGTGTTTTCTTTTGTTATTTACAGAGATTTTGGCATCTAGATCAACGAGGTTTGAACCATTGCTTCCGACATGAGGCCAACATCACATATCCGCAGGCGTTAATTCGGTATTAGGAAAGAAAGTTATATGCGCTGGCTGATCCACAACCAACTTCCTCACTGGCTGATGAAGAATGACGGTAATTTTTGCCCAAAATCGGAGTTTCATCTTTTATTGTGAATGAGAATAGGCATACAATATTTGTTTGACTGTTTTATTTTCAATTCTTGTTGGTGCTACAATATGTTGAATCGCAATCTGATGGGTTAAGACGGCCTTGCCTATTAGAATGTTGTAATCCTACTGCATTAAAAGCAACAATGCAATTTTGTTTTGGGGATATAAAATAAGGCTAGAATTAAAGCCTCAACTACATTTATTTTCCCCCTATCTCGACTAGAAGTAAAGCTTTAACTTTTTTTAAAAAAAGGCTAGAAGTAAAGCCTGTAGGCCTACTACATTTCCCCCCCCCCCCCCCCCCCCCCTATAGGCTAGAAGTAAAGTTTCAACTAGCCTACATATTTTTTCTATAGGCTAGAAAAAGACTTACTAGTAACTACATTTTTCTTTTTTTAAGGTTACGTATGGTTACTTTTATACCTGCCAACTTGTATGATTACAATGTACGAATTTCGATAGTTTTGTACGATTGTACTATTCACCATCGAAATTGTAGGATTTTTTTCAGTTTTTTCTTGTTCATTATTTATATTGGCTTTATGGGACCAGTATTTGTTCTTTTAAGTATTGTACAACTTTTCATATTTGTAGGTTGGCAGGTAGCCTGTGCACTTTTAAAAATACAATAGAAAAGTGTTATGTTCTGTATTAAAAGTGTTGTTTACTTGATGCGTCACACTTTAGGAGTTTGTTTGAAATGTGTAGGAAAAAATATCGTGCCTGACAGTATTATGAATTATTATTATTATTATCATCATCACACTTTACCTTGTATCTTTAACCTCAGATAACAAACACTAAAGACCAGTAACTCTATGCAACAACCTGACAAACTGTTTTATTGTCATGTTCAAAGTATTGGTAGGCTTGCTCGATGCAGGTAGTAGTATTACGGAACCAAGTTCTTTAGATTAAATCCACTGCTGGCTAAAGACTGACTAGTTCAGGGTGATTCTTCTAGTCAAATATCTTGTTAAAGCCGCAGGAACTAAGCGACGCCTTTGTGATAATGTCGCTTTGGTTCACCACGTAACGAAGGCCCAGTCTCTGCATTATGATGAGCGATTTTACTGCAGTGTTTTCTATAAGGAGGAACATATTTTTTGTACGCCACAATAGAATTGTGTTATTTCATTTTTCACACACATTTCATTTTTTACTACTTGTCTACTCATCTATGTGTGTCTGTGCGACCTACCTAATGTTTTTAAGGTAAGCTGTCGTCCTTCTGTACCTTAAACATGTTTATTCATGTTCCCAGTTTAAGTACATATTCATAACATACTTTTATATATAAGATGGTTTAGTTGGGCAGCAATCAAATTGAAATTTCAAAAACAACTTAAGTGTATATCATTCATAAACAAAACGGTAAAAATTACTGTAGTATGGTTATTTTTTTCCCCCGTCTTTGGCAAAAGGACCTCCGGCGGATAGAGCTTTGCCCCGGACCTCAGCAGCAACCCAAGGAATTTGCTAGTTAATCCCCCCCCCCCCCCAGCTTTCAAAACGTTCATACGCGCCTGGTAACAACACTTTTCACCTGCTAATGATGAATGCAGCTAGTAATTACAATCTAGTTCCATTGCAAACCACTGTAATAGGTTCCACTTACAGTTAGTTACATCTCTTTTCTCTTCTGTTGTAGAAGACTGCGTGCCCACTAAGAAAACCAAGTGAGACTGATTTGAACTGCTCCTCTCGAGCATCTATCTCTACAGAAGAGATCGCCTAGGGTGAGGTCGCAAATAACGTGGATGAACGTGTAGGCGTGATACAACACAACACAGGTGCATATCAAAACCCCCATAGGCCCATGCCTTTATGATTTGGAATTCTCTTCCTACAGAAATTTTAAAAATAACTTGGCTGATAGTGAAGTCCATATTGATGCTGGTGTTTTAAATAGGCTCATTTTATAGACCATAGAGGTCTATGTTGTGCCAAATGTTGTGGACCCATTTATTCACTCCACAAGTTGATTAAAATACTTGTGTATGTTTTGGATCGGATAAAATCATAGATTGTATGGCATAAAGAGAGCAGGATTCTGAAGAGACATGAAGATTATAGTATGAGTATGACGAATGTGAAGTATGCTATCAGAGATCACCATACACTAGTTGGTTCTGCTCTATCGGGACAGGTGTTGGTGTTTGTTTTGCAATCAATTATAATTTGCAAAGAATTTGGTTGTGACTGATTGATTGATTGATTAAGGTATATATTAAGGCTAGTTAGGAAGTGCGGGTTAAACTTGAACCCAAAATATCTGACATGTGTTAAATTTTGCTTGCACTCAGAAGCATAGGCTGATAATAATAATAATAATAATAATAATAATAATAATAATAATAATAATAATAATAATAATATTACTTATTTTACGATATATTATTACTTACTTATTTTAATATGATTGGAGAAGGGTTGACAGGTTGGGAAAGCATAGAGAACGTAAAGAACATAAAACATAAAACCCAGCCTGAAGGGCTGGGGGCGACAAAACTTTTCACCTGCTGATGACAACTGCAGCTAATTTAAAGTAGTTTGTTACCTTAATCCACGACGCGTTTCGTCCTTCTGGGACTCATCAGGCGGATGGTGGCCACTAAAAATCAGCTAACTACATGCAAACAAAACTCACAACACTGTTCATTACGACTGTACCAATTACTGGCCTTGTAATGTCGTTACTGTTTGAACTGTTTGAAAACGGCGCCTAGTTTGCTAAAAGAACGTTTGGAAACCGGTGCCATCAAACTCTCAAAATAATCTCAGTCGTGCGGACTCATCGTGCCTAGTTCAAGAGTGACCAAGTGTCACATCACCCTAAGTAATATAAATATTCTTTGCTAGAAAGTCTCATTCGAAGATGTTTCATGTCTTGATATTGTTATCTTAATCATTGAAGGCACACTTGTGCCCAAAACAGAATACAGTACTTTTGAGCTGCAAGGGTGACTTACATGTAACTCTTAAAAATGAAAACTTTGTTTTTTGTAAAAGCTGGCACTAACTGACAAATTAAACTTCTAGCAGACGACAGACAGTCTTGTCATCCAAGTCAGTTCGGCGGAGAAGTCCGCAGCGCCAGGTCGGTGTTGTTCCTGTCTTCAAGGAACCTCCCGAGCCAGCTTAGGTAGGTAGTGAGTAAAACATGGGCTTCTCTGCGGGCTCCGGGACTTAGGCTGCTGTAGCATGCATGCTAACCCGTTAAATGGTTCGCGGCATTGCCCATATGCAATCAGAGGGCCGACATCGGGGAACTTTGTTAAAAAGACTAAGAATAATTTTGTTTTTGCTGACTTACAACTATCAAGCTCTACTCTGAAAAATAAAAAAACACATAGGCACACAGAGCGGTGATACTCTAGCCAACCGTATGGGCTACTGCAGGAATGCTGCCCGAACCATATATATAGGCCTACTCAGGATAGTAGTACTCTAGCCAACCATGCGGGCTGCTGCAGGGGTATGGTGGCTCGAAGCATCAGGGCAAATGGGCACATTCTCGAAACGCACACACACACACACTACACACCATACTGAGCCCAAAAGGGAACAAGATTCTTGTGGAGGTCTCCTCCCGATGATCCTCGTTGCGTTTATCCAAGTAAAATATCTCCCCTAGTCACGCGCCAGGGAATCAATGGACGGGGTCTGCTACAGCCCTGACTCACCCACATATTGAATCGAAGACCTTATACCTCTAATGTGTAGTTCTTCCCTTGTGTTATGGCAACTCTGGACAGTTTGACCGGCCATTCATTAGTCACAGACAACGGTCTTGTTTAGGGATGACATCGGTTAGTAAAATCATTAACAGTTTTTCTCTTAGATTTTTAAAGCTCTTACCTACTTAATTGACAGTGCGCTATGTTGTGGGGTGAGCGCGAGCGAGGAACTCAAGCAACCTTTGCTTTGTTGGTATGTTTACGGTCCAGAAAGCGGGTTCCTTTGTGTGCAAGTGGCCGGGGTTCTGTGGGCAAACTTGTGCAAACTAAAGGTACAGCAATGGGCACCTGTGTGGCACCTATGTGAACCTTTCCATGGCTCCCGTCCTTCTATGGTAAGCTCGCTACTGCAGGCCAGTTGTGAGAGCTCTACCTGCTAGCTGCAATGAGCATGAACTTAGAAGGTGGGAAATGGCACATCAGTTGATCACTTACTCTAGGCTCCTCCCTAACCTCAATATAAGAGTCCTGCTCCACTGCCCAACCCCCCTTCTTGTTTTCTTCCCCTACACTTTCTCCTAACAGGGGCACTTACGTGACATTTAAAAATAACTGTTAGGCGTATCGGTATACCTATGCTTAACATGATTCTGTTTGGTCAAAACAGTTTCAATATTTTTTTGTGTTTTTTAGTCCTTTAATATGGCTATGTTTCTGTCATTAAACTACAGGATGCCTGCAGCCACGAACCTGGTAGCAGTTGGTTTCTCTATCCGTGCCTGAAGATTAGTCTTGATAGAGCCTTTTGCTCAGTTTGTAACAGGTGATCTTGCTATGAACTAGCATTAGATTTAGAAGCATTGAAATTAAAAATACTTAAATACTAGTGATGACATCGGGTAGTAAATATTGGAGGCGACTCCGGAGCCTTGGGAACCGGGTAGGAGTCGACTCCCCGATCCATAATTTAAAAAAAAAAAAAAAAAAATGGAATTTTTTTATGCCAAAGTTATTTTTAACCCACTACTCTAGTTAAATAAAAATAAATAAATTGTATGAGTCTACCCACTCAGTTATATAACTGATTTTCAGTGGGGTTGCACAACACTGTCCGGCCATTTCCCCCCCCCCCCCCCTCCACCCGCTACGTATCACTAGCTTGCTTGTCTCTTGGCCCGGCCAAGACTCGCTGATTTGTTATGTTTACGTTTTGAGATAAGATAACGACTAACGAGACAATAAGTGCAATCTCATTCAGTTTATCATAAAAAAAAAATAAAAAATAATTGTTTTTTTACCCGACTCCTTGAAAATGGAGTCGACTCCAACAGGAGTCGGGTAGGAGTCAGGTACCCGAGTACCCGATGTCACCCTATTAAATACCACCATTATTTATATTTGATAAACCAATATGTGAAGGCCCATAACACAGTAGAGTAAATAAATACTGCTATCTTCTTCCGCTAGAATCAAGCAAAAACAACACTGCGCTCTAGATTGAATAACAAACATCTAAAGGCCGAACTCCGGCATAACAGCATGCTTCCACTTACGGGCCAGCTGAGATAAAGTTCACTAATTCTATGAAAGAAGTCCTCAACTCCTCAAGTCCTGGTAGGCTAACCATCCAGTTTCTGTGAAAATTCTTGAATTAGTGAGATTGTTTGTAAGTTACTAGGGTGTAGTACTAGTGTAATGTATGTCTGTTATGTTTCAGGTTGGCTGTCCCTAGCCCTGATGCATCGGCAGGGGGGGACTGGGATGAAAAGGCCCGGGATGCTGGGCACCTAGCAGGTGCCTGCCCCGAGCTGCCCAAGTACCAAATTGACGCAAAATGCGAGCTTGTGAGTGGATTTGTCAAGGTGACGGTCAACGGCGAGCCTCCATGACGTATGCTGAACATTTTGATTGAATCATGCATAAGTTCCAATAATAATGTTATTGAATAGGTACCTAGGGCCTATATTTATGTATAAAATAAATTTTGATCCAAGCTTTCGTATGTAGATTGGTATTAATTTTATAACTTTATGATAATGTTTCTCACAACTTTTTTTTTCGTATTCAAAGTCTAGGCTTTCATTCTCAAGAAGATTAGGACATAAAAAAGAAATAGGATCATCATAAGCACTTCATAAACACTAGGAGAACCTATTATTTTAATTATGTGAATGACATAAAGAGATAGAGATAGGGTGCCAACAGCTGACAACAGCTTACCAGAAATGAAGTAGGCACCATTTAAGGTAAGCTGTTGGCACCTCTCAATCTCTTTATGTCATTCACATGATCCAGCCTTTTGGCATTCCTTTCAAACACATAGTATATATTAATGAAACTATATAACATCCTCACTGTGTAGCTGTAAAGTGTAAGTAACTGTATTTTGTTTATTAAAATTTAGACTGAGATTATTATTTTTGTTATTTTTACCATTGATACATTACATTACCAAATTGATCTACCTACTTCAACAACATTTTACTGAGCAGTATAGAACTTTTTTCGTGCATCTATGATTGATTCGGTGCTTGGACTCTGATTCGATAATCAATACTCATTAGTAAAAGTGCCTCCAGGAGATCCTGCTTCATGGAAGATCGCTGAGCTCACCCTCACCGCCAACGCAAGTGATCTCATTCTCAAAGCTTGTTCCCTGCTTTCCAGCTGTCAATCGTGGCGCGCAGTATTTCAAATACTAATCGAGTGGGGTTTGTTTATTGTTTTTTTATTAATACACAGAAATATTTACATCTATAGGATCTTTCCGGTGCTGTGGGATTTTTGGGCCCCTAAAGAGCTTAATTTCGTTATATTTACATAAAACATGGAATACATATTAATTGCGGGGCTCCGAGGCCAAGTGTGCCTGTGAAAACGCGCTCATTGCATTTTAGTTTACAGCCCATGGGCCTGGACTGCCAAAGGGCCTGGGATGCGAATGCATCCTGGCATCCCTAGCTAGTCTGCCCCTGTGCACCGGTAGATCCTGTTGGAGAAACTCTGTCTGGCATATTGATTTAGTTTAAGATATTTTAAAATAAACTGTTGGATTAATACCTATGTAGCATTTCGTGATTTCTCACCTATCTCAAAATACAGGTTTTTATTGTTTTGTCATTATGCTCAAGTATAAAATAAAATGTGCTACAAATTTGAAATTGAGGGGACGTGAAGATAATTTGACCGAGTTGAAGTATGTATGCTGCCAACTAGTGTCGACTCGTGACCATTAGGATAAGTGGTGCTACTATAGGTGGTACTATACGATCTCGTTCTGGCTTTTGTCTTTTTCGAGAGATTTTTAAGAGGGGAAGGTGCCCAACTCACATTTGCTGAAGTCCACAAATCCACAATAATTTTAGAATACACTTGCCATGCAGTATTCCCCGTAAATAAAATCGTTGCCCCAACCCCCCCCCCCCCCCTTTCCCCAAGCAAACAGGTTTGTGGTATCTTTAGGGTTGTGTCTAGCCAGCTCACGAGCAGGCGTGTGTTGCAGCATGCACAGAGAGTGTCTGCGCTACTTCCTCACTAGCACACATTCTGCATCCCAGCGCGCCTGTGTCCGATCCTCTATGCGGCAGCTGTTGCCTCTCTAGGGTCTAGTACGGCCGAGGCTCCCGATGAATACCGTCCGAGAAAGCGCTCCGCACTCGGTCCATCCAATGCATTGTAAATCCAAATTATTGGATGAGCGTAGCGAGCGAAGCGAAGATTCCATTTCACTACACTGGAGATAAAATCCGGATTTTTTTTTTTCTTTTTTTCTTTTTTTCTTTTTTTCTTTTTGTATTTTTGTCTTTTGTCCGCACGATTCCGGCTAAACCGATACTCCAATTGCGATGAAATTTTATGGAGGCCTTCGAAATCTCTGAACTTAGAACTGCCACGTTTTTGAGCGCAATCGAGAAATTATTTCTTATAAAAATCGCAATTTTACGATTTTTTTCTTTTTTTAACAATTACAATAGGCTAATTAAAACAATTTAAAAATTCAAGTTAATTTTTTATTTAATTTAATTTAATTTAAAAAAATTCAACTTTGTAATGATTTTTCCACAGAACAACAGAAAATCTGCATAACACATGGCAGCTCAATGTACCAATTACGCTCATCCAACAACGCGGCGGGACTTAAGCGTGTTCCTAGTGAATAAAAAAATTGCAAATCCAAAGATCAAATAACTCTGACCCCTCTACGTCCCGGAAAAGTAATCCCATTGAATCTCTATCGTACGAGGACCGATGCAGAGTGTTGTATACGTTGAAATACAATAAAACTAAGAATATTTTGTGTTAAGAAACTAAAATTGGAGAGTGGAAAACGAAAACAAGGTGGTGCTAGCGCACCATAGTATGAGTCGCCACTCGCCACTACTGCCACTACTCATTACTAGTAGCTGGTTCACCTCAATCGTGACTGGCGTTAATGTTTGTTTTGCGATCAATTATTGTATTTAATTGCAAAGGATATGATTGTGATGGAGAGCATAAGGCTTAGGAGGTGTAGGATTCTTTGTCCCTTACTGGTTGATATAATCAAAATGTCTGAGCTGTTGCATATTAAAATTTAGTTAAACTTGAACAAAAAATATCTTACATAATTGTTTAATTGCCCTTACACTCAGAAGCAAGACTTCTTTAATTACAAATGCACTTATAATATAATAGTAATATTGTTACCTCTACATGTAAACTGTTGATTTTCACTGTCAAGTACTGGCCTGACTCTCTCTCCCACATATGGAAGCGAACACCTTCTCTCAGAATAATTGCGGGTTCTTCCCTTGTCCTGAGGCCGCTCCGGGAAGTTGAACTTGCCAAACTTTATTCACAGACAATGGACATTAGTATATTATTGGTAAATTAATAGCAAGCTACTGTGACAATAAATGGCTGTTCAACAGTAGACGTATGTGTGTAGAAACTCTCGATCACTTTTTAAGAGTCTAGGCTAGACTTCAACTTGAAATAAGATAGTTTATTGGGTTTTGTAACATGTTGTACAGTGTATACAACTATACATACAGTGTTTGACAATAATCAATACTGTATATTGTATTTCCCATTTTTTGGCCAGAAGTAATTTTTGGACCTAGCCTAAACCTTATAATGATTTTTTTATATATGTACAAGGGAATACATTTGGGTGCTTAGTTTATCCTTAATTCTAAAGAGTTCAGATTTGTGTTAGTTTTTATAAACCCCTTTTTTATGTATCTATGGAGAAAGGGTAAATGATAAATAAACGTATAGTACAAATTTAAAGGAAATGAAGAGGAAATAATAAGTAATAAGTAATAAATAACCTTAAAATTTTTTTTATTTGTTAGTCGTTTCCTTTGTTTCTGAAAGTGTGGTTTTTTGGCTGGCTGCTGGCTGGTCTGTGGTGACTTCGATTAATCGTGAGTACATAGGTATTCTTTATTTCTTGGGAACGTGTTTAAAGTCTAAACCGGTATCAATATACTAGAGTGATTGCCTTGCCCTTCATTGAAGGGTGCTTGTAATGGTTTTTAATTTTTACTTAATTTTTTTATTAAAAATTTACAAATTGATTATATTATTTTTTCACATCCCCCCTTGTTGCCAAATGGGAAAATATGCTCACAACATTTAATATTAAAACCCCTTTTTTACTTTTATATGAAATATAACCTAGATGGAGATGCAAACTTATCACCCTCATCCAATGTCTCTTCATCTACAGTTCTCTATTAACACTTTAACTTTTCCTATTTGTTTCGATAAGATAAGATAATTTATTCACCATTAGATCTGTACATGATACAAACATAGGTTTCGTCAAGATTATTTTCCTGTGAAGATTATGTTACGTTACCTTTATACTGTACAATCTGCCTCTTTACAGACGATTGCATTTGTAAAAAAATTACAAGTACAGTTGTTTTCATTTTAATCATAGCTAAATGAGCAGTGTTACATAATTAGAAATAATATTTTAGAAATTATTAATTTATTATCAAAAGTAAGACAGAAAGTTATTGACAGGTATATATAATTAGGGATGCACATCAATACTTTTTTAATTATCGACTATCAATATGGTTATGTCATTATCGATAAAATCGATATCACCAACAAAGCATGTTCCAACCTATAGGCCCAAGTGGAACCTCAAGTGTGGCAAGTCAAAACAATACAATCGCGTTCCTTTGCTGCCTCGCTGTCTTTGATATCATGTGTTTGGCTTCCGTTATCGACTGATACCTCATTTCCAAACATAATTCTCGAGTGTGACACCATCAGTCCAGCCAGTGCATGCATGGATAATAATCTCTGTCTTAAGAGTTTGGTTCGTGCCACTATTGACCAATTATTAGATATTTTGAAAATCGGTAATGAATTTATTTTGGTTATCGATTATCGAAATTATATCCATTATTGATTATCGTGTGCATACTTATATATAATCATAATGAAGAGGTTATTTTGCAAGTGCATATGATACATATATACTGGTAGTGAGTACCGTAGACATATAGAAAAAAAATTCAATTGGATTTTTGAGTTCTTGCTTATTTTGATAAAAAGGTGTTTTCCAAGGTTCTACAAGATACCTTTTACACGTTTCTCTCTTTTTCTTTAAATAATATTTTTGGTTTCCAACAAATACACTATGAAGCATGCAAGATACACATTTGTGAGACTTGCATGCAGTAGAAATTTTGCTCTAAGTATTATACCTAGCAGTAGTTGTAGTTGTAGTAAACCGTTGCTTGAACACAGTTGAACCTTTAATTTAAATAACTTTATTTGTAATAATTGGTAAAATCTAAGAAATAATGACAATAGTTTTTTTTTTACTTCTCACAAATATATACATATAACATAGTACCTTAGAATTGGTTAATTTTTTATGTTTTAATATACTAAAAAATTAAATAAAAGCAAATAGGATTGAACAATACAATATCAAATATAAATTAGTAAAATAACATATTTGCATGTACAATTGTAAATCAACAACAACTTAACTTAATTTTATGAGTACCTATACACAAGTAGTTAGGCCTGCAATGCAATAGAATTTATAAATACACACTTACAAATAAACAAGTTACAAATAATTACTGTATCAGATTTTAGATTCAGTTAGTTAATTAAATCAGTATGACACCAATATGTCAAGTAATTTGTGAGGCCTACCATAAAGTTATAACCATCACTTTAAACAGCTATTTATCTTAGATCACAATGTTGAATGTATATTTTTAAAATGACGCAGTACAAGTAAGTTTAATATACTTGGTAACTTGGAATGCCATACAATACAATCCTTAGTTTTACTGGGGACTTTTTTTTATATGAAATGAGTGGAGAATAGGGAGTGGAAACGTTAGTTAGCTCTAATCTAGAACATCAGTAACATTGTTTAGTTTTAAAGCAGCTATTTTGTATTTTTGTAGTAGTTGTTATTGTTGTTGTAGGGTCCTCCTGATGTTGATCAATCTGATCGGTGGCAGGTTTTAGTTCTTCTATATTCTCCTCCGTAGCATTCCTTCGTTTCAAAGTTCCCTTCTATTTCCCTTTAGTTTGTTCCCTTCCTCTTGTTCCCTTTCTCTTGTTGGCATCCTCCTCTTTATCTATTATTCGTTATCTATAATTATATTTTATTGCTATGAATCCTACTTTAATCTTAATAAAAGACATGACGACATCCATATTTGTATCCTGTATGAATCTACGGATGAATAAAAACTTGAACTTGAACTCTTCATCCAGGCCTCGGTCTCCCATTGGCAGGGATTGGAGCTTGAGTTTCGACTGGAACACTTTGAGGTTCTTTTCCCCCCACTATACCCTCACTGAGACTATTCCACTTCACCACTGATCTTGCCATGAATGAGTTTTTGCCCACATTTGTCCTCCAGGTTTCCCTCTCGTACCTCCACCCACGATCCCCCTGGCTAAGTAGGTGGCTCTCGTTAGGCACTCCATCCCTCATGATTTCTCGTGATCCTGTACATTTTGCCTAAGCGAACTCACTATCTATCCTCAAGTTTCTCCCATTCTAGCGAGATCATTGTCCATTACTGCTACGCTTTCATAGTTTCCTTACAATTCCCATTTGCCATTTCCTCCTTTCAAGTTTTCCTCTTATTCAAGACTCTTCTGGCTGCTCTTCTTTGTATGGTGTTGTTTTGCAGTAAATTCACTAAATTGGCATATATAATAGTAAAGTATACTTATAGTTATCTCCTTTTTTGGCTTCTCATTTCACTTTTTCTAACGCAACAGGTTTCAGTATTCTATTTCATATTTTCTAAGTAGGAGCATGAACGCTAGATTGTTTTCAATGTTTCTCCATATTTGAATCGCCCACCAATAGGATATCTCCGCTCGTTGCCGAGCGTTCTTCGCACCGTTTACGATACGAAGAATACAAGTTTTTACTTTGTGAGCGGTGGCAGATGGCTGCCGAGAGCGCAAGGAATTGTGGGACATAAGGAAGAGAACCATATTTTCCTCACTACTCTAGGAGCCTAGTAGAAATATTGTGGAGGGAAAGCTACGTTCGGGCTGTGTACCTTTCATTATATTTGTCTTTTATGCCTGAAAGCTTCGAGTATTATTTTTTTGTTACAAATGGCAGATTATTTGCTTTGTTGGTGACACGATTTAAGTAAATCTATCAAAAACAGAAGTGAGTTCGCGCAGGTGTTGAGTAGGCTAGGCTAGTTTACGGGTTACAGTTTTGATGACATTGATATCAAAACAACAGCAGAACAGACTAGGTCCACTTCCGAAAGCTCGTAACAATTTGTAAACATACTGTTGTATTGTTTTGTATTTTATTTATTTTAAAATAAAACTGTTAGTGTAATGTCAAGAAGAAAACATCGAAAAGTAAAGTCATATGCATCAGATACGACATGCAGGTGAGTAATGTGATGTTATTATTGTCATAGTAGGCCCTAGCCTAGGCCTAGGCCGAGGCTCCTAGGTCTTTTAACTTTACATAATTTTTTATGAGGTTTAACTAAGCCCTAACTAGGCCTAGGGTAGGCCTAGGCTAGCCTAGTTAGACTCTTACCAGTAGGCTAGGTCTAGGATTAGGCATAGGCCTATTATGCCTTCGTAACGTTAGTTCAAGATTGCCGTGCGGCTAGGGGGTTGTAAGGTTTATTTAGCCCTACTTTCTACGAATTGATCTTAAGCCTGAGCCTTATTTATTTTGAAACAGCTGTGGCCTAGGCCTACCTAGGCATAACTAAGTTTTGCTAAAGAATAAGGCCTAGGCCATGATATTAAATACACAAAGCCTAGGCCTAGGCCTAATGTTTAAAGGCTTATCCACTCGGAGGGTAGGCTAGGACCTAGGCCTACTTCTTCGGTTGGGGCGGTCCAACTATCTTTAGGCTGCGCCACTCCTCGTTTCTTTAAATACTCTCTACAAAACCTTTAACGTCGCTATTTTAAATATAAAGTGGGGCCTAGGCGGCCTACTTTCAACTCAAGAGGACTTTCGTTTGAAATCGCGACGTTAAAGGTTTTGAAGGTTATTTTTGTTACATTCTTAGTTGTTGTGTTGATAGTTGGACCGCCCCAACCGAAGGAGTGCCCCTCGGAGATCTGTTCCAGGGCACTAGGCCTAGGTGTATGGGTCAAAGGTAGATAAGGCTTTGGTGTAGCTAGGCTAGGGCCTACACAATTGAAGTTTAGGTAGGGCTATGCCTACCTAACATTCATTTTAATCTTCTGTTGTTCCCCAAAAGACAAAGAATAAATTCCCTATAGCTGTATGGCCTATGTGGTTTATTGAATGGCATATGCCTAGCCCTATCCTTTATTTGATGTTCATTTTTAAACACTAGGGAGGCCCTTCCGTGGTCTACTTAGGCCTATAGACCTAGCTTAGCCCTTCCAAGCTTACCAAGTCCCTAGTCTAGGGCCTAGACTAGGCTTAGGACTAGTTAAATTTGCAATTTGTTTTTACCTTTGCCTTCCAGAAAAGAAGAAGGCATTGTAGGCCCTACTTTATGGCTTGCAGTTTTGCTTTTTATGTAGGGCCTAGTCTTGTTAATTTGTAAGTGGCCCATCCATGCCATAGGGCCCTACTGCAAATCTTTAAACTCTCCATAAACAGTTAGGGGCCTACCTAGCTTAGGCCTAGAATGTAAGATCTAAATGTAGATTTGAGAACTAATTGCAATATTTTCATGTTTTCAGAGTTTACCGAGAGCTGTAACATCCTGTGTGTCAGTGATGGTGGTGGCTGTTGTTTTGACAACTTTGTCAGACGATGGCTGGCAAGCCTGAACCTCACATTCAACATCACCATCAGCAACAACAACAGCATCAGCAGCAACAACATCAGCAGCAACAACAACAACAGCAACAACAACAACATCAACAACAACAACAACAAAATGTTCAAAATGTTGTAGTCTATGTTTCCAATGATAATTTTGCCCAAGCATATGCTACAGCTGTCAACCAAAATGTCAATGCAACAACATATCACCAACAGCAGCAAAGTAATCAACAAACTGTTTTCCAAAACTCGGCCCAGCCGTTGGCCACCATAGTGAATCCCAATAAGAACAAGAAACCTCAAGACTTTCAAAATAATGGATTGGTTAATCACGTTTCTTTCCCACATCAGACTTCGTTTTATACAACAAATAATGTGCAAAATGGATTTCACCAGTGTCATAATCCCAATGTTAATGTTTCATACTCTAATAATGTACTAAATTCGACTTTCAACTCTTCGCTAAAAAATGTTGTAAACATTGCTGGCCCTTATGGACAAAATAATATTGAACAAAACCTTTCCAATGTTAGTGGTGGTAATGACCTATGCAATGGGTATTCGCTCGGCCCACAGCGAGTTGCTGTTTCTTGTGCTCAAACGTTTTATAACACAGATCACAAAAGCATTGATACCACATCAAGTCCAGGAGTTTCTCTATCCAACTCGTATGTCACCCACAGTGGTGATGGAAACTTTGTTACTGTGATGGGAGGAGAAAATTGTGGGTCTGGTGCGGTCTTTCCGCGTTGCGATTCTGTGCGTTCAGAAACTGCTGAGTCCAGCTGCAGTAGTTTAAGCTCAGCTGACAGTCAACCAGATCCCGGCACAATTTCACTAATTTTACCTTCAAACAACAATCCATCAAATCAACATTTTATTGCAACTGCCAGTAACAACAATATGTTACAAAACAATGGTGTGAACAATATGATGATGCTTGGAAACAATTTAAATGTACATCAAAATAACACATCTAGTTTTGTACGCACAGGACCCACACTTTCTCAACAACAGTTAGGTGGAAATATTGTTTTAACAATGAGAGTGCCTCCTCAGAACATTCAGCCCCCCTCGCGAATGATATCGCCACCATATTGCTGGAAACGACTTCTCGTCAATGGATCTATCGTTTATGTTAGGTGAGTACCTATATCATTTCTATCTAGACCTATAAACATTAAACTTAGGTTACTGTACAGATACTAGGCAAAGGCTTAACATTTAGGCTTAGGCATTTAGTAGGCCTAGCTACTAGCTCTACAGTTCCACTGTATCCAGGGTTGAATATCTTCAACATTAAGACTTCTAAAACACGCTTTTATGTCGGCGGATATAGGCCTATGCTGGTACCGGTACAGTACAATTTTAGGCATACCTAGACCTACTAGGCCCTACACATTAAAATCATGTCAGTGGATATTAAAGAACCTTCTTAAAATTTGTTTTCAGTGAATGTTTTTGTCCAGTCATAATAGGCCTAGGTCTATATTTTTAGGCTTAATGGATATCTTCATAAAGTATGCAGACCTATCCTCAAGTAGGCCTAGACGATGCCGATGTTACACATATGCTAATATCATAGTGTTTTTTCTCTCTGAAAAGACAGGTAGGCCTCTCTAGCCTAGTGCTGCAAAGCCGGTGCTTGCAGCCAATATTTGACATTCCACGTTTGTTGGAAGTTTGGTTCACTTGATGTAGGCCTACGGTAGGCTACTTGGCTAGTTAGTAAACAACCAAACACGGATGACTATACTTCTCAAAATGTTGACTTATCGTTTTAAACCAATATAGCCTATGCGCTTACAGCGGAAGAACCCTTGTGAGGAGGGGGTTAGTTGATGTTTGTTTAAAAGGGTCTAGTGAGTAGGCCTATCGGTGTTGAATCTTTTTTTAAGTCAAGTTTGTTAAGTCCTACCACGTAGGCCTACTGGTACGCTTTCGGTTGGGAAGGTCAGTAAACTGGGAAAAGCATAGGTTAGGGGAGGAGGCGCGAAGCGCGTGTTTTACAATATTATCATTATAAGGAAAACGCTTAAGTCCCGCCGCGTTGATGGATGAGCTTTTTTGTAAGTTTTTAATTTGCGTAGGACCACTTTTCCTTTGCAAGTGCTTTTTGAATGCATTGTAGGTGATTGTTGTCAAGTTTCTATTGTTACTTGTTAATTGTTATTACTAGGAAACGCTCAGTTGGACGCGTTGATAAGCGAGCACGTGCTATAGCTAGACCCACATTGCACATTTTTTTATATTTTTAAATTTGCGACGTTCGCTGTCCACAGGGCCATGTATCCAAAATTATTTATTATTGCCAAGGTATTTGGATATAAACCCGTGTGTAATCCTTTACTTTGTGGATAAAATCCACCGCCATCTAGAGAACCTGACTCCTTGGGTTAACTATTTAAACTCTTTGTTGACAAATAATAGACTGCTTCCTCGAAAGTATTTTGATTACTTCTAGGTGGCAGTGCATTAGAAACTTCGCGCGTCTTTTCGTTGCCATGGCAACGTTACTTTTGTTATAATGTAATTTCCATCTACACTACTTATCGGATCAAAATAAAATTAACATATTCGTGACCGGACGGACATTCTAAATGATTTGGCTATCTCAGATTTTGTCGCCGTTTAGTTTGAAAAAAAAAACTTTCGATTAACTTTAATGTAACTTTTTAACTTTTTGAACGATTTTGCCACAAAACTAATGGCATTCAATCGAGAACAAAGCTTGCGGATGGTCAAAATTTCAACTCGATCCGAGCCTCCGTTCGAACGTTATGGCGAGACATACAAACAAACAAACAAAAAAACAAACAAACAAAAAAACAAAAAAAAAACAAAACCAGTGACTAATTTTTCCGGCAGAGTCAAATGGAAACGCTCGCTTTGCTCGCTTAATAAACCTAAAAAAAAACTCATATTAAAACCTTAATTCTATGGATTCTTTCTGGCAAACTTTTTCAACTTTTTCTTTCAAAAAGCAATTCATCACCATAACCTTAGGCCTAATGTTCATGCAAAATTTGAACGTTGTAGCCCCACCCGTTTGGTCAGGTACGATATTCATGAGAAATATTTCTTCGATTGTACCCAAAAACGTGGCAAGTCTAAGTTCAGAGATTTCGAAGGTCCCCTCAAATTTTCATCAAGATCGCATATGCCGTTTGCCCAGACAAAAATACAAAAAAAAAACGCCCGAGCTAAATTTTTTGGGGGTCAGTGAAATTGAAGTCTTCGCTTCGCTCATCCAATTATTATTACTAAAACATACGCGCTTCCCCCCCCCCCCTAACCTATGCTTTTCCCCTAAAATCGTAGTGTTAAAAAGTTGACTGACCCCAACCAAAAGACGAAAGAGTACCGGCCTACTTAAGAGGCAACGGTGCCGACACTCATTGCCCCTCTAGTGCACTGTGCAGAGGCCTACTTTCGTACTTTTCGGATTAATAGGCCCTATATAGGCCTACATTTCTTGTTCTGTTTTTACCCTCTTGACAAATAGGCTAACTAGGCCCTACCTATGGTCTTTTCTCGTAGATATCCCATTTTTTCATTTAAGTCCAGGCGCGGACTGGCAGGGGGTGCTGGGGTGCGATCGCACCCCGGGCTTTTGACATTCCGGGCCCATGTGTAACATTTGTACACACTACACTTTCAGTTTCAGACAAAATAATATGATATTGATTGTATATTTGTTTACTGCGAAAAAGAGTTGCCGAACAAAATACATTAGATAATATTAACGACGACTCATGGGGTGCCTTAGGCAGCTCTTCAAAAGAGAATGGTTGTTCAGTGTTCTCACTTTTCAGTTTTCAGTAGTAACTAGTGACTATCATGTATAGCTATGGACTTTCTCGCCGCCGCGCTATGAGAAGAAATTTCGATGTGATTGGTTGTATTTTGGTTTTGGTTTGCCAGTTCCAACTAGCAAGGGGATGGCGTTGGTTGGGGGGGGGGGGGGCAGCCGGCGCCGGCTAGGGGATGTAGAAGTAGTACCGTGAATCGTCTCATTACAGGTTACAGCTTACGCTTACACATTATTATTAGAAAGTTATGCATGATTCAATCAAAATGTCCAGTGTAGCCTACACTCATCCCCCAAGCTCGCATTTTGTGAGTGTCAATTTGGTACTTGCGAGTTACATTATTGGTTGTAAGGCTTCCTCAAATATAATTCTCGCGAGATTTGAATTGCAAGCTCGGGTAGTGTTACTTAGTTGGCTCCTATTAATCGCGTCCTAAAATAGCGTTTTAGGCCATAAAATATAACGAACCACCCAAAAATTTTCGCCTATGGCGAAATTGCCTCCGGCGGCTGGGGCTTCGCCCCAGACCCCTGCTTTACTACGCAACCTCATACGGGCTCTACTACATGCCAGCATCCCGGGCCTTTTCGACCCAGTCCGCGCCTGTTTAAGTCACAGATATTTTCGTGCAAGTTCTCACTCAAAGTCCACAAAAATTGCAATTTTTGGTCAATAGGTATTTTCAAAATTTGTGTGACTATAGGAGGCCAAAATACAAAAAGGAGGCATGAATGAGGATTGGTATTGCCTTTTTGAGTATGCACAAAAAATTATCTTGATTGAAAGAAAAATGTTGGCGTAGACCTAGGCCTACTTTGACAAATACAAACACACATTTTCGTCTCAAATTGTAGCGTTTCCATTCTAATTTGATTGCTAATTCAAACTTCCTCCATGGTATCGGTATACAACGCTGTTAATTGGGATGTCAATTACCGTAGGCTAGATCATGACATTTTATCAAGTTGTATTAGCTTAGGGCCTAGCTCTTGGGGCTTATTGTTTTATTGAAATGTGACTTAATTGTTCTTAATCTCTAGTCCTCTGCCTAGGTAGGCCTAATCCATTTGTTTGCTGAGCGAGCATTAGCATAGGCCTACCTATTTGTGTAGGCCTAGGTACAGATTTTATTGATTTAGTGACATAGGCAGTGGCGGCACCAGACAACCCCCCTCCCCCCCATAGCGGCGCCACTGGACACAGGCCTTATTCTTGCACCTTTATTTAGGCCTACATTCAAAGTGTAAAACAACTTTTGATTGTTTCAGGATTGTTAGGCCTAACAATCTTTGTCATTCTGTGTTGTTAAACGGTAGGGCCTAATGTAGGAGTTAGCTTAGGTACCGGTACCGGTAATTAAAGAAAAAAACAGTAGTCCTAGGTGGGTTCATTTGTGCAACATCTAAATTTGGAGTGGGGACATATTTTTTATTTGATATATAGCCCTCTAGGCTATGAGATATTTACCGTATTGACAATTTAAAATATTACGGATTTTAAGATATTTTTCCATAGGGCCTAGGCCTACATCTGTTATAAATATTTGTCAAAAAGACCTCGTTATAATAGGCTACTCCAATCACACTCAAGGAATTGAAAAAAAATCCAGTGGGACCTCTCCCCCCCAGACCCATGGCAATCATGTAGGCCTAGGTAGGCCTACTTTACCCAGAAAAGAGCGTAGGCCTATAGGTAGCTATACTCGGACCATGGTATACATGTAAATTGTAAAGAGTCAAAAAAATTATGTAAATAAATCTATCTATCTATGTAGGTACCCATAATTTATTTTTGAATGACATCACTGTCTATACACATAGCCTATAGGCCCTACCCTTTCACTAGTCGTGCTGCCAATTGCAGAAGGGACTCCCCAATAAACAAGGGCTAGTTATGACACTGGGTGGGTGTAAGCGTTGTAATTTACAAAACGTGTAGGGCCTAGGCTATGCCTAGGCCTGCAGGCCTTCATGTTAACACAATGGCATGTCGCTCCTTAACTTTAAGCCACAGTCCCATCACTAATTTTACTTCTGGCTATTTCAAATTTGTGAAATTTCCAAGCAAAACTATGGCCTGGGGTGGTCTAGCCTTGACTCATGGGGGGGGGGGGGGGGGGGTAGTTTTAGGGTTGTGATTTTTGGGCGGCTTCTTCAACTGTCAATAGTTATTAGTTATAAGATACTAGGGATGACTTCGGGTCGAAAAATCCGGAACCGGTTCCTACACATATTTTTCTTTCTCAATTTTCGTAAATTTGAATCTGCGCGGGCTAATTTCGATTGAAAACATGGGCGGGAGGCGATAATTGATTCGAATTTCGATAGGGGGCGGAGCCGTGTCCCAGACATTGTAAGAACTGCTAAGTGAGAACAGTTGAACAAACAATGGCCTACAAGATTGTTTGCTTTCGTTTTCGTTCATAAAGTTTGGATTATGTGATCTTAAACGTGAAAAATAGAATAAGTATATGATTAAAATGTTATAAACAAGTTCTGCAATGTTATTATAACACAACACATGGGCCTAGGCTAAGCCTAGGTCAAAATTGTGACGCAACATTCATAGAGCCTAGGCCTAGGCCTAAGAATTTTGCAACCACGGGTGTTCTGGCTCATTTATTCTCGTCTGTGCCTAGACCCTTGGCAACTTTTAGGCTAAAAATAGAACCGGTTCCAAAAAAAGGGAACCGGATCGTAATGGAACCGGTTCCGAACCGGTTTGCGGGTACCGAAGTCATCCTTATAAGATACATAAGGAATTGCCAATGGAGAATTGTAGGGGGTAGAGGTTAGTCCTCTTTAAAAACTCTAGTCGAGGCGGCGGCCCTTGCCGAAAGCTTTTTTCAAATTTGTAGCTTCGTTAAGCCCTAAAACACATTTAAATAATCTAAAATTACGGTACATTAAAAAGTGATAGTTGACAGCAGGTATTGTGTACCGGTAGTGATATTCTGCTAAGGCTATTCGACCGCGTTTTTCTTTTTTCCAAAATATGCTACCAAGTCAAAATATAGTGAATGGCTTTGAAACCTGGCTCTTTTAGAAAATCTAAACTCTTTTTTTCAAAAATTTCTGATCCGGTACACTGCCAATATCACCACCTCAAGATAATATCAAACTTCAATTCGCCAAGGCACACGCCATTCAACGTAGGGGGTTGTGTTTTTGTGACATTAATTTTCAACTGGTTTTCTATAGGCTGACTGAGGGATAAAATATTTTTTAAAACAATTGTCTTTCCTACAATTTTTTTGTTGGCAATAGGCCTACAAATTGGTAGGCCTACAAAATAGGCCCTACCGCCAAACGAAGAAATTCGCAGGAAAGACAATTGTTAAAAAAAACTTTTATCTCTCAGTCAGCCTATAGAAAACCAGTTGAAAATTAATGTCTCAAAAACACAACACCCTACGTTGAATGGTGTGCCTTGGCAAATTTAGGTTCAAAATTATTTTGAGATGGCGATATTGGCCGTGTAGGGCTACCGGATCAGAAAAATTTGAAAAAAATAGTTTTGATTTTCTAAAAGAGCCAGGTTTCAAAGCTATATTTTGACTTGGTAGCATGTTTTGGAAAATAGAAAAATGCGGTCGAATAGCCTTAATTGGTGATCAAGGTCTATATCTCTATGAAAGCTACTTAAGGTTACCAAAAGCGAAATATTTTACCTCCCCCTCCCCCCTGTAGGCCTATCCACCCCTGGCTATGGTAAAAGTTAAATTTTGCCGGTTCTGTCGATTATCGATCGATCAATTAGGCTAGGTAGTGGATATCGATGATTATCGAAAACTATTTGTAAATGGTTCTTTAACCTACCTTACCTGCAGCGGTTTAGCCGCGGTCGTTCAACCGGTTCTCACTCGAACACTGAAGTTAAGCAACCTTCGAGCGTGGTCAGGGGTAGAGTGGGTGAACGTTCTGCCCTGCAACACACATATAGCCTACCGCTGGCTAGAGTACACGAGGGTTCGAAAGCTTGTGTGACAGCTTCGTTTTTCTTGACGTCTGCTCGGCAGTTCGGGTTAGTGGAGGAACCTTTATGACTGAGTGTCAAGGTTACACCGTCCTTTCGGATGGGACGTAAAGCCGTTGGTCCCCTTGGTACTTTTCAAAAGGAGTAGGCATCACTGATCACTGGTCACTCTAAAATGGCAGAAAATGCTGTATCTGGCCAATTAATAAATAAATAAATTATAAGTTTCATATGGGCTTTTTTTACCGTAGTAGTGATAGATTTTGTGATTTCGTGCTTCTTTGCACTATAGGCTAGGCTACCTATTTATTAGGCCTATAGGTAGTGTTTAAAAATTTCATGAAATTATTTATTTTGAAATATTTCATGAAATAATTTGTGAAATAATTCATGAAGTATTTCAATGATCAAAAAAGTTGTAATTTGTACCTCAGTTGCCATAGTTAATCGAACAATGACATGTAAATGGAGGCTAATTTAACGTTGGCCTACTTTTACAGTAATGTCTAGGAGTCGAAATTCTACCTACTAAACTAAAAAAACACATTATGGTGGGCTATGGCATAAAAAAATTGCTTATATATTGCAAATTCAACTAGTATTTTGTGTGTCCGGAATTGAGAAGACTTAAAACTCTGGAGCATACCGGAAGCATGTAGGCCTAATGTTAATTTCAAGTGCATACATATAAATATTTAAATAAAAACTTAGTTTGAAATTATTTGAAATATTTCAACCAAAATGGCTTGAAATATTTCACTTTGAAACATTTCAAATGAATTATTTCAATTAAAATATTTCAAACTTCGATCACTAATTATAGGCCTACTATTTTTGGCGATGGCTAGAAATAGAACGATAAGTATTGTCTATAAATTAAATTTGGCCCTACCGTTGCCGATTAATGATTTTTCTTAGGTACCTACTGAACTTCTAGCAGATTTATTTCTTTAGAAGTGGTGCTTTCTCCTAATTTTGGTCCCACGCTGAAACGTTTTCAATACTCACTATCCCAACTGAAAACAAACATTGTGTTGCCACTACAATGTTGTCTTGTAGGCTATGGTCTAGGCCTGGAAGCATATTATTATGCTAATGAGGTCTTCGCATTTTTTCGGGCTTTGGCAAGTGAATGGATTTTTACAGGGTTCCCACCGACCTGGAAAACCTGGAAAAGTCATGGAATTGAAAATATGGGTCAAAATGTCAGGGAATAGTCAGGGAATTGAGGAAAAAAATCAAAAACCTGGAAAAGTCAGGGAAAATGGGAATTTATGAAAATCTAGGCTTATTCGGTTTACTCAAAAAACATATATTTTCACCGAATTTATGAAAATGTTTTCCCGACTCCAAAGTCAGAAAAATTAAAAAAAAACAATCATTTGTTTTCGTTGCTAAAATAACCGTTTTAGGAATCTAGCGGTTTGAAGGTGAAATCTAGCGGCCCACCCGGGATGAAAAACCTGAATTCAACACTGAGCCTATGTATGTGTGTATCTGTTAGGGGATCCCCCGTAGAAATTTTGCAGGCGAGCCCATGAAGCAAAGTTCCGCCACTGATGAAGTACGGGAAAATAAATTTTAGAGCGTATCGAGGGAGTGCTGCGTTCCTGGCAAGCTATTTTGGGGCGTGTATCACACCTGGAATTAAGCAAAACTAGACCTGGAAAACCTGGAAAAGTCAGGGAAATTGATTCTAAAAAAAAAGTGGGAACCCTGTTTTACTTACCCAGAGACCACTCAAAGCTTACACAGCTACACTAGGCTACCTGCTTAATATATCTGCTGCGATAAGAATGATATGTTACAGTCCTGTTTCAATCGCCCTCCATTCCATTGTAAAATTAATCCCCTTAAGGTATAAGACTACGGAAATGTGGCCCTAGTTTTTTAAAGCAAATTCCCGTTCGCTGGGTTTTAACTAAGGGACACATAATAGTTCAAATGTTGGTAATTGCCGGGAAAAGGAAAAAAAGTAGCCTAAAACTTTTCCAAAAACATTTTAAAAAATTTTAAAAAAAAATTATTTTAGTTTTTCGGTTTTTGTTAAAAAGTTCAAAATTGCCGTATTCGTAAATTTATTCTCGCTGTTAAAATAAATTTTAAAAATCATTACTGTTGGGCTTGTACATGTAGGCCTATGCTTTTTGAAAAACTACCCGGTACGTAGGCTAATGTAAAGTTTATAGGCCTATTTGGACCCTTTCCCTGGCCGAGCGAAAGCTGTGCAAATGCTAATGGTTCCCATTCCCTCTTTTAAAAATTTTTTACTTTGAATTGTTTGGTTTTCCAACCGCTTGCTAGGTAAATTATTCAGGGCCCGGGGACCTGGGGATAGGAATTGTTTAGCTCTGCCGAAGTTTTTCATAGCCTATAGGCCTATATCTTATCTTAATTTTTTAAACATGCACTGCTGAATGAGTAAAACCTTTGGTTTCCATTTTGTGTGAATTTCAAATCCAAAATTTTAAATAGACAAACGATCTCCCCCCCCCCCCTCCTATACTCGACCGCCCGGGACTATCCTTTTAAAGCACTGTTTGCAGATATATTGCATTCCGTAACCCCCTTTGGGAACCGCCCCTTTCTTGGGACCCGTTTTAGTGGCCTACCATTTATAAGTGGGTTTGGCATCCTGAGCCATTGGGTCAATTAAGTGGGGGGTGCGAGTAGGGCCGGCACTTGGAGCATACCGAGTGTAGGCCTTCTATTACGTGCAGTAAATTCCAGATGAGGCTCGATTTTCGATTAGGATTTATTCAGCAAAAATGAATCGATTGGTGTCGTTTTAAAAATAATCATATCGTTGATTCGTAGGGATAGCCTCATGCTTTTGATTAACAAACAGCATTTGTAAAAAAGAGACGATGATCAGGTAAAAAAACATGTATTATGGCACCTGGGGCCCTAGCCCCTACATGCTTTAAAAAAAGTTGCAGGTGATGAGGGTGTCCCAAAATTTGGTAAGGTTGACACTTTTGAATGACTCAAAAAATTTCTAAGCTAGGTTTAAAAGATTTGGGCCTGCGGTAAGCCACATTTACAAAAAAAATTTGACTATAGGTATGCCCCAAATTGACTCGGTTATTAAATTTGTTGTTTGTAAATTTGAAAGAGGCACCAATCTACCCTAAAAGCTCCCCTTTTACAGAATTTTTTTTTCTTGTTTGCCTAAAAAGTACAAGTTACTTTATTTGAATCCAAGCACAAAAGGCAAGAGGGGGACAAAGTAAAAGGTTTTTTTGAAAACATAATTTAAGTGCTTTTACCCTTTTTGGATGGATGAAACAGCTCGGGCCCAAATTTTTTTTAAAAATAAATCTATCATGAGAATATTTCTTTGATGTACCAAACTAGCAAGTCTAAGTTCAGAGATTTCGAAGGTCCCCTCAAATTTTTATCAAGATCGCATATGCCGTATTCCCGGTAGAGAGCGAACAAACAGACAGAAAAAAAAAAAAAAAAAAAAAAAAAACACCCGAGCTAAATTTTTTTGGGGGTCGGTGAAATTGAAGTCTTCGCTTCGCTCATCCAAAAATAGATAATAATAAACACTTAAAAATTCGTTATCATTTCTTATCTGTAATGGCACATGGGAACGAACAAGGTTTTCGTGCGGGCGTTAGGAGACAGGGCCTAAGAAGACTTTAAGTCTTCTAAAGCCCGGACCGGTTTGTCTTCTTAGCCCCGCTTCGCAACGTGTAGCACAACCGTCGGTCACAGGGGCTTAGAAGCCAAAAAAAGGTCCAGGGGCTTAGGAGACAGGGGCTTAGAATACCGCCCCACTAATTATAGGCCTACTATTTTTGGCGATGGCTAGAAATAGAACGATAAGTATTGTCTATAAATTAAATTTGGCCCTACCGTTGCCGATTAATGATTTTTCTTAGGTACCTACTGAACTTCTAGCAGATTTATTTCTTTAGAAGTGGTGCTTTCTCCTAATTTTGGTCCCACGTTGAAACGTTTTCAATACTCACTATCCCAACTGAAAACAAACATTGTGTTGCCACTACAATGTTGTCTTGTAGGCTATGGTCTAGGCCTGGAAGCATATTATGCTAATGAGGTCTTCGCATTTTTTCGGGCTTTGGCAAGTGAATGGATTTTTACTTACTCAGAGACCACTCAAAGCTTACACAGCTACACTAGGCTACCTGCTTAATATATCTGCTGCGATAAGAATGATATGTTTACAGTCCTGTTTCAATCGTCCTCCATTCCATTGTAAAATTAATGCCCGTTAAGAGGATATAAGACATACCGGTAATGTAGGCCCTATGCTTTTTAAGCAAATTCCTGTTTGCTCGGTTAACTTAACGGACCACATATGTTCAAAATGTTAGGTAATTGCCATGGAAGTGGAAATAAAGTAGGCCTAAAACTTTTCCAAAAACCATTTTTAAATAATTTTAAAAAATTAAATTTACTTTCAGAATTTCGGATTTTGTTGAAAAGTTCAAAATTGACCGTATTCGTGAATTTATTCTCGCTGATTAAAATAAAATATTTAAAGTCTATTACTGTTGGGCTTGTACATGTAGGCCTATGCTTTATTGACAACTACCCGGTACCGGTAGGCTACATGTAAAGTTTCATAGGCCTATGTTGGATCCTTCCTGGCCGAGCAAATAGCTGTGCCAACTGCTAAATGTGTCCTATTCCCTCTTAACAATTTTTTACTTTGAATTGTTTGGTTGTCCATACCTGCATTGCTAGGTAAGTTATTCAGGCCTGGGCAACCTGGGCATAGGAATTGTTTAGCTCTGCCGAATGTTTTGCATCTAGCCTATATATCTTATCTTAAGGGGAATCCCTAGACCCAAATATGATTTCTAAAGAATGCAGTAAAGACGTCTGAAAAGTAGGTATGTAGAATGTAAGAGGGGCTTAATAAAAGAGCTGATAATTTTTTTGAAATTTTTTTGACGGGGCATAACCTCAGAATCAACAATTGTATTCAAATTTCTGGAATCAGTTGCTCAAGTTCAAAATTGAATTTTTAGCAGCGGTTTTTTGTGTATTACTTCTACACTCCTTTATCTACAACCTAAATATAAGTATTATTGGTTTTATATGGTTTCTGGCGTTGCACGACTTTTTCCGTTAAACGGTACAAAATTTGAAATTGTACCGCCAGGCGAAAAAAATTGTGCAACACAACAAACCATATAAATCCAAAAATCCTTTTATTTAGGTTGTAGATAAAAGAGTGTAAAAATAATATACAAAAAACCGCTGCTAAAAATTCAATTTTGAACTTGAGCAACTGATTCCAGTATTTTGAATACAATTGTTGATTCTGAGGTTATGTCCCATCAAAAAAAATTCAAAAAAATAATCCGCTCATTTATTAAGCCCCTTTTACATTCTTCTTACTTTTCAGACATCTTTACTGCATTCTTAAGAAATCATATTTGGGTCTAGGGATTCCCCTTAATTTGTAAACATGCACTGCATGAATCGAGTAAGTCTTTACGGTTGCCATTTAGTGTGAATTTCAAGATCCAACATGTTAAATAGACAATCGATCCCCCCCCCCCCCCCCCCTCCTATACTCGACCGCCAGGAGACTATGCACTTTTACGGCACTGTTGCAGCATATATTGGATTCCGTAGACCTCTAGGCATACCAGCCATGTTCTTGGTACCAGTTTAGTTGGCCTACCCATTTATAAGTGGTTAGGCATGCCTGAGCCATTGGGTTTAATTAATGTAGGGGTGTGCGAGTAGGCCAGGCACTATGGAGCATACCGAGTAGTAGGCCTACTATGTACAGTGCAGTAAATTCCAGATGAGACATACGATTTTCGATTAGGATTTCATTCAGCAAAACTGAATCGATTGGTGATCGTTTCAGAAAATAATCATATCGTATGACTTCGGTAGGCATAGCCTACATGCTTATTGATTAACAAACAGCATTTGTAAAATAGAGACGATGATCAGGATAAAATACATGTATTATGGCACCTGGGCCCTACTGCCCCTACATGCTGTTAAAAAAAGTTGCAGGCCTGATGAGGCTGTCTAAATTAGGTAAGGTTGACACTATGTTGAATGACCCAAACATTTCTAAGCTAGGTTTAACAATTAGGGCCTGCTGGTAAGCCACATTGTCACAAAACACGACTTGACTATAGGCCTAGGTATGCCTAAATTAGACTCGGTTATTAACTTTGTTGTTTGTAAATTATGAATGATGGCACCTACATCTACCATACTACCGCTCCCATTTTAACAGAATTATTTTTCTTGTTTGCCTAAAGAGTACAAGTTACTTCATTTGAATCTACAAGCACAAGAGGCAAGAGGTGACAATGTAAAGGTTTTCTGAAAAACATAATCTTAAGTGCTTGTAGCCTTGTGGATGGATGGAAATCAAGCTCGGGCCAACTTTTTTGACAATGTTAAATGTCCATTTAAAAATACGCTTGATCGTCAAATCCACCTGATTTCACATACAGTCTGGACCGCTTTTTGACCTTTAATGTTCATACAAAAAATCTGCATTTTTGGGAGGCTGTTCACAAAGGATGAACGCGTGTCTCTAATCAAAGCCGATTTGGAAATTTCAAATAATTGTCTCTTACACAAAATTGGGAATTTACTAGGCCTATAAATTACCTGTTTGGTGGCATATTTACGGTCAGTTAATGAGAAAGGTGAGCAGTGTTTGGAAAATGTGCCTTGATACCATCTATTCCATATTCTTACTTAACATTTTGGTGCAAACCACAACCCGATGGAACAAATGATGGAGCTTCCAAGTGATCCAGTTTAATTCTAACTACCAACTTAAATAAATCCTTTAGTCTTCTATCTGTGTTGTCACCATGTGAAACCTTGATTTTATAGTACCCTAGGTAGGCAACTATGATGCTATTATTCTTAATTTTTTTATCAATTATTTATTAATTCACAGTTTACACAGAAATTAAAAAAGTGCCTCCACTGGTGATTGAACCTGGGACATGCATATACGTGCAAGGTGCATTCATATCTTCCATTTGCCATAACATTTTTTGTCACCATATTTTGCCATTTTAAAGTTGATTTGGCTATTTTTTTAAACACTCATATTGTTGATTCAAATCACCAAAAAATCTGATATAAATTTTTAAAAAATCTAAATAATCTGATTTAGGCTTAATCAGAATGTTGATAAAAATTAAAAAATCCTATAGAATAAAAAAATCATGATTTTTGATTTTTTTAAATAAAAATAAAAAAATCACACATCCTGCAAATAGGCCTGGATCCGGTAAAACTTGCGGGTTTTTGTAAGAAATTTAAAAATAGTAGACTTTATTAAATATCATCTACAAGGTTGTGTTATCTTCGTAGAAAAATCTTAATTTTTGTTTGAAATTAATCATATCTAGGCCTACAATGTCAATAGGCCTCCGCCTACCTATTCATGTTTACTTTTTTTTTATATATATACAGGTTTAGCTATACATTTTCACAAGTTAAGAAAGGTGTCATGCTAGTGGAAGGCAGCTAGCACGCTACTAGTAAAGTAACACATTCACTCTCAGATAGGCCTACTGATCGACTTGAAACAAGGAGCTTATAAAAGTTTGTTCGCTTGCATCTTTGGAAAGAGTAAGGTCGAATTTACATTGTGAGTGATAAACCAATTACCCACCTAGATCTGAGTGTAAGGCCACACCAACTTCATCTAACGGTAAACTCTTGTAATGGTCGCTTTGACCTTGACTATAGTGAAGTCTTGGTATTAAGTCCCATTGTGTTGTCTGAAGAATTATATGAAGGAAAGGTTGATAAGTGCAATGATTGACTTGTTAATCTGAGATTAATAATTACATTCCAGGTTATATTTTACTTGTTTCTACTACAAAATACATGATTAATGCGAGGGTAGGAAATTAGGACTAGGCTTTTTGTCTTTTAGAGATTAAACACAGTTAAAAAAGCATCGTAGGGATGCTCGCTGTAGGGTACACATCAGTTCCAATCACCAGCATCCCTGAACGACAAGAAAACCGGGAAAAGTTTTTGATCAGTTTTGAAGTTGGTGGGAATCGAACTTCGACCTCCTGAATCGGAGTCTCACGCGTTACGCAAGAGCTCTATTATTAAAATGGCCTATAGAGCGAAATGAAAAAAGAGAAAAATTATGGGACATAGGTCAAGGTCAAACCTGGTGCCTCACAATAAGTAAAATTTGATTTTTACTAACCAGGGTTAACTTCTACCACGCCTGTGCTTTTACCAGTCTTGGGCGAGATAATTAATTCGGAACCTGATTGTACTAAAATTCAAGTAGTCTACAGGTTATGTAAATGCAAACTGTAGGGATTAGCTTCAATTTCAATATTAATTCGGGGATCGTGCTAAATATCATTTATGTAGACATGCTGACACTTATTTTTCTAGGCTATGCCAATTTAGGGTACTGAGAGTACCTTTTTTACTCGTAGGTCTAATCCGAATCGTTATATGGCTGAGCGAATTGTATTCGGTCTGTGATAGTCGGTGTTACATTTAAATGGTAGCCTACCGCGTTCCAGCTTGCTGATTCGGTCATGTGATCTCGAATGACCGTGACACAGAATCGGATTTTGGTCGCGTGTGTAAGAACGCCTACACATTTCGCAGCCTACACATTTATTTACTGCCGGGGACTGTTTGTGTACTGTAACGAATTCCCAGCCTCATTACTTATTTATAGGACTATTATATATTTTGCTTGTTGCGCTGACAACAGTAGCACAGCGATTGACTCGGTTCTTGTTCAATGTTTTGTTTTGTTTAGAGAACGATGCATTGGGTTTGCACCTGCCACCTACCGGTAGCCCTATCTACGGGTGTACGTAGGGCCTACTCACGAATGTACGTTACTATTTATATACTGAACTTTACTGGTGATGTTTTGTAGATAATTTTGAACCAAGTGTTTCTTTCAAGAAATTATGCTTTAGTATCAACACATCCCAACCCACTGCTCCACTTGATATTAGGCGAGACCTAATTTTAAATAAAGATTTTGTAGAAATTACTCACCAGACCCATTTTAGATAACCCTACCGTAAAGTTTCGTCGTAATTAGGGGGGGGGGTATTTCTTCATGCTTCTATGCTTTTGGTGGAGTTCAGGACCGACTCTGGTATTATTTTATAATGAATAATTATCATCATTACCCACACAGATAGCCTTGAAACGTATTTATAATACAAGGTTAGAAAATAAACGTGCTTTTTCAACCATGTAATAATTGAACAGATAACAAGTTTTATCAAGCACTATGGTCTTGTGAACTCGAGCATAATTTTTACTCGAACGACGTCGGTGTCGCTATGACTTGAGGACTTACTCTCTCTTAATTACGTTTTATTGATTAATCTGTCTAGTTTGTCAAGCTGTAGCTGTTGTAGACGAGGTTTCAATACTGTCGTTGAACGCATGAAGTTATGACAGTCAGAAATCATTTGATGAAGAAGCTGTCAACATTTTTAGCGTAGCTTGAAATGTGAAAAGTGTTCCCAGAATTCCAGGTAACTCTATCTGTTTTTATAAATAACACTTTTAAGATGCGATGCCTACGTTTTTCTGTTAATTTCCAACTACAGGTGTAAGCTGAAAATGTTGCGACTGATATGAAGGCGATCGAAGATCTTTAGCTAAATTGCTAATTCCATCGTCCCGGGAATATTGTTCAATTATTAAGTCTATATTAGCCCTTCTCAAAGTCATTATTAATTAATGAATATTCCATCTTTATTGAACTCATCTTTCAATGGTACTTGGAGATGGTTACTTTGATGTAGTATCTATTACTGTAGGCTATTCAGATTTTTCCAAACTATTTGATGAATTCATTTTAATTAATGTTCATCATTATTATTTTCATGGCAACGGTTTTGAAAGATTTTTTTTAAGGTTAATATTCAGTTTAAACGTTTTTATTTGCATGCCACCAATTCAACATACCCATACTTAGCAAATTTAAATCGCAATTTTCTTCGTCAGTTTTGGGATTTTGAGTTCACCTTTTTAAACGGACATTTGTGTTTCAATTTTGTTAATGTGTCTTTTGTGGCCCACCTACCTTGATACGTAGAAAGCATTATCAACTTTCGTCATCTTCTAAAACAGAAATTAAGTTTTTTTTTTGATTTCCTCCTGGTACTGAAGAAACTGAAGAGTTTTTGATGATATTTGCATAATTAGGCCTCGTCTGTATGGGCTAAACGTGAAAATACTCTCTTTGTGTGAAGCCACAGTAATTTACCATACCTAGCTTCTCGCTCTCTCAAGATCATAAAAAAAAACACTGTCACATTGTTTACTAACTTACGTACCTCCACCTTTGTTGTATATTTGCGACATCAGACCAATTTGGAAGCTTCTGATGAACCTGTAATTGAAAACAATTGTGTGCTTTTTTAATTGCAAGCTTATCAGTCCCTAAATTTTTCCTACTTCAGATAAACAAAATGCGTGCTTTGTGTGTTCTCGGGGCGGAGGGGGGGGGGGGGGGATTCCGTTTGAACGTTTGATTTGACTGATAAAAGTAATAGGTTGTTTACAAAAACACCTAAAATTCAAACGAAAATATAGGAAATTGTTTTCATCGCCTTGGTAATTGCTCGTCCGCACCACGTTTGTTGAGAGTACTGTATGCAATCAGGTCCTGTAGGCCTACTCTTCCGGGGGTGATAAAGGGTTAATAAATTGCATCATGTGCCACCTGTCGAATTCCACACTAGCTTTCACCGAGGTTGTGTACACGTATGGCGTCGGATTAATCGGATTGCGATAATGACGGGAGAGTAGGCCTACGGTGCATGGTCTGATAAAAGGTGAACATAAAAATCGATTCTGTGCTCGTGTGGGACCCAAACCCACACACTGTTTGGGTAGTGTTTCACAGTAGATTGCGATTCCAAGTACCTACCGCGGTACGTGCGAAGTGAGGGTGGTAGGTGGACAATACCACGTATACATAAAACTTTGTCTCCCGTTTCTGCGATATTTCGTCCAGACATTAATAATTCTTCTTTTCACAGAATAGAAACAATCAACAAACGTGATGTTTTGCGAGTTTGTGACGCTCGTAAGAATAAGACAAATCATAACATGTCATAAATTGAGTTTTCCGATTACTAAGGCGTGTTTTTGAACGACGTTTGTCTTGGCTGAACGTTTCCCAGCTTGGTTGCTGTCGTACATGACGTTTGGTGGTTATTAAACGTCTCCCCTGTGCAAGTGTGTGCAGTATATGTCGCGCTTTTTTTACAGACCTTCTGCTCTAGTTTAGAAGTTTTTTCCCAACGTAGAGTTTTGATATAAGTAAATTCAAAAAGGTAACAGGATGCAAATCTGTTTTTAAATTGAGGGTTGGGTTTAAGATTTAGGGTTGCAGGGCCCCTTGGCTTTTTTTATTCTAGCCGTGAACACTGGAACCCCATTGAATATTGACAACACATTGTGTGGCCTTGGAATATTTTATTAATCAATTCAATTTCAAATAATTTGTTCGTTTATCGGTATCTAGTTATATTTACCTTTTTCGTTTCTTATTAGAAACACGAGGCAAGAAAAATTATACCCTGTGTATAGGGCATAGATGTATCTTTTTTTAAACCATTGTATCGCGTTGGTCGCAAAATGTCTGGTTTCGTCGCGAGAGTTGTGCTTACCCGTCTTCGTAAATTGGTCATACTCATTACAATACAAAATATACATTAAACCCCCGAAAATGATACACCATGTGGGAAAACTGCAACACACAAATAACAGTGGAACATAATTTATTCCTTTGTTAAAAAAATGATAATTAACTGCTGATGATACAATGACGAAATATATTGCAATAATATCGAAAAATTGTCGTGACTGTTAGCACACACACACACACTAACAAAATAACGAGCTCTATCATGGCGTGGAACAAATAATTAATTTCGCAAACATTTAAAACGTTTTTTTTGCTCGACAAGATAAAAATATGTTGTCATGTATTAAAAATGCAATTTTAAAGTTAATCATACTTAATTTTTTAAAATCTTTTTGTAAATGAATGAGAATTTTTTTAAGAAATCTTTCAAGGAAAATCTTAAAATGTTTTAGTAGCCTCGGGCGTTTAAACTTTTTAAATTATTTTATTTTCCCCACCTTTTAAACAACTTTACTATTTACGTGGCTTTATACAATAATAAATAACAGTGTAAGTATGCATATTCAGTTCGGCGAGCGCGAGAATGTACCGGTCCATTACATCCCGACAACGTAGTTAAGTCCACCGTGTGGATGTCCACGCATCCACCTGTTTCCCTGCTGTGGAGTTAGCTAGAGCACGAGAGGGGAGGGAAGGAAGGGTTTATCCCCTGAGTAGAGTGAATCTGTGTGAGGAATCGAGTTGAATGTTTTAGCTTCCACGATCAATGTTCATCTTTCTCCTACCCCCACACCCCACACCCACCCTAGTTCGCCTCGCACGTCTTGCCGCGGTCAACCTTACTGTGTTGTGTGTATGTGTGTTGATACACATCATTTCAATTTCACTTATGGCGTCTAGCGGACCAGTAATATTTGCTTTGTTTCACCTCTTTGTGTAGATATTGGCATTGCAACAGGGAAACCCATTAAATAATGCTCGCATCGCACATATTCATGGCTTGGCTTCCTAAAGCTATTGCATGAGTAAGCATTTTGAAACAAAATTTCTTCGAACAAAATGCTCGTAAACACGCATTCACATCTCAAGTTAGGTAATTCCCATAGAAAAGCCTTTCCAAAGGATATAACTTTGTATCGACCGGCGATTCAGATTTGAATGCACATATTCATCTGTAATTTAACTGTGTCAAAGAGGAAAGCACCTCAACTCATTTCCGCACCCACATCGTGTATGGACGAGATTTTATTGATGATGTTTTGATTTACGAGTAACTTTTGAGCCCCGATTGAGTTAACCGATAAAACCCATTTTAGCTTTTAATGAAAACGAAATTAAAATCATTATCCATGAGTTTCATGACGCCAGGCTTACCGAAGTGCATGAGAATGTCGTTGAAAACAGTTAATTTTACGGACGTTATGGATTATGTTTCCTATATATTTGCACGTGAAGTTCTTGAGACAGAAAGCAATGTTTATCGCTCTTACCGTGACTCCACTGATTGAAAACGTGAAAATAAATGCGTTTCTATTAATTCCCGTAATTGAATTACTGGTTAACAATGAACAATCATTGTGTGACTAGCATGTGAATGGGTAATTGGACGTCTGTACGGGAGAGGTCATTGCCTGTCGCCCCGTTGTAGAGCGGTATAACTGTAACTACCCCATGCAGTGCACCCTTTGAGCTTTGGCGTCAAATTGTCAATAGTGCATACATTTTATGATTAGAGGGGTCGCATGAACAGTCGGCGGTTGCGTAACTCTTTTGCATTTCACGATCACGCACGCTGATTTGTGCGTGTACGCGGCCAAGTATGGGCACCGCACCAGTATTTGAACAATTTGTCAATAATAAAATGTATTTGTGAAGTGGGGGTATAAAGGTTAGGCCTAGTTGATGCGAATTGGGACTTTTTTAAATGCATAAGATGTATAGTTTAAAAAAAGGTCGATATGTGTTTTTTTGTATCGAAATAGACAAGACTTGTACTTGATGTAACCACCCCTAGGCACGATCAAAAAAGTAATGAAAGCTAAGATACACGTCGATCTTTCTTCTACAGAGGCTCCTACACAAGTTTAATTTAGTGATTTTGGGTTCGGTCACTCACTAAATGCTGATTAATAGACCTTCACCTAAGAGAAGACCTAACCATACGAAAAGGCGTGAGATTTCTAGGTGCATATTTTTCGTGTTTAAGAATGTATATTTGTGGACAATTTTTAGACATGATTTTGTAATCGGGTCATTTTCGTTTGGTATGGTGTCCGCTTCTAAGCCCCTGTCTCCTAAGCCCCCGGCCCTTTTTTTGGCTTCTAAGCCCTGTGACCGACGGTTGTGCTACACGTTGCGAAGCGGGGCTAAGAAGACTAAAAGTCTTCTTAGGCCCTGTCTCCTAACGCCGCACGAAAACCTTGTTCGTCCCATGAGCCATAAGAAATGATAACGAATTTTGAAGTGTTTATTATTATCGATTTTGGATGAGCGAAGCGAAGACTTCAATTTCACCGACCCCCACAAAAATTTAGCTCGTGTGTTTTCTTCTGTCTGTTTGTTCGCTCTCTACCCGAATACGGCATCGAATCGGATACGGATACGGATACGGATACGGAATCGAAGAAATATTTCTCATGAATATCGTACTTATTGGGGCAAAACATTGGGCAGTGGCAGGCTTTTTTTGGGGGGGGGGGGGGGGGGGGCAAGTCGATTTTTTTGTTCTGGAAAATACAAGGGTTTAGCTTCAACGAACACAATGAGGGAATCGAGAGGACAATATTAAGGTGAAAGGCTTTCAGGGCGGGGGGGGGAGGCGATTTTTATAATATCTAAACCTTGATTATTCACTGAAATTTATTAATTTTTTTCGGTACGATTTTTTTCGGTTTTTTTAGTGCGATATTTTTGTGACATTTGGGCCGATTCTGACCAAACGGGTGGGGATACAACGTTTATATTTCACATGCACATTAAGGTAATGGTGATGTATTGACGTTTGGAAGAAAAAGTTGAAAAAGTTAGCCAGAATCTATAGAAATAAAGGTTTTAATTTGAGTTTTTTGAGGTGTTTTTTGAGTTTTTTGAGGTGAACATTTTCGAGTCAAATGAGACGTTAAGCAATATCTAATTAATCGAATATTGCTAATGATTTATTTTTATCCCCCACCCCCACCACCACCAAACATTTGGATTTATTGGTTTCACCTCGAGCAAAGTTTCAGCCCGCCTTGCAACGTGTGCGACCGAACAAAAAATCGTGCGGGCGTTAGAGAACGGGGCCTAGAAGACTTTTAGTCTTCTAAAGCCCGGACCGGTTTGTCTGTCTTAGCCCGCTTTCGCAACGTGTAGCACACCTTCGGTCACAGGGGCTTAGAAGCCAAAAAAGGGTTCAGGGGCTTAGGAGACAGGGGCTTAGAATAACCGCCCGTTTGGTATTATGCTGTAGTCTAGTCTTATGTAAAACAAAAAATGTTGTCCTCCTTTGTAAATCAGTTTTTTACCGGATAGGATAGACGTTAAATAACTAAATAAATAAATAATAATAATTATAATAACAATAAAATCAAGGCACATAATCCAAAATAATTAATGTAAATCAGCGTTTTAAGATAGCATTGGATTAGTAGATATGATCAGTAGCTTAGAACTTCAAAGCTTAGGCCTATATTATGTAGGCCTACATGGCATAAAGCCGTGAAGCTGTTGTCGGCAAGGCAATTTACATGTGTAAATATTCTCCCGTCACGCGATCCACGCTGACGCCAATGAGCAGGAGTTACAGGCAGGCTCACACCCCACGAAATGAGCAATTCGGCTAATCGAGACAGTTATAGGGTAATGAAAGGTTCATGTTTTCTTAGTTCTCGACCGTAGTATACCAACTGGATGTTTATCATAGGTTGGCAAGACTGGGGTGACCTTGATGTTTTCTCACGTTGGCTCCCAAGTGTAATTGCTGGGTTTTAAATAGTAATAAAAATACAGCTTTTATAGCTCTGTATACCATACGAAATAATATAAGCATGTTAATTTTTACAGCATGGGGGAATTATTTCGTGAATGTCATTGTAGGCCTTTGTGTGTTATTATTCCTTCCATCCGTTCACAAATCTGCTGTTGTTCTTATTTGACACATTTCAAGGACATCACGATTTAAAGCCTTCGCCTACGTGGAAGTGAAAGATGGATTCTTTTTAGTTTTTAACATCTGAATGCAAAAGCGAATATTAGGTGAATGGGTAGTTGGTATGGCGCCTCTTAGGCATATTTTCTAAGCCGTTACTAAATCGTTCATTACCCTTATGAAGTCTCCTAGCATTCGCCGCGTAGGACCTAGCAAACTATATAAATTTGTTGTTGGATTTAGGTCTAATTGTTTGGACGTTTTGCGCTTAATTAGTGGCATTTTCCGACTCACTACATTAACAAGTTTCAATTATGCTTATCTACGTAGATTTATTGCTATATTCCTCTTTTTACTGCGTAGTTTAGTTTCCTTATAATGTTTTGAAATAGCTTTTTAGCAGGAAGTAAAAAAGCGACCTCGAGACCCGTCTATTAATTGGGGAAGGGAAGGGAGGGGGAGGATGGGGGGCCCTAATCAATTCCGGGAAAATCACTGCTGTGCATTCACTTTGTAGCAATTAGTTTTATTGGCAAAGGACCCCTCCTTTTTAAGTTGATGGATGGCCAGGGTTTGTTGGTGGTTCGTTTCTCTTTGCCAACAATCTAGCAAGAAAACCGTTATCCCCGTATAATATAATTGAAAACATGGTAATAATTTCCTGCCCTGCTCTTTTCTCGTAGACTATTAACTGTATTAATTTCAATTCTTCATCGGTAGGGCCTAGACTTAATATTGTGTTCATCAAATGCGTTTACTTAAGGTGATGTATTCTTTGACAAGTAAATGAAAACCACGTGTAACTAATTATACCTGCGCTTGTTAATTAAGGGCTGTGCAGTCAGGGCAGCACACACATATCAATTGTTTGAAGCCCCAGGCTGAGGGAGACGTGGAATAAACATCATCGAAGCTGACTGGGTGGCTGGCTATACCTCCAGGAATTTTGTAGGTCAATGTACAAGGCAGACCAGGAAATGAATCTCTTCTTTAGATACCTTCAGAGAACTATGAAAAGATGTTTTAAGCGATGCCTGATTGAGTTAACGCCGGCAACATTAGTTTCATTGTTGGTCACAACGTAACTGTACCTTGCTGCTTTCATGAACGTTGTACCTTGTGCTTTCATACCTTGTTAGCTTGTCTTCGACGTATCAGAGATGTATGTATGTAGCGCTACATCGAGGGCGGGGAAAACATTTTTTTTTAATTTCCCGAAGGAAATGAGTTTTCTGTTTTTGTTTGGTGCTGATCACTGTTCAATGCGGAATGGTCGCAGTCTCGTTATGAAGTTATAATTGTGTTGTGAGGAGCCGCTGTCTCAAAACAATTTGGTATAGTCAGTGATTCAAGAATGATTACAACTTATCTCTACCTAATTGCAACACCACGCAAACCAAATTGTCGAATAATTACAAAACAAAACATGATAACTCCACATGAAATGAATATGCTTAAATGCTTTATATCTAATATGTATTTTGAAACTTATTTTTAATTATTACCATTGGAAATGTTGCAATTACGTACTTTTCTTCCCTTTTCCCATAACTTCATTTCTACACCATTTTTAATCTTTGTGTTTGGCTGAGCATTTGGTCTTGTTGCATGACGCACGCAGTTTATAGGGATATACCCAAAATCACAACTATTCAATTTTCGACGAAATATAGTCTTGTGTTATATATCTTCCTTTTCACGATGAGTTTTTCCCCGTCTTCTTTCCCCTTTTAGATGCAACGAATTGCGTTACCTTATAACTAGATGCGTTAGTACTTAGCGAGTGTGGCAGAAATGAAATGGCAAATGCGTGCTGCGGTGATAAAGATGAAGAATGGCCACTTCGTTTTGTACTAGAGCCTGCTGGTTTGGTATTTGGTGGTGAGCCAATCGTGCGGTGGATGTAAGCCGAGTGCTACAATTTATGAAGATCTGCACAAAGGGTTGTTAATGGATGCGGTAAAAATGGTAAACGCATCTCATATGGCCGTTCCTCAACCTCACGACCAACCCAAGATTAATCGTGGTTTACATATTCTCGACCTCAGTGCAAGTCATGCACTGCGAAGATCAATTTCATCATACTTCACGTTGTCCCGTGCACCAGTTTATGTTATATCGCATTCGCACTCGTCAAGAATTTGCGACAGTATGTTGGTCTGCTTATGTCAACGTTGTGACTATGGTATTGTTGGGTATGTTTACTATCGGTACACGTGTGTAATAAGTGTTGAACATTAACTGGGACAGCCTATACCATTGTCTACAATATTCAAAACTGATCACCCAAAATTGTTTATTTTAATTTGGAAATTTAGCGCAGTCATTTAGTTTTGTGGTGGGTTGTTTTGAAATTCAGCAAGTGATGTTTTGGTTGATGTTTATTGTCATACACATTTTTGTTAATTGTTGTGGGGATATTTTGTGATGTTTATTGTGTTACTATTCGCACTTATGCATAGCAAATTGCAACATGAGCAAAGGTCGGCCCTAACTAAACGATTGACATTTGATGTGTATAGAACAGAAGCCTCCCAGTTTGTCACGTTATTGTCTGCTTCCAAGTTTTCCGATTACAACTCGTGTTGTATTAGCGATTACGAGGTCACCCTTCCGTTACATGACCACCTCCCCTACATTACTGTGATTTTGCAGGTTTGATTCCCAGTACTATAATCCTAATGGAAGCTTTTACCTCGCTAGGGTTTCATTAGTTACGTCAGCTAAATACAAGGATTTAGCCTAAAAATAATTTCTCTGCATTTCAATTGTACTACCCAAAGAGACAAATTCTCGGTAAGAGGGAAGCCTTCCTGGTGTTTCGATACTAGACGAGCACCCCCTAACGACGGAAGGGTTACCCTGTTGGGAGCATAGCTGATGAATTTTGTCACTGAGTTTTGCTACAATGGGGCGTCATATTCCGATAATACAAATCCAACGCAGTAATTGGTTGGATTCTATGGGGTAGGAGTAGGACCAAGGAAGTTTGTTTGCGAGTTGTCTACCCACGTGTGATTTCGGGGACTGGTGCTTTACGTAATAATTTAGTAATGATTCTCCAAAAGTTAGTTGCCATGGTTCATTCTTGACTCGATCCTCTCACATAGTTCTCTGGAATCAAGTTTTATTGGAAAACAATCCATGTTTGTAGGATACCTATTACCACCCCCACTGGGCTCTGTTCTGTCTGCGAGCTAATGCCAGGCACCCCCCACACCTGTAGTAATCGAAGTGTGCATCGTTCCCTTACCTGTCGCACTCGAGTCAAAGAGATCGACGTGCTCCCTCAAGTTGTCTGCCAATAGAGATTGCTTAGCTCCTACCCCCCTACCCCCCGCACTTTCTACTTGTGAGGATATTGCTTTGTTTGGGGTTTGGGAGTTCTGCAATCTAATTTCAAATGACGGCTGGGTTAGATGGGTTGTGAATTTCGGAATGTACTCGACGCTAAATGTAATTACTATTCAGACAGCTTTCACTCTCTACGTGCTACGCTCGCCGGGGATGATAAAAGATAATTGAATCACCTACAGAGAAGTTTCGACATGTCGATTAAAGTATTCAAACGGCATGGCAACTTGTGATCTTTTTTCTATTTAATATTTATCTTTCGTTGCGTGGAGGACTGAATTTTCACTATATTTGTTATCTACAAGTCATAACATTATTGTGATATGCCCAAGTAATGCTATTTGAAACTAAAGTTCATTTGAAATCGCATTAAATATCATTATGCAGTATATTTTTTCGTATGTATTATATATTAATTGGATTGCTGAAGTTGATGTATTGGTACGTATTGGTAGCAACTAATCATTTTCTTGGTTAACGACAAATCCCCTGCACACTAATATGAGTAAGAAGCCATGTGAGCTTCAGCCTGTTACGAGTGTGAGTTTTACTTTATTAACATATTAATTATCATACATTTAGAGCATGACGATTCTTGTACCATTGCCCGTAAAACTATGATGTAAATATGTAGACGCGTATGTGCTGCCATTGTTATTGTTGGCATGTCACTAATTAGGTAACTAAGGCATGGTGTATACATGTTTATAGCAATACAACATGGAACACGTCGTATCAATGCCAGGTGGCAACAACAGCAGCAACGTCAACGATTGTAATTTACTTCAGTAATATTTTAATAATTACAAAATTAAATTAGTTTTATCGTCTTCCCATTAAATTACATGAACATTATTACTTAGTTAGTGGTAGTTACAGAATCGGCTCGAACAGTCTACCATAATATCATATTTTGATGGATTTAGGGTCTCAAAGTTCGAAGCGTATGACACCTGGGCTCGAATCCCGCATAAGACATGGGTTTTGTATTTGTCATTTACCCTCATCGATCACCTATATAGCAATATTGAAATAATAGTAATAGAGACGCTAAGCAACAAAAATCAATCAATCCTCGGACAACGAGACACAAATATTGTAAATAACATAACGGAAGTGATGATTTCTTTAGGACGAGTGGGTGCGATGCAGTCCACCGCACTACAGTGGGGGTGGAAGGTCCAAGCCCCCTCCTGAAGAATGCATGTTAATGACGTCTTTGTAGGCTACCCCGTGTCGTTAAAAAAACCTCGTTAGATATAACGCAGGCGTTGGTCGTGTCGCATTGCGCAACATACATGCCCGTGTGAATGCTCAATCCGACTTAGCTGCTATTGATTGACCATTTTATCGTTCTGATATACACTTGCAGGCGAAACATCCGTTTTTATAGGTGATAAACCTAGAGAAATAATATTTGAAAATTCAACGAACTGCGAGTGACCTATCGACTTTCCATCCAGGCGAATCAATAGCTATCAGCATTCAACTCTTCACCCTTTTAAATATACTGAACGTTTGATCTAAATCAACCAATATATCGCAAGTATCACACGAGTAGAACAAAGTAAACGGTTTGCACTGTCTGGGAAGTTTTATGTGCAGTTATCGGAATTCGGTATGCTGTGTTTGTATGTGGTTATTAGCAAAAAAAACCTGGGTAAATGCATTTGACAGAATAATTCCTATATTTTTCTTACTGTCTTTATTCCAATTCATTGGTCTGTTGCAGGGGTAAAATACCCGTGTGAGGCTTTGTGTTCCTTTCCTTGCCATCGTGTAGACTGTAGACCACGTTAAATGTCCAATGCATTACATATTTGTGAAATGTTTCGTCGGCCGGTCAATCAGAAAATGTTTACAGTCCCAAATTATCTTAGCCTACTTTTTGCAACCCCATAATTTAAAATCTCTTTTTACACTAGTGTCACCCGAACTAATTTCCATCCTTGCAAAACATTTTTTTTAGTCTATGCCTACTTTTGTCGTGGAACTAAAACATTTAATAATATGATAATTTAATTTGATTAATCCCTGATTTGCTGTTCCTGATTTTTGGCAAACCTCATAGGCCTATTCGTTTGAGTGGGATCGTCTAATAAATCGTTTTTTCTTTTCGTTTTTTCTTTTTTCCGTTTTTCCTTTTTTCCTTTTTTCAACTTTTCTTTTTTCCCACACCTTTTTATATTTGATTCATTAATTAATTGCATTTAATATCCTTTTTGAATTTGTTACCAAAATTATTGTGTTTTAATGCATTGTTGTTGTAATATTATTATTTCAAATATTTTTGTTGTGTCTGCATCTATGTAGGCCTAATTAGATTTATTTAGTTGTCCTCCTTTGTAAACCAGTTTTTAAACTCAATAGGATAGACGTTAAATAAATACAAATAAATAATAATTTTCATATGATTACTGTAGCGTTCTTGATTAAAGCTGCAATATTTGCTTCACTTTCCGTGCCTAACAAGCCCGTATATTCAATTAAATCAACTATTTATTATGGTGAAATATTCTAACACCGACACCAACCCAACACTATATCTGAAGTATTCTGAATTGTGAATTTGAATTTTTCATTATGATGTAATACTGTGAACATCAATTACCTCTGTAGCTGGGTATAAGGCGTTTTATACCATCCATATATTTTCACCAAAAATGCTGTTCTCTCCAATGAATTTTCGCACTGTAAACGAATCAACATATTTTTAATAAAATGCAAAGAATTTGAGTACCGGTACCAATGTATAAGTTAGTATTTACAAAATTAATTGCTTCCCAATCAATCGGGAGAAGTTTAGTTCATATGACATGGGATTGAAAATTAGTTTATGCTTGGCAATATACTTTTCTTGCTGTCATGGCGTAATTGTTTATCATGGATAAATGCATAGCACTTTTGCTGACGTGTACTCAAACCGATGCTGTTGTCTACACTACCTGCTCAAATCCATTTCATTATTTTTAATAATGTGGGTTTTTCATTGGCCGCTGGGACCCGAATTAAAGGGATTGAAGCAGGTATAGGCAGTGTCGACAACCCATAATTAATTTGCTTATAGTTTGATGTTTTGAAACTGAATCCAAAACCAGAAAATTGTCACTTGTTTTATAATTTTTTTTACAATAATTATTTTAAAGTGCCAATGAAAAAGTTTTCTTATTTAGTATCTCTTGGCATTTATAATTAACGAAGTAAAGTTTGAGACATGTGTGACCTAAGGTGTCCCAGGAAACTAAAACTCCTACGACCTGTTGACAAGAAAGTTGCTGCACAACGTTTCACATTTCTCTCTGGAGCGGCATCCCAAGAGGGAAGCCGGAAAGATAAAAGCCTCATTTCCTTAGGTGGAGTATAGAATCCGATGCTCCATAGCTTCGATCTTCCCTTTATGTCAAAGAGACAATATCGGGGAAAATCATGTATTCCTTTGAGTTTGTCTACTTGTGTTGGAACATCAAACGCTTTTATTAGGTCATCAAGAAACAAATCAAAAACACAGCTTGTTTTCAGTTTGCCATTGTAAAGATCGCAGCGATATGTTCTTACTTCTTCCTACGCTTTTCTTTGAATTCTGCTATTAGCATTGTGTCTGGAAACGAGGCGGGAACATTCCCTGATTATAAAATTCTTAGCTTCCTAGAATCAGAACATTGTGCTTTTGATCATTACGTTTTCTGTTGTGAATGTGATGCTCGCTATGGTTCAGTGGATACTGGATACGGTCTTTGTTTGGTTCACATCCCAGTCCCACTCTAGTAATTAACATGCAGTTGATTACTTTTCCAATAATTCAAAACGTCATGTTGATGTGTGCCATGTTGTAAGTACTATTTGCGTATGATGTTGGGGCAGGAAAGGAGGTGTGAACATTCATTCGTTTATTTCACCAAGATTTCCGAAAAATGTTTCAAATAACGTCTGTATTACTTGCGTCGCAGAAACATGTTATACGAATTAGGCTACGTACAGAGTGCATGGTACAAACTCGACCAGTTGTTTTACATAGGGAATTTTTTATTTTATTGGTGAATGAAGTGAGATATTGATCGAGGCAATTTAATTTTACCTTACACTCAATATTGTCAATAACGCAAGTAATTCTGCGTCACGAGAAGCCCCCCCCTCCCCCACCGTGGCGAGAATGTTTTCTACTTTATTAGTCCGAAAGACTATTCTCAGAATTATTTACGAATCAGTTCACTCTGTAGGTGTGGTGTTGTTCTTTTCCTAGAATTTTGTCAGGCGTCTCAATTATTTGTTTTTTTATCGGCACGTATTGCGTTTCACACTGCTTCCGAAGAGTTTCGTGTGCCTGTAGAAATTTATTGAATCGTTAAGAATTCTTACGGCGAATCGAGCAAGCAGTCACCATCATAATTAGTAGGCCCTACTGCATTGTCAACAAATTAGTTACGTTCCAAGCAGAACGCAGAAGTCACCTCTCATCTGGTTTACTGCTGCCTTTTGGTTTTGGCACAGCGAATTGTGTTTGTTTTGTTTTCAGTATTCAATCTGAAATATTCATGGCCAAAAACGTCAAACAGTGGGGGGATTTCAGCATTTCATTCTACTTAGCCTGCCAAAACAGTACTAATGTACTTGGTAGATAGATAGGCGGTTGTTGTTTGTTGTTAAATGTCGAATAGTTTACTAGTGAGGATGGATGACGGTGATATATGTCCTAACTGGGGTTCGAACCGACGTCTTGCCTCAAAAGTCTCGGATTTACGCCCGATGAGTGCATGGCAACGTAAGAAGATTGTTGAAGAATTATTACTACTTTCAAATTAAAAATAATCGAAAAACATAATTTTTCTCTTGATTTTATACAATGATTGTCTCAGTGTACATTTTCTAATACATGCATTAAAAAATAGGAAGTTCGGTTTTTGGGCTCAACTAAAATTTTAATTGTCGATCGACGTTTAAACGCGTTTAGTTTGGGTGTTTAAACATTTAAGCAAGTTCACTATATTCATCCCACCCTAGAGCTTACCGGTGCGAGTTAAGCTTCTAGCTAATATCTTGTGACGACGGAAATTCTGAAGATTACGAAGCGGTATTGAGTTCCAATTTCGCTCAAGATAATGGGTTTTGCATCTTCGCTGCATCGATGTACCTCTCAATAATGTGGGTGTATTTCTACAGAAAAAAATACTAAAGTATAAATCTGTTTGGGCGTTCTGCAGTTGGATTGAGTCAGACTACGTGCGAGATTATCGGCTAGCACTTGTGTCCCGTTCTTTCAATTGCCCTATAATATCAACCAATCAATAACAGAGGTGTACAATGGCGCAGATTTTTCATCTCCCAGGTATTTTCCTTATCCCCTTATTCTCATTTTACCAAGTTTGTATACGTTTAAAATCTCATCATTATTCGCTCCGAGCATTTAATAGTAACTGCACCATGCCTCGCTTCGTTGTTACTCGTTCCTTTTCTTCACGTTCTCTATTGATTTTTGTTGTGTTTGCGAGTTTAAAAGTGTAGGGAGTTATTGCGATAGTTACGTCTTTCGAGTGACCTATGCACCTTTATCGCGGGTTATGCCATCTGAGAATCAATATAACAGCATTCAAACCCCTTTACCCCTCTCACAAAGTCTCCTCAACCTCCATCCTCGATCCGCCCTTCCCCCCCCCACCCCCCCCCCCCCCCACCCCCTAATTGATCTCTATGAGTCGCAATAGAGCACTTGACACCCTTGGAAACCAACCAAATGAGGTTGGAATTAAAATTAACGACCTTCTATACCGGATCATGGATTATACTGCGTTCCACCAACTCTAATTAATTATAACATTAATCACAAAAGATAGTGCATTCAGCAAATTATACTTGATTCAAATGCTGATTCCGCCTGACTCGGTTTAACGAGCGAGATTGATTGTGGGCTAAAACATGAGGAAAACATCGTTCCAACATTGGTTCATGTAGTTTTCGTTCACGCATTTTAATTAAGAATGGCGTACATATAAGCGAATATAAGTACGGTTCAGGTCAGGTTCTTGAAGCACTTTAGCTTTAAATCCGGCGTAGCGATGAGGTTCATCAACAACCAACATTGACGTCATGATCGATTAGGTACCTACCGGTAATTAATAAAAATGTTACGTATTTTATTTCTTTATTTCGTATTTATATTTTATTCCAGCGTTTTTAATTTACGGATGTACATTCAAAATACAAAAAAAATGCAATTAATAATGCATCGTATCAACACACGACGTGGCTTGTCCTCATTTCGCAATTTGTAATATTTTTATTTCATCCATTTTTTGTTAGCGTCAGTTCCATATATTCGTAATTGTACATTTTACAAGTTTTATAATACTTGCGTACATAGATACTCGAGAGTGACTGCACTTCCGTCCTCAATTGCGCTATCAATTATCTCTAGTTTCTTTCCAACCAAGATCTTGGCTCGATGCTCGAACTCCTAAGACCTTGTTGGCCTAGTTTTGAACTGAGGGATCGTATCGCAGGCAATGTTTTCTAGTCGGGACTGGCCTCGTCATAGTATTACACCTACAACCTCGGGCCCTCTAGGCTATGAATGCTAATAAATGGAAATCGGTGCCGTTTCGTCTAGACGAGTACTTTAATACTTTGCCATTTCCACGATCCCCCCCTCTGATTAACACTTCGCTTACACGAGCTACGTGATAAAACGACATGGCGATGTTCTGGGCGCACTCAACAAGAGAGTCGCCGAAACCGAAGTAAACATTCAGGTTGGGTCGTGGAGGGAGGGGGCAAATTTTGTCTCTGTTACTGGGGGGTTTACAATGGTGTGACGTAACACAAATTTACGACTAGAAATATATTTGCACGGAATACGCCGAAACAAATAAATTGGGAGAGAAGGGTATCAGAAAGTCTGCATAATATCTGATCAATCGTTTTCCTTTGACCAGTACAGATTAGTCATATGGAAGTAAAAAAACAACCTTTGCGACGACTTTTCTAAACTTACTGTGCCTCAATAAACACGTTTATTAATGTTTGGTGCCAAACAAGAATTCTACCGGTGTTTATACACTTTAGTCCAAAATCTCTGTCACCCGGGAGGGGAATGATGATGCTTGATGCTCGGCGGCCGTCCAGAGAAAGTAAGCATCGAGTCGAATGACAGCCTTCTCTCTTGCACCGATATGAGCAGTAAGTAAACCTCGCTCCGGTTTGCTTTGGCGTTATCTGTTGCTGCACGAACACGCTCAGATCAGATCGTCAAGACTCAAGAGTGACCTTTATAGTATAGTGGTTTGTTTTGTTGTTGCGTGTTTAAATTTTATCCACCAAAACTTGAATACCCTACCAACCATTAGAATATTTTTAATCGCAGTTTTGAAATGGGTGTAAGGATGCAGTTTTGCAGTTTTTATGTTTATATCGACTCAAGTAATCACAGTTGCAAAAATATGTCAAATTCCGGTAAAATATAATATCATGATTAGAGGATCTTCCCCATCGTTCAACGTAAATTGACCTGTTTGTGTAAACTTTTGGAAGTAAATGACTGGACGTTTTTAGTAGATCTGTTTAGTTGGTATATTATATGGAATGTAATTCCACAATCTCGAAGTTTTAGTATGCTACTTCTTTACGTAGCAGATGCTGTAGCATACTTTTTAGAATTTAGAAGCACGGTCATTTTGTGTTGGAGGCGGAACAAATGTTGTGACTAACATATTCATCTTATGCACGTCTACCATCTCGAAACAAAGTTTGCTTTTACGAGTACGACGTTTGCAATAGTTTATATTCGCTCTAACGACGTTAAATGTAAACGCTCCAAACACTTGAAGCAATGTTCTTGTCTCCATGGGTGTTCTAATCAGAAGATTCCTTCGTTTTCTGGTCAATATTATTCTAATTCATTATGGTAGCTACAGCTACACGTGTGTTTCAAATTAGGTCACAATACTATTACTTGCGTTCGATGGACAAGAGGTTGTGGTTGGCCTGAAACTCGGTCAGCATCGGTCTGTATCGGTATTCGGTAAAATAATCCTATTTAAAGATAATTAGAGGTAAAGAACAAGGCCAACTCTCGACAATCTTACCTGGAGGCTCCGATACTGTATGGAGGTCTGGGGAGGGGGCATGAAATGAAGAGTTTTTGTCGGCCTCAGGATGCCCCGCACACAAAAAACTCACTCATAAATCCTATGTATTTCTGACGTATGTGGGACAAGGTGCAAAGGAATGTCATCTAATGTCCTCTCTACATTCTCCAATAAGAAATAGTTTCGTTATTGTGACAACAAAGAAGAGCTTGTGTTTCTGTTGTCTTCTTTGTTCATTATAAAAACAATATGTTCACGAAATTGTTTACATTGTTCTTGTATCCTAGTTACCCACCGGTTCTGATTCATATGTAAATCTCATCTTGGTTCGTATGCAAATATGAAATTTAATAAACGAATCGTACCCTTTGTTCAGCGTTATGCTCTGTATGAATGAGATTTTCTTGCTTGTGATTTATTCAGTGCGTCTTCACTCTGCATTCGACTTGATTTCCCTCGCAACTTCTAATATTACTTGATTCCACCCTTTCTTTTTGGGGAACGCTATTTTTACTCTGGTGTGGGAAATACGTTGGTATTTCTTTTATTGTCTTTTTGTCTCTCAAGTTTGCCTACTTCGGGAGTGGGGTGGAATTCCCAATAAAACTATATTATATCTCTAGTTTGAATGTTTCTAGTTTTAACTTCGACATGTATGGGGCACCCGTTCTCAAATATCGAAATTAAATTCACTCCTAGTCGGCTAGTCCCAAGTGCACAAAACTAGATAAACAAATAAACAACTTTTTTTTAAAACAATAAAACTAACACATCGACAATTCCAACTACTAAGTATTTTGGGAACTCCCATGAGTAACGCGTGAGAAGCTATTTTTAAGGAGTGGGGCAATATGTAGACCTAAAAGACAACTTTCAGTGTCTCTCTGAACCTTCACCCGTGATTAAATCTAGCCAGCCATATTTGTTGCGTTATTTTTGTAAATAAGATAAGATATTTATTTATTTATTTAGTTTCATCAGCTATTACATACATAGGCTACAGAACATTTCATACATTACATTCATTTCTACTTACTATTTCTAATTGTACAAATGGTCATCAAATACGTATTTTATACACTCAGATTTAAATTTTGACAAGTTTTGTCTTGTTATATTTTAAAAAATTTTATGCAATTATGTTCTTTTTGGATTAATCTTTGCTGACCTGAGAGCACCTGATTAAAGTGTAAAATTCTCCATAAACTTTTAGGAGTTGCTACAATCTCATGCGGTGATCACGATGGCGAACCAATCCATGGCTCCAACATCCGGACATGCATAAAGGCATAACATCGTTCTTACTTCTTAGAATGTTGGTGGCTTACATTCCGCATGTAGTTTGTTTTTATTAAAATTTGAGACTAAATTGAATCCATTACTCTTATTGGCGTGACAGACTTAAGTCATTCCGATCTCTGTGTATCTACTTTGTCTTTGAAGTTCTCAAACTGGTACCTTGCCAAAGTAGATGTTCATGTTTAGGATAGTGGGAATACAAACAATACGTTTCGACAGCGAGGTCTAAAACGTGCAACGCCCACAATTATTGCTACTCTTATTTGATGTATTTGCCCTGTCTTAAACATCCAGTAATAAAATGAGTAGCTAGAGTTGTTACGGTTTACAAGGTCCATACCAAACTCTACCTTACTATGTTACGATCGGAATCTGGTCATAATGACTTTCTGTAACCCAAGCAAGTTTGGCGATGGAAACTTTATGAATGATCCGTCCATCTTGCCTTCGAACTTGATTGCTAATAGGTCTGTTGCTGTCCATTAAATCATTCGACACAAGCTACTTAAGGCTAGGCTTCTTGCCAAAGTACGTATGGCTTCCTTCATTCATCCCACTCTTTCAACAGCATGTATCACTTCTCATGGTGTCAATTGCTGCTTTTGGTTGAGCATGAACCAGTATTTCCTCATCAAACCACACATCTTAAATTTGAGCAAACCCTATTCAATCCAAAAAACACGCTGCTTTCAGTGTGGTTGGCAAAAATTATAGTCGGCGTCACTCCACAGTAGACTAATTGTGTGTGTATATCTTTCAGGCACCACTTTAGGTCAATTACTATCTCGTGTTATGCTTTTGGGTCCCGTGACAACGGATGAGTGTATTTTTCATATTCGACAGGGGAGTGGCCACAGTTCTTGTTTTGTGCAGCAGCTTCCTTGTCGCGCGGTCGAAGGCGCTTCGCCAACTATTTCGCCCCATAAATTGTGCCACTTATGCCCTTTTTACGCCATAGCCGAAGAAGCAATCTTCTGTCCTTTTGGGAACTATCTGTACATTGTTTTATGGATGGAGTATGTTACCGATTCGCACAAAATGTTAGCTCTAGTACTCTTTTATCTTGCTTTTCGCGAACAAACCCCTAGAAATTAGAAAGTGACCACAAACGCTACCACACAGTCACACACACCTCATATATGCAAGCTTCATTTCCAATAGCTATTTTGGAGTCGCCTACGAACTCGATTTTCCATTTTGCTCCAAGCTTCTAAGAGAATCTCTCTGTACGTAAATCTAATCGGCTTGAAAGGGCTCGAGTTCCAAACTATACGCTAAATTTTCCTTGTTCGTCTTTGTAGATGAGACGTGTTACATGACAACTCGCAAGGAAGCGCTAGCTGTGTTGTGGTAGCTGCATGTTGTGCTTATTCGTGCATGAAGTCGTACCTCGTAGCCTACTTGATCTCGACTTAGGGCTTAAGTCATGCACGATGTGTCGAGCTCACCGCCCTACTGCGGTAGGGTACTTGTCTTATAGTAACACCACTTATAATTTTAATCGGATATCATGGTGTCCTCAATAAGAGTAGGCCACGTACCAAATGTCTGCTTCGCAATAGAGGGTGTCACCTCGGTGTCAATGCCGATCAGGGCATAGACCTGGGGTAGATCAACCGTTAGTCTTTTGATAGGGTTTCGGTCATGCCCGCCCTGGATATGGCATGCAATATTGCCATTATTTCAACCATCGACGTTTACCTTCAAGCTGTTGACAGGCAAATGTTGTAGTAGTCGTTCATTTTATCGAAGTTACGTGACACTGGCAAATGTAAGGCCAGCGATGGTGGAGTCATTCGACAGTCATCAAACAAACAAGAACAAAACAACAAGAAACAAATACTGCATTCTATATGCACGTCAATTTACCTATGCATGCACTCAATGATGTGCTCTCTTGGGAAGGAACGTCTAAGGGCTGTTATAATGAGGATTCCCCTTCCAGTTAGGATTCCAGTTGCCGGAATCGAACCTTCATCCTCTCACATCCGAGTCTTGTATGGTAGCACTGAGACATTTCTATCGGTATCTTCGTTACATAACCTTGGCATTGAAGTGTTGTAGAAGTAATTCATTATCATTTACCACTCGGAACATTGTTTTCGTGTTTCTTTGGTTAGGTACATGTTATTCGAATGTAAACTGCAGTTTGTAACGCATGCCTGCGTTACGCTCTGGCTGGAATGATAGTAACAACTAACAACCGTCTCGCCACACTGTATAGTCTATACTTAGTAAAAAGAGCAACAACATTCATTTTTTAATTGATGCCTAATTAACGACATGTATGGAGAGGACGGAAATTCGTGAGTTGTGATACCGGTAGTGAATTGCAGTCCACCCTAACCAACGGCTCTGCTGAGAAATTATGTGGCGTTCGTTACATTGTGGGCTTGGCACAACAAATCCTGCAGTTAGTATGAAAATCACGTTGTGTCTATAAAAATGAGAAAGCTGCTTGATTTTCATCACGTTTGATTAATGGCCGTTTTTGTTTTTGATCTATGAAAATAATTATGTGCATACTATTTTCTTATGCAGGCGTTACACATTCTTTTACTTGAAAATTATCATCGTACTCGAACAGTTCATGTCGTTTTCTAGTTATACTTAATTTCACATAATTCTGTTTTAATTGCGTTAGTCGAGAAACAGCGCGAGCTTATCATTAGCATACATAGGTGCTTTCATAGCTTTTTATTTTATTTGTTAAAACTAACTCGAGTGTACGTCATATGGGTTTTATAACGTTCAACAATATGTAGAATCTAGACCGAGGCATACAAATTTCTATATGCGCTGAGGCGTTGATGTCAACAAAAAAGTCAATTATAAGTTGTTCGTTAGGTGGCATTTTGTTAGCAATAATTGAGGAATCTGTCTTCTGAGTGAGTTAACCCGAATTATAGCCTTAAACTAAACCTTTATGTAATGAATGAGCACTGTAGTATGCCTATAGAACAGTATCGTTCGTCTAAGTCTGTAAGTCACACCTTTATCTTCCTTGGCATCTTCGTCACTTGGATTTCATTCAAGGGGGACCATTTTCTTGGATTATGTTCGTGTTTACATATAGGCTTGTGACAATACTGTACGAACTATGAACCGAACTTGGTGGGGAAGATACACTTTGTCAACAAAATAGTTTGTATAATTAACGAAGGAAACAGTGTTACCACCGAGGTTACCACTAACAAAAAATTGATTAGTTCAAATTTGTCACGACAGGTGTTTTGTCTTTTGAATACATGGCCTGTCGTATTTTATAAAATATATTCTACCTGCGACGTGTAAGAAAGACCTTGTTTAGCCTTCTTTTCTTGTAATAATAATACTTATCCTAAACCTATTGGCTGGTTAAAAACAGTTGAGCTTGGTTTGTTTTGATTAATTTCCACACTGGATCGTTCCATCGTTTTGCTGTGCAGCCTTCGCCCCTAGAACCAAACCAGTTCTCTAGTTCAGTAGCTAATCTTGCATGACGATTTGTATACATGATCCAAGAATAATGTACGATAATATTCTTGTTACGATTTTTATCGCCATTGGAACAGGCTGCATGCGTGGCTGACTTGACTTATCCTTGTTAGGTGACTGTCTAGTGTCTACTCTTCGTCCGTATATCTTAGAATAATGCTTGCAACGCGGCTTGGCGCAAATCACGGGATTCTTTCCTAATTTAACAGGTTCCCATTTTTAGTTTAGTTTTTTGATGCGAGACGAGAATGACGTTTCAAAGCGTCTCTGCTGACGTCGGGGATTTAAAGAAAGTGTACAGCTAGCCGCCCGAGGGTGTATTCAGTGGGCGACGAAGGAAACTAATAGGGCATTAAACTTATCTGATGAATTAATACTGTGGTGAGAGAAGGGTGCAATTGCAATCTATAAGGAAGTTTCAAGGGGGTTTCCTCCTTATTAGTTTAGAGATCAGCTTTAGGCAATTGTTTCATCGTCGAGTTTATTGTTGAGATAATACCCTAGTTTTATTGAGAAATAGGATTTGATTCAATTTTGTTCGCGTGTTTTAACAGGGTAGGGCAATGCGGCAAACAGACTTGTCCCAGCACAGTATTCTTCGTGATTTTTGGTTATTTTTTCTACTCTAAATTTAATTATATAGGCTATTCGGGGAAAGTTTTATTTTGTTTTTGAATTGGAAGGATACGTACACTAGTCGTACGAAACTATATGATACCCAATTTTACAATAAATATCTACAATTAGACTTACACATTTAGGGCATATTAGAGTTTCAATAAAATATTATGATCCCTTCAGTTATTTTTGTGGAAAAGTATTCGCACACGCGCACGTCACTTGGGGGGAAAACACGTGGACGTTTTATTGCTTCACTGAATACAATAAATCTAGACCTACGCTATTTTCTGTCGTGAATTTATTACGATTGTTGACTATAAATTAAAATTAAATCGAGAAAAGAATGCGTTATCTTATTTCCTCGCCATACCGATAGCTGCACGGGTGTTTTGACTAAATCACACGCACGACATAAAGGATGAGTTTGAAAATAGCTTCTTTGTTGAGGTGTAGTAAGTAAGCTTGTACGTCATCTTGATCAAGCCATGGCACCCTTCCCTCTCCTACCTAGTACAGAAATATCTTCATCAGCACCCAGTCCAACCATTGCTAGAAATAACCTAGTACAACTGTTTGCTAAAGTTTGCACCTACACTCGGTTTCACGACACTAGTAAACAGTCAACAAGACTAGACGTTCTTCTCTTGTTTGCTATCACATTGAGGGCATGGTTTCAATGTTTACAATGGCATACATACATACTATTGTAATATTTCCCACTTCTTTTCTGTTTGATAACTGATTTTTTAAAGTCACAATTGCTTCCATTTGTCGTACCTGATCGTTATGAAGAGAGGGCTATGTAGGTTAGCGTAATGATGAACCTATTATTATAGCATGGCCTTCAGGCTTCACTTCACTAAATTCCTGTATAGTTGACCATCATTCGACATGTGAATACATTGCCAATTAATATGAGTTGAAAACAGCTGTAGGTATTTTTTATTTATCAATATTTGCATTTATTTGTGTCCAACAATTGACATGTAATATTTAAAATAAATGCAAGAGTGACAGATAGAGCATCTGCCCCATAGTACGTGAGTACCTGTCACCCTCTAATACAATTATAATAAAAACAATGTCCAAGTTAAATACAGTATCAAATACAACATCAATAAATATTATAAAATCACTACATAACCTAAACTAAACAATATTTTAACTAAAAAAAACAGAACTACAACCTACTTAAAATAATCTTTGATGACGCTATTGAAACTACTGTCATGTCTTTAATACATTTGGAAGTGTATTCCATAAGGAGACAGATCGATTATAAAAACCATTATGATATGCTGATGTTCTAGCCCGTGGAGGTATCAAGGGAATGCCAAAATCATTTCGAAGTAGCTGTCTTTCGCTATATTTAATCATGCATTGATTGCTCTAATCGGACTTTACGTAGGTAAAAGTCTCCGGGCAACAATATTAGTCGTTGTTGTTGCTGCCGTTGAAGTCACGAAGTTAATGTGATAACGAAACAGCATAGCACACCTAGGCAAAATCTACGTCTTATATAACTATGAACATATATTTAATTTCTGGAATGTATTGTAGCAAACATGTTTGATGTCTTTACCACATTTCAAAGACACAGAGAACATTGTAAATGATAATAGCAACGGCATTAAAATGTGCAGTAAACTGGACGTCTAATTTGATTTAAAGCAATAATTCGTGTTTTTTTGTTTGTTGTGTTCAATTATCATACAAATGTATACGATAGACGTCTCGGCTGAGGTCCGTTCGTCTGGCCGTGCGTGCGGCGAGTGCATGGGTGTGGGGGCGAGGCTGCGTGCAACTAAGCTAAGCTAAGCTTGTGAAATTACCTTGCGGCCTTTCAAGTCCAGTTCACGACGCGGTAAACCAACGTAAAAAGTTTTTAATTGAATGAAAAGGGGTTTGTCTGCGTGATTTTGGTAATTTTCGCAACTGTTTCTGGCAGTGTCTTTTCTTTATGTAACTAATTAAAAAGCATGTCGGCGTACTAGTATACACGCTGCTGTGTATATCTACGTAAGAGGTAATGTCTACGTTTTATTTTTACCTTTTTACCAACTTACAATAATTGATGTAGGCTACATATCAACGTATTGAAACAGAAAACTTGCCCGGAATTCTCAGAGACCGATTTGAAATTTGAAGAAGTAAGAGCTTTATAAATGCTCGCGTGTGGGAATGTATACATACTTTTTTTCTGGAATAGTATGTCAAACGGAGTTTATCGTGCAGGTACACAATATATAGCCCACATACTTCCGAAATCTCCCGAGTCAATGTGTTTTTGTATGTGTGTATCTCCACTTCTCTCTTGAAATTAGCGCCGTTACAGGAGGACCCAGAATAGAGAGATAGTCGAAGAAATAAATAAACAACATCGCCCAGCATTTACATGTCTTTGGTGTCGGTGCCGTGTTGATAGGAATGCACCCTTTACATGATGTGATTTTTATCGTGAGACGTGACACTCGCACACATTTTGTTGTATCTGTTTGTTGTGTACATAGTGTTATGTTGGCAATGCTTGTATTACGATGCCTGCATCCTTGTGTAACTTTACAAGTGAACATAAATGCAATGACATGAGACATGATGTAGTTGCATTTGGAGGGGTGTTGTGTGGTATAACGTGTAAGTGCGAGTGACGTAAGTTGAGGCTGATGGTGGGCTCCTCGCTCCATCCTGTATGCAAGTGACATGACTCTTCTCATATCTCCCCGGGACCCAGCCCTAGGCCCTAGCTACTGCTCTTCAAGGTACACCCACCCACTCCATACCACCCTAACGTAACGTTACGGTTCGTTGATAGCGGTGCAGCGAGTAGTCAACCAGGATATGTATTCTCTTTTAAATGCATAACTTTTAAAATATCCTTTGCACAAATCGAAAAATTATGAAAATGTTCACAATCATTGTTGTTGATATTTGTTAACCTCAAATTAAACAAAAATAAAATAAATACATCCATATTTAGAATTGACTTTCAGTGTATAACTGAGTAGGCAGATACAACACGTTCTTTAAATTGCCAGGAAGACATCGCAACACTCGAAACACTTGGTTCGATGTCAGCGCCCGGTTAATCCCGACTGAAGGTTTTTTCCACCTCGGCCACGGGGAGTGCTGGGATTCTTAGACGGTTTCTCACTATACTACATAAATCAGATACATAAGCCTAGATGGCCCGAGAGAGAGCTCACTTGACGTAGAGCATCAGTACGAAAAAAGACTTGGATTCAATCCCCGATTGGGACACAAGTTTTTAAATATGTCAGTTGTTTAGTAAATTAGTACTTAGTAGGCGACTTTCTTTCTAATTTCTGTAAAATACCCTCAAAAAATCGTTACATAGAGGAAGCCACACCGTACATTCACCTTACAGTGGACATTCACAAAAAAAAAGTGCATAGTGCATGCAATAGTGTATAAGAGAGCATCAAGATGTGGAAATTGCAATAATAGCCATGGCCTTGTTTGATATTCTAGTACGACGAGTGTTATTGTAGAAAGGCGCAAGGATGGAATTACAATTATTTTGATTGCCCCGGGATTGATTCGCCGCCTAGCACACGTGCTACTGCTACGTATGCGTGACACAACATGCATGCGTGCCACCGTCACTTTATCGCACACCAACACACTTGGGGGTCACGCGCCCGCCTTGTTACGCCAGAGCCAAACCAGGAAACATGACCGAACACGAGGGAAAAAACAAAACTTCATTCACCAACGGTTAAAACAAAAAGTTGTGTTTTCCGTTTTTTTGGTTACACATTTGTTAATTCGATTGGGTAAAACTTTAAATTGTTTCTAGTGGTTTGCATATAGAATTATTTATGAGAATTCTTTCTTTAAAAAAAAAACTTGTCTTAAATATTTCTCACATTTTTTCGAAATGCTATCTCTGGTCTGGCCTCAGGCCAATTGTTTCTCAACCGCGAGTGTCGATTGGTGGTCATAAGCTCGATTCCTGTCTTGTGCGATGTCCTTGAAGATATTTTGGTCAGTAACCCAGAACCCTTCTCGAGATAATCTAGGAGCCCAAGGGGAGTTGAGTTTCCCCATTTCAATTACATAAAGAAGCATTTAGAGATTGAGTAGATTTTTTGGTTCTTAAATGTGTTTAAAATAAATAGCCCAAAGCTACATAAATAAGTCTGCATAATAGAATTTCTTCTGCAAATAGCAATTCAGTTGACAATTGAAATGTTAACTAGGAAGCTTCGCAAACGCTTTTTCAGGCGCGTTATTGGATGAGCATACTTTTTTTAAAAAGAAAAAAGCGTAACATTGTGATTTTATGAGAAATAATTTTTCGATTACGCTCAAATTTCCCACGAATATATAAATTCACAAAATTAAGGTTCTGTGAAAAAATCATAACACCTTTGGATAAAGCATGTAGGTGTTATAATTAAGTCGAAGAAATTGAAAAAAATCGAAAAAAATCGTAAAATTGCGATTTTCGTAAAAAATATTTTTTTTAATTGCGCTCAAATTACACACGAATATATTAATTCATAAAATAAAGGTTCTGTGAAAAAATCATTACAATAGGATAAAGCATGTAGGTGTTATAAGTCGGAGATTTTTTTAAAAAATCGAAAAAATAGTAAAATTACGATTTTCACAAGAATTAATTTTTCGATTGCGCTCAAAAACGTGGCAGTTCTAAGTTCAGAGATTTGAAAGGCCTCCAGAAAATTTCATCGCAATTGGAGTATCGGTTTAGCCGGAATCGTGTGGACAAACACAAAAATATAGAAAAAAAAGAAGAAAACAATCCGGATTTTTTTCTTCAGTGTTGTAGAATGGAATCTTCGCTTCGCTCGCTACGCTCATCCAATAAAAACTCAACTGCCTCCTGTAGGATAGGCTAACTCCCTAGTAACTATTTTAACGCATTGAACTTTGATTTTCAAATTTAGATCGTTGTTAGTAATATAAGTTAATGTTTCCGCGTTCAGCGCTGGCAGTCGTGCGTCGTTAATTTAATTGCAAGTTCATTGCGTACTAGTCGGCGACTGGAACATCTGGTGGTTGTGGTATATTGGGCTGGGGACATAAACCTGACGTTTGTGATTTCAGCAACTCGTAATCAATATGGAAATATGCCAGCGAATGTTTAATTAATAACGCCAGTCATAAACGTGTAAATTAAATATGTCCTACGTGTTATTTTGCTACGCCTGTGACGTGAAAACTGTTTCACTTCTCACACATGAGGGCTAGTTTGCGTTTGACCCAAGAAACCCCAAACCCTTTGTGTGCTCGTAATCGTGATATCTCAGTTGCCATAGAAACCTTGTTTCAAGATAATGAAATTACATAGGGTTATTTCCTTTTTAATTCCTTGTAAAATGTGCGAATGGGGTGTTTTTCCCCTGACTTTATTATACGCTGATCTCACCAGCAAGGGGACATAAGTTTTGATCAATATAGTTGACGGCAGTTATACCCGTAAACACGCAACCATCGCAAACCACAGCCCATAAACCTCTGTGCGTGTTTTCTTATCCTCCTCCCCCCCCCCCCTTCCTTCGTTACCCCCCATTACCCCCTCGCCACGTTTGAGACGACAATAAAACTTGACTGCAAAACACTGTATTTGCATGGAGAAAAATGGATGATAATAAAGCTGTATTACAGTTGGACTCGTACATTTCCTTGGTAGACCTGGGGTACGTGGGGGTGAGACTACCCGGTGCTGGGAAGCAGTCGTTGAAGGTGCCGAGAGAGGGGTTTCCACGTATTAGCGCTTTCAATACCTGCACTGTACCCCTAAACTGACACTATTCGGTCCACGACGACCTGGGGTACGTGGGGGTGAGACTACCCGGTGCTGGGAAGCAGTCGTTGAAGGCGCCGAGAGAGGGGTTTCCACGTATCGTTTAAATAGCGTTCCAGATTGTATAAGTCGGAGGATAGTTGCAGAACACACAGAGGTTGCTAGTGGGGTGCTCCGTGCGCCTCTCATCCTAATCTACCTAATATGCAAAGTACACCGTATCGGTTCCGGCCTGGAGCACCCGAGCCCGTTTCTTTTCTTTTGTGGCCAACATTTACTTCCTACGAAGCTCATGCTTGCTAGGTAGGTACTCGAAAACAAACCCTCACTTTGCGCGACAGAAGCTCTCCACAAGTACTCAACCCGGTTAGGAATAGAAAAGAGTTGTTTGCCTTTTCTCCCACATAGGGGAATGTCATTCTCTCCACGACTGACATTCTCCTGAGTATATTGTGCATTAATTTAGCTATAATTTTGGGCGCACTAGAAGTGCAAGGTGCAGATTTGAGTTCGTGCGTTCGGGGAAGACACGTGTTGGCTGTTGGTTTCCGCCATATTTAATGTATGTTGGTATCTCCAAACACTACAGAATGTCCCAACTGGCCAACTCCAAACCAAAACTTAATACGAACTATAGAGTAGGTATTGAGTCACAATAAATGGAATTTAATATTTTATCAGACTTCCATTTCCATTACGAAGCTTTCATCTATGAATGAATAAATAAAAACCCCTTGAGTTGCTTCACATAAAAATCCACTTAGAATTGTAAATCTTTTCATTCATTGATTTTATGAAAAGTTAAGCGATGTGATTTCGCTTTGAAGTCGACCAATTCAAATTGTTGGTTTTGTCGATTGAAGTTATATTATCTCCGTGCTATTTTATACAATGGAAACTTTTAGCATGGTATCGAATGGATTATAAATTATACCCTATAAATGCATTGAATCGGGGTTGACTTTTCGAGGCAAAAGCATTTTGAACCACCATAGAAACTATCGTAGTAAAGTAAAGTAGTTTATTGCCATTCATTTACTCGGTCTACCCGAAAAAGTAGTAATGAATATCGTAGATTAGGTTGAAAAACATTACAGAATACATAGTATTGCCCTACTGCATTCGAATTTTTAATAGCGCAGCCTATAAAGTTAAAAATAATGCTTTTATCATTTTGTATTGGCCCTTGTTCAAGCCACCCACGTTTACTGTCGTATAACCTGAAATTCTTGAGTTTCCAACGTATGTTGTCGTGGCTGATTGATTAGGAGTTTGGGACCATGGCTCCTGTGGTACAGTTTTGAATCCTAGCTTGTACATGGATACCTTTGCGTTTTTGCTATATGCTTCTTTTATGCTAATCGTCCGTTACCATCACAATGTTATTATCGTCATCTTTGGTTGTGTTTTGTGTGTCGTTGACTAAGCATCTACCTTGCTGTGACTGTGACTAATCACTTAGTCGGTAAGCAAGTCAATATTTATTGTTTTATCATCGGAATGGTATGTCCGGGTTGTGGAGGTGTTGACGTGTGGTTGTTGTTGATGGATTGTGAAAGTGTCTGTCGACTCTTACTTTCTCGAGTTCGAGGTTCTCAATGCCACGGACGTCACAATCGATGATCCCATCGATAGTTATCGGATTATAATGCACTTTTACTATGAGAAATAAAGATTGATACAAAGCGGACTGTCTTTAGGACAAGTCTCGGCCCACATTATTATGCCAGCTTTTAATCTAAGTAAGTACGTTTTACAAACGAGCTGAGTGTAGTTCTAACGACGTGTTTCGTATTGCGATGTCTGCTGTCACCACGTTCGCGATTTTATGGTTTCGTATATTTTTTTGCTACTCGTTGCCATGTCGTCAGCTTTTTATTGATCAGAAAGATTGTCGTAAAACATAATTTACGTTAGCAATAAATAATATACCTTTGCTTCTGAGTAATCTGAAACTCTTCGCATAAAGGATTGTAAAAACCAAACAACGATACTTAATCAAAAAATAATAAAACATAAATATAATAAAACGTCACTCACAATATCGGGGTATGAAATATTGCCGCCTTCTGGATTTTTATTTTCGAGTTAGCCAAGTGTGCATACGTGTCTTATGGTGCGAACCTTATGTCTTGGTGAATAATGCATTTCATCAAGAGGTGCTCCAGTCCAGCGCAGACTAGGTGGCACTGGTAAGGTACGAGGATCTCTTGAAGGCGCGGGTAGATACATGCTCGGCATGTAGCTTTCTTCGGTTCAAAGCTGCTGGACAACTTTTTGTTGGCTGTTCGTTGTGGCGTTTTGTACTGCCATTTCGAGCACCCCATTTTGAATATCAGTTGATCGGCAAGTTACTATACAGCTATGTAATATGGGGTTCGATGTTTTACGTGAAGTAGTGAGCTCAAACTTGTGGTTATAAATTATAACCTTGCACTTGCAGGCAGCTTCAGCTTCAAACTTCGAAGTCCTAATGGTGATCACACTGCAATTGCAGTAGTAAACGAGGTTGACAAAACTATAAAACCTGTTGTTGAAAAATGAAAAAAAGTTTCTCCGCACCAAGGATATAGTTTTAAGTCCGGTCATTTGTGTGGAACCCTAACTTTTTAAAATTTTCAATTTTTACTACCTCCAAATCATAACATAAACGATACCCATTACAAGTACCATGCAGTAACCTTTATTTTTATGGGCACCGCACCCAGTTGAAACTTACACTAAATTGTTTTAACAATAACCATCAAAATGCCCTTCGACACGGAGTAATAAACGAAAGGATTCGTCTCTCAGTTTGTTTTCTTTTTTTTCTTTCGAGAGTTTGTAGGGAAGTAACTTTTTACGTGTATCAATCGATATAAAACTACTTGTAGAAATGTACGTTCATTTTTACTCTCGAGTTTCGACCATGCAGAGCAGAGCAGAGCCCGTTCGTAAAATAAAGTACGTAAGTTCTGCCTGATCAAAGAAACGTACAGACGTGGGCTACAAAATACAAGACTGAGCTGAGAAGTGAGTACTAAGTATACAGCATGTTTTCAACGCCAGCTGTATATTCTATTGTTCTCAATCCATACAGAGTCAAGTTCGGTTTTCAATTAAATTAAAAAACACTGTGCCCGATGTCTTGAAAGTCTAAGAAAGTGGATGAAATTGGGACTTAATAAACATCCACTTCCAGAGACATTTTTTGGGGCTAGACAAAGACCCCGAACCTAACTATCAGCCACTATGAAATTTTTGGACAATACTGGAGGCAGCTCCCACCGAGCACAAAATTAAATTGTTTCAACACTTCTTTGTCTTCTTTCGAAGTATAAAGGTACATTATTTTCTAAATTTACGTTTGATGGCTTAATGCACGTTTTTCTCGTCCGTCTGTTACAGTACACAACCATTTATTTGCATCGCCTGACAAAAATTTGTGCTTCAAACGATATTTCAAAAACACATTTTCTCTTATACTTGGAGTAAGACAAAAAGGTGTGTTGAAGCAATGTATTTTTTAATAGCACTCAGTGGGCTGGATCCTGGATTGTCCCAAAATTGTATAATATATTATTATTATTATTATTATTATTATTATTATTATTATTATTATTATTATTATTATTATTATTATTATTATTATTATTATTATTACCATTATTATTTGTATTATAAATGTATATTTTCGTAGTATTATTGATTAAAATGTGCAATGTGATCGTGAGGTCCCCCCAAAATTTTGATTTTTTGTGTTTTGTTATAATATAATATAGTCCCTCTTTCATTCAGCCAACTTTTCAGCCTTCCTTTTTCTTCGTTTAAGTTATTTGTTCGAGAATGATACAATAGCCTTAATTTCCCCGATCCGCCGTAGAAACTGTTACAAATAATCCCATGTGTCCGACTTTGTTTTGTTTGCGAAGGGAAAGGTCACAGTCACAGTCACAGTTCATTATCTAATGAGGCGCCTTGATCGATGTCGCATGTAAACAACGCTAACCGAATGCATGCTGTCACCAGCGCTCCTTCAGGCTGATAGGTCCCGGGTTCGAGTCTACTCCACTCCCATTCAATGCGCGCACACGACGTTTTAAGTGCCCCCACGAGTGCTTGCCGAGTACAGCGTGCATTCTAATTTCAGTTTGAGTACCAATTATGCGTATGGGATTTGATGTGCACAATTTAATTAGCCCCTTCACCCCCTCCAGTTTTATGAAGTAAGTGTGTAGTCTGCGCAGACCAGCTGTTGAGTATAGTGTGCCCCGGCGTAAGTGGTTCGCGCACTAGGCATAGGTACTAATTAATAGACTAGATTACTTGAACTGTGCAAATACTGAATTAAACATAATATGCAAACTCTGGTTAATCTAGCTGCGTTGATCATTGTATTCACCGGTACCTAAAAATGGCCGAAAGAAAGGAGCAAATGCGGATGAAGATACAGGACAGGTTACACCACGACATTGATTTATGAATGTTGTGTTGGGTGAAATCAGATAATTGGACTAATCACGACTTGGCCCACCGTCCAAACACATCAGAATATATTGCGACATCCCGCAGAGAATGATAAACGAGTCTTCTTCATCAATATCGATTATGTACCGTAGTTTTCCGTTCATCAAAACGATAATTTTTCTGTATTGTATTTTCGAATTTATGTCCAAAATCATAGACACAAGCTCGGCAACGATTATTGGGTATTATAACGAGAACGCCTTTGTTTCGATATTAAACCAAATTTCTTCTGTTCAAGGTATTAAGAGGTAATTGCGTACTTGTAACGTTTTCCAATTAATTAAAGTTAATTCCCAGCCCTTAGAGCAACTGAAACAAGTGCAAATAAGCCAATTTACCAAGTGGGTCTGCTAATTTGATTTTACAACTAATTTCCGATGCGTCAATGCTCCAATGGGCTTGCCCGGGCCTGGGGGCGTAGCGCCTGCGGGAATTAACATCCACCATCCATCCCTTCACATCGGTGAGAAAGTGCGCAAGACATCTTTATGACGACAACTTGGATTAGTTAACACAAACATACTTTTGACATCGGTAAGAAAATAATATGTCTCTGACTCTTTAACCCCTCTCTTGCTTCTACCGGCAAGTTGCTTTATTCGTATAGGCCTACCTTTGAGGAGCGTACGGGTTTTCATTTTGCCTCCACCTCTGGATGTGTGATTCATTGTTTTGCACGGTTTTTACTTTTTAGTATGTTTTTAGAACTGCCATACTAGTGAAAGATACAAACTCGATTGCATTTGATGGTATGCAGTGTTGCTTTGCTGTAATAGTTCACTCTCCTCTCCGAAGCGCATGTATTCACCGACTCGCCGACCGGTTTCCAAACTATATAAAGCGCACGCAGAGATCTAAACGTACCATTACATTAATAGCGTTTTCATTGTGTTTTCACAAATGCCTAATAACCAGGGCTTTCTCGCACTCACTCAATGTTGAATAAATCATGTGTGTGCTGTTTGTTATGCAAAAACGGGCTTTAGAAGTTCATGACTGTATCCAGCAACAATATGCTTTATCCCGATGAATGTTTTGTTTTGTGTTGGTTGTCGATAAGTAATTAATGATGTTGCATTGGGTGTTAAATCAGACCAAGATTGAATTGGGAGTTTACATTTTAAGTAATAATTCAATTTGTCATCCACATTACGCGCCCAATCCCATATGATGCTAATGAAAGGTATTCCTGTTTCAAGCAGTTTATACGGAGTTCAAATGGATTGATTGATTGATTGTTTGTTCGATTGTTCGTTCGAGTGATTGATTGTGTTTGTTAGTTGGATGGTGGCAAGGAAATACGCTTATTTACTAGAGTAGGAGAACTGGGGAAAAATAGCCCTGACCTTGAACAAATTGCAACAGAAATGGTTCTTTTTGCACTGGGTTCAGAAAAAAATACTGTTTAACATACTCAAAATCGCGGAAAATCTTAGGTGTCGAAAATGATCAAATTTGCATATTAAGATAAATAATTGATATCAATAAAAAACATTTTTTTCACCTATTTCGCTCCAAGTTAGCATGACAGTAGACAGTTGAGGTGAAATATCACTACTTCTGCTTTTTGAATTTATTATTTTGATTAATTACATAGGCTAATTACGATGACAAATGATAAATATCAATGGAAATCAATTGGAATAATCCTATCAACTAACGAACAATATATCGCACAGAATATATAAACATCCGATACCAGGTTACTTTTCAAGTAAACTGGCATTCATGTAACTTTTTGTGTTGATAGTTTTGAATTAATTAATTAATTAGTTATATATTTTAAAAAAAAATGAAACAAACAGATGACTTTCAATTTTCGGTAACAGCAACAACTTGAGATTGAGTTCTGTTTTTGTGTACATGTATTCACATTCAGAAGATACAAACTTGTTAATAAATTCTAGATAATATGAATTATTTTGACATCGATAGAAGTTGATAATCACAGTATTTTCAGTGGTATGCCAGCTGCAAATAATGTGAATGCTGACACAGCCGAGAATGTTAGCCATAAAATCTTGTACGAAATGACTGATATTGACCTACTAACATACACCTTTTAACGGAAAAAATTAAGTGACTACTTTATCTTCTAAAATGATTAAAGTGGGAAAGCCCATGTTTATTTTACTACAATCCATGTATTCACGTAATTCCTAATCCATGGATTGTATGTAGATTTATTCTATACACTTACAAAATTTAACACCCATTGGCTTGCTCATAAAACTCGTCCTAGTATAGAAATATGCGCACATGTTTTTTTATTTTACTATGGGTTCTGAATTGAGCTTTTCAAAATAGTATTTGAACAAATCCACTGGGCTGCTAAAAACATTAATTTAGGATATGTTTATTATTGCTCCATGTTCTTTGGATCACCACCCAATGGATAGGCGTATTTTTATAAACCAAGGGTTGATAATTTTTAAACCCTTCATTACACATCAAAAGCTATATCCGCTGGACCATTGAAATCATTGACCCTGGTGCTCATAAACGTGGGTCTGAATTAAATTAAATTATCCTTTGGGATATACTCATTTATTAATCTATGTCTTGTCAGTTTTGACTATTCAAAATAGTATTTAAAACAATTCACTGGGCTACTTAACATATTAACTCGAGATGTGTTTATATTTAGTTTATAGCTCCATGTACTTTGGATCACCACCCAATAGATAGGCGTATTATATCAATCAAGGGTTGATAATTTTAACCATCCATTGCACATAAAAAAAGCTATATCCGCTGAAGCGTTGAAATCATTGACACTTAGTGCTCATAAACCCTCGAGGACTGGTTTGCATTAAATTGTGAAATATAAAAATGTTTAGTAACAATCAAGGTGTAACAATGGCCTCTAAGGCTGGTTTGCATTAGATCTGGAAAATTATGGTTTAATATCAATCAAGGTGTAGGTGGGTAATGGTATCGAATAGCCTTAGTGCATTAATATGATACGTTAAGCAATATCCAATCAATCAATCAATCAATCAATCAATCAATCAATCAATCAATCAATCAATCAATGGTAACAGCTCTATCCTAAGACTGGTTTGCATTAGATCTGGAAAAAATATGGTTAATATCAATCAAGATGTAAATGTAACAAATACAAATTCAAACAAACAAACACACACAAATTCTCTCCTCTGAAGCTGGTTTGCATTAGATCTAGAAAAATATGGTTTACTATCAATCAATACTAACAGCTCTCTCCTCGAAGGCTAGTTTTGCATGAGATCTGGACAAATATGGTTTAATATCAATCAACTCCAAGTCAGTGAAGGCAGAATATACATTTTGTTATGTGCTCTTGATGTTGATAAGTAGATATTTCACTTGTTCATTTTATTGTCATAATATAACAATTTGTCATAAAAGCCATTTTAATATTATTAAAATGCCTAGGACTAGGATAATATGATTAAGTACAAAGCAATGGATCTATTTCAAATTTTAAGATTGGTCTGTAGTTAATTCATTTGTGGGGTTCAACAAAATATTATACATTTTTAGTTCAATTATTAGTAACTTAATTGCACAATGATTATACTAATTTGTTTTACAAACCCCCATAAATTTTATTATTATTAAAAAAATTTATACATTTTCCCAAATTGAAAAAGCCCTAAAGGGAAAATTTTGCTAGGATTGAGTCAGCTCCTATAAGTGTATTAGAAAGTATTTTCGTAAAATGTCTATTTGTTTATAATATAAGTTGTTCAGATCAATTAGGCCCCGTCCTCCTTTTTCTCTTGGAAGTGTCAATCTCTCTATTGCTGATTTAGGATGATTATTATTATTATTATTATTATTATAATTATTATTATTATTATTATTATTATTATTTGTATATGTATTATAATTAGTATTATAAATGTATATTTTCGTAGTATTATTGATTAAAATGTGCAATGTGATCGTGAGGTCCCCCCAAAATTTTGATTTTTTTTGTTGTTCTAATATAGTCCCTCTTTCATTCAGCCAACTTTTCAGCCTTCCTTTTTCTTCTACAATAGCCTTAATTTCCCCGATCGCCGTAGAAACTGTTACAAATAATCCCATGTGTCCGACTTTGTTTTGTTTGCGAAGGGAAAGGTCACAGTCACAGTTCATTATCTAATGAGGCGCCTTGATCGATGTCGCATGTAAACAACGCTGACCGAATGCATGCTGTCACCAGCGCTCCTTCAGGCTGATAGGTCCCGGGTTCGAGTCTACTCCACTCCCATTCAATGCGCGCACACGACGTTTTAAGTGCCCCCACGAGTGCTTGCCGAGTACAGCGTGCATTCTAATTTCAGTTTGAGTACCAATTATGCGTATGGGATTTGATGTGCACAATTTAATTAGCCCCTTCACCCCCTCCAGTTTTATAAAGTAAGTGTGTAGTCTGCGGAGACCAGCTGTTGAGTATAGTGTGCCCCGGCGTAAGTGGTTAGGCATAGGTACTAATTAATAGACTTGATTACTTGAACTGTGCAAATACTGAATTAAACATAATATGCAAACTCTGGTTAATCTAGCTGCGTTGATCATTGTATTTACCGGTACCTAAAAATGGCCGAAAGAAAGGAGCAAATGCGGATGAAGATACAGGACAGGTTACACCACGACATTGATTTATGAATGTTGTGTTGGGTGAAATCAGATAATTGGACTAATCACGACTTGGCCCACCGTCCAAACACATCAGAATGTATTGCGACATCCCGCAGAGAATGAAAAACGAGTCTTCTTCATCAATATCGATTATGTACCGTAGTTTTCCGTTCATCAAAACGATAATTTTTCTGTATTGTATTTTCGAATTTGTGTCCAAAATCATAGACACAAGCTCGGCAACGATTATTGGGTATTATAACGAGAACGCCTTTGTTTCGATATTAAACCAAATTTCTTCTGTTCAAGGTATTAAGAGGTAATCGCGTACTTGTAACGTTTTCCAATTAATTAAAGGTTTAATTCCCAGCCCTTAGAGCAACTGAAACAAGTGCAAATAAGCCAATTTACCAAGTGGGTCTGCTAATTTGATTTTACAACTAATTTCCGATGCGTCAATGCTCCAATGGGCTTGCCCGGGCCTGGGGGCGTAGCGCCTGCGGGAATTAACATCCACCACCCATCCCTTCACATCGGTGAGAAAGTGCGCAAGACATCTTCATGACGACAACTTTTTTTTGACATCGGTAAGAAAATAATATGTCTCTGACTCTTTACCCCTTCTTGCTTCTACCGGCAAGTTGCTTTATTCGTATAGGCCTACCTTTGAGGAGCGTACGGGTTTTCATTTTGCCTCCACCTCTGGATGTGTGTGATTCATTGTTTTGCACGGTTTTTACTTTTTAGTATGTTTTTAGAACTGCCATACTAGTGAAAGATACAAACTCGATTGCATTTGATGGTATGCAGTGTTGCTTTGCTGTAATAGTTCACTCTCCTCTCCGAAGCGCATGTATGTATTCACCGACTCGCCGACCGGTTTCCAAACTATATAAAGCGCACGCAGAGATCTAAACGTACCATTACATTAATAGCGTTTTCATTGTGTTTTCACAAATGCCTAATAACCAGGGCTTTCTCGCACTCACTCAATGTTGAATAAATCATGTGTGTGCTGTTGTTATGCAAAAAACGGTCTTTAGAAGTTCATGACTGTATCCAGCAACAATATGCTTTATCCCGATGAATGTTTTGTTTTTGTGTTGGTTGTCGATAAGTAATTAATGATGTTGCATTGGGTGTTAAATCAGACCAAGATTGAATTGGGAGTTTACATTTTAAGTAATAATTCAATTTGTCATCCACATTACGCGCCCAATCCCATATGATGCTAATGAAAGGTATTCCTGTTTCAAGCAGTTTATACGGAGTTCAAATGGATTGATTGATTGATTGTTCGATTGTTCGTTCGAGTGATTGATTGTGTTTGTTAGTTGGATAGTGGCAAGGAAATACGCTTATTTACGGTCCCTTCGTAATTTTGTTCCAAATGATAATATTTCCCAGTTTAATTGAAGTTCATTTTATTTTGGTAGCTAGCTAAGAGCTGTTTATACTTTTCGACACTGTTGTCGATATTTTTTTAGGGTGGGGGAGGGTGGTATAGCCTGGTTCCGAATTAAATGTTTCTTATTCAGGTCCTAACTTTAGGCAACTAGGGGCGTGGGTTCGAATCCCGATATAACGAAGCATGTTCAATCCACTCTCCCCACGAGAAACATACCAACCAATTAATTAAAATTCCGTGTAACAATGAAGCAGATGATCGTCGTCCTCGCCTCGTCCACGTGGAGCTTGGGATTATTGGCACGTGTAGACCACGCAACCTCCGCCATCCTCCACGTGCGTGGCTGGCTGGCTTATTCTCACGCGCTACAAGAGTTATGTGACAATAGTCTTATGTAATGAGACTGTTATAGTCATTTTACTATTTTATTTCATAACTTTGTGTTACATACATGATACATACCATGTTGTGGATTCTAACGGAAAATGTGGCGTTTAAATGTACTTAGTATGTATTGTCTTGTAATTTATTTGTATGTTGATAATTAATTCATGAAATGTATGTTAATTTACGTAATAACATTGCGGCGTTCTGAATGTCTGTCGGCACATTTAGTTGAAGCCAAAGTCCAAAACAAAACTAATTACCTAAAAACTAAAAACAAGGACAACAAATACACAAATTAAAGAAAGTAATAAACTAATACGACGTTGCCTTTTTGTAATTCACGGCTAATGACTCGACCTCGAAAACAATTGCTAAACGTGATGGTTATTGATAGATGCATTGGGTGACTTCTACAATTCGTTAGCTGATGACGAGATAATGGAGAAAAGCTTTGCCCTTCACACACAAGCCTAACTCCTAAGCAGAAAGACACTTGGAAACTGTAGCCCATCTTGCCTCGATCTCTCGGAGGCAGGAGGGTTTTGTCATTTAAATGGGAGCAACTAAGGTCTTTTCATGCTGGGAACCCCAGGTGCGTTACTCCTTACAAAAGCTATTGGCATCGAGCGAACTTACCGCTCGCTTCCTATTCTATTATACCATCTTTTTGATCATGCATATTATGGGGTGTTAGGGAACAATTGCTGTGATTTCTTAGAAAATCTTACGACACTGCCATGCCATGCCTACGAGTTTTTTGTATGTAGAGTTGTGCCTTGTTCTTGCACGTGTTCTTAGGAGCCGCACGCCTTAGTTCTTTCCACACCAGTGACGCAATGCCAACCAGCATGCATATGCATAGATGAGATGGGATACGCTCGATTGAGGCCCTTTGCCATTTGCGAGATCATAATTACTTTGCTTTGCTTTCCGAGACGTTGCTTGTTGGCTGTTGCTGTATTGATAATCGATTATCATGCAATATCAGGGGAGGAAGACATATTAATTGCGATCGTTTTAACAAGTGGGCGGGAGAGAAATCATATTCTGAGAAATTAAATTAGCATATTGTGCATATCAGTAACTACGTTGAGACACTCGCGACTTGCGCTGTGCGGAGTAACAGACGCACAAATTTGCAATTAACTTATCTTATCAAGGTTTTAGATTGACATACGAGCCAACAGGTTTTAATATGGTAATTTAGCATATAATTCGATTGCTCATTGCTTGTAAATCCGGGATGCAATTCAAACCGGTTAACGTATAGCAATGTATGTTTGAAAACTCTCATTGGAATTGCCAATATATTCATTACCCCTTCTCGTGTTCCATTTTTTTTTTGACAAGTTAATTTGAAACATACATTCTTATTTTATTTATGGGCGCGTTTTCATTATTGCCTTGGTTATATGTTAGGCCTATATGGCTGTGAGTGTGAGTGCTTTCTCTGTGTTTTATTCGTTCTACTATAACATTTCCTTGATCCAACCATGCAGCATTTGGTTTGCGAACATCAAATAAATAAATGTATCTCTCATAATATGCATCTTCGATCTTCTTTGCCAATGGTTGCGCAATGAAAAACAAAATCAACGGCTCTCGTCGCGGCCTCGCGCTTGTCCTTACAAGGTTATAGGCTGGTTGTTTTTGTTACACTATATGAGGGAATAGCGAACAGCTCTCTTCAAGTATTAAAACTATTTTTCTTTTCGTTTGGTTCTTCTACAGCTGAAGCAATCTATTGAGACAACAATGACTTGGGTATCAAAGGCTAAAAATATCTCTTCTAAGGAGGTATAAAAAGTATTGCATCGTATTGGTATTCAGCGGAGGTCGACAATTTTGTGCACGTCATGCTGAGAATTCAAAGAGCATGCATGCATGTATACATTATCTGTATTTTTTTGTATTCCATATAATTGAATAGAGATGAGAAGTACGTTCTTGGATGCACTTGTGCATAAGAAGCACTTCAATAGGTTACTTTGTGATATGTGGAGAAACTTCAACCTCATAGTTGTTGTTTTTGTAAGTAACACAATTATTTTAACCTATGATATAACGAAACTCACTTCGTACTCAATCAATTAATAATCATGGAACTATTTTTTTACAGAATTGTTTTCAAGGTCACATGTACCATGTTTTAGATAGTATACATATTCTGTATATAGACTGCTGATAAATTTATCTCAATATCCAAACATGTGGCTATGATGTCTTTTTAGTAATTCCAATGTTTTTCTGATGTATTGTTTTTCAAGTGAAATGCATTTTCACACCCACACTTACGATAACTCGGAAAATAAAAGGAAGCCCATTACAGGCGTGTGAATTGTGTATACTAGGCCGCTTCGCGAACGCTTTTTCCAGTCGCGTTGATGGATGAGCTTTTTTTGGAATATTTCTGTCTAATGATTACGTTTTTATGTGGAATCTCATTACTTTTTCTATAGTTACTTGATATTACTTGTTCATTATACACCTGTAAAAGGCCTATATTAAAACCTTTATTTCTATGAATTTTGACCAACTTTTTCAACTTTTTCTTTCAAGAGACACTACATCACCATAATCTTTATGTCAATGTAAAAAATGAACGTTGTAGCCCCACCCGTTTGGTCAAAATCGGTCCAAATATCACGAAAATATCGTATTAAAAACCAGGGAAAAAATCGTAAAAGTACGATTTCTATAAGAAATATTTTTTATGATGTCTCTAAAATCACAACATATATCATTCCAGTGATTTTAAACGTTCCCATAAAGTTTCATCAATATCGGAGTAGCCGTTTGTCAAATCACGAAAATATTTCATTTAAAAATGAAAAAATTCGTAAAAGAACGAAAATCATAATAAATACTTGATCGATTCTACCCAAAAACGTGGCAGGTCTAAGTTCAGAGATTTCGAAGGTCCCCTTCAATTTTCATCAAGATACCATATGCCGTTTGGCCGGTAGAGTGCGAACAAACAGACAAAAAAACTAACAAAAACAAAACACCCGAGCTATTTTTCTTGGGGTAACGTAAGTGAAAAAATACAAAAAAAAAACACAAAGTCAAATTGAAGTCTTCGCTTCGCTCATCCAAAAACTATCAAAATTGTCCAGAAAATAAAAAGATTTCGAAGAACAGTCCAGTGTCTCTTGTCTTCAGCGGAAGAATGGTGTCTGTGTGTGCTTGTTCTTCCAATGCGATGCCATTTGTGTTGAACTACACAGTCAGTTGTGCTTTACGTTTCAACAGTAAATGAATATTTTGTTTCTTGTTTGTTTCTAGCCCCAGCAACACTGCTCTTAGTTCTATGGACCATCTGAAGGAATACTTGCAGACACCAGGTACCTGCAAGTGCGGTCTGGATTGCCCTTTCAATGCAGAAACCGTATTCAACTTTGACCCCAAAGTAAGTGAATTTTAATCTATTTTTAAGCCCTTTTTAAATTTCTTACAGAGATATGAAAGCAACTTATATACTGTGTCTTCCAAGTTCCAATAACCATTACTATATTTAGTGAGGGATGGTATTAAAAAAAGAATAACGAATTTCCCAAATGATTAATCCAGATTATATTCTTGCATTGTGATGATCGAGACATACTCAACAATCACGCATACATATGCATCAAGTTGTGACTAGAATACAAGATGAAACGCCACATCTCATAGGAGATTGCAATTCAAAGCTATACTCCTAATCATTAGAGTGCTGTATTCTCCAACTTCCTTTATCCCAGCAATGAAATGTCGTACAGTGCTGAGTTATAGTCAAGATGGAAACACATATGAAAAGTTGTGGGGCTGGCTCTATGCTCTGAAGTGTAATAGGTTTGTGAATAATCTCTCCTCTTCCCTTACTTCTTCCCTGCTCTCTTTACAAACTATGAAAGGATGCGAAGCAAGGAAGGGTTAATCCATGCTGTTATTAATGTACATTGATTACAATATGTTTTCATCTAGGGTACAATAAGTTGTTTGGGTAAATAGTTTGATTGCACAAGTACCAAATATCAAGTGATGTGACGTATTCATTTATTGTTGGAGTGTCCCCTCCTAATTTATGCTAAGATGATTGTCGGTGAAGTAAGCCATGAAGAAGGGTGATGGTATAGGCCGTACCTCTTACCTTTCATAGAATATGAAAGGATATTGTTGCATTACCCTAAAAAAGATGTTATTTTTTTGTCTAGTAATGTCTCATATTACAAGGACCTTGTTTTTTTTTTTTTTAGCCTGAAGCATTTCAGATTGATTTTATGTACGGTACAGAGAAGGCCAATTTATATTGTTGTTGGGCTACAGCCTATGTTAACCTCGAAAACATAATTCAAGGTTATTTACGTTTCCTCCTGTAAACAAATTCTTCTTTATGTCAGTATAATAAAATAATTTATTTTTCAACTCCATCGTGGAATTACATGGAAGGTAACTAACCGCGTGGCTCGCAATCCAATCTGTAAACTATCAATATAATTTCACACTTGAGCTGATTTTGTTATCGATGAGAGTAGTTTAGCTCATTGAATGCATGTGCGTATACAAACGTCTTACCATTTCAAGTTTGAACTTTTTCTATTCATGGTTTAAAATACGTTTTAATGGTCTTTGGCGGCGAACTAAGCTTTAAAATATTGTTTTCGTAATTATTATAACAAACATTTAAATGTTCTTGTAATATAGACAACATCTATTGGCCTAGGTCGAATGTAATTCAATTAATCTGTAAAATTTGACTAAAATTATATATATTATACCAAGCATGTTTTCTGATATTATTGGTCTGATAACATTGTTCTGTAACTTCTGTTCATAACGTATTTAAACGTCCTGCGTTGGTAAATTATAATTAAATATCTCGCCTAATATTGCCTTGATTTCCGGAGTCGATGAATGAAAGCAGCAGTATAGTTAGCCAGCCCCCAGTCACTGAAACCTCACCTTCCTCTCCTGCTTGCCTCGTGAGTTTTTCTTTTCAATCCGTTCTCTCTTACTGACGTGATTGGGTAACTCGCATTTTAATATTTTCAACTTGGAATGTAGAAAATTGCTAAGGAGGAAATACATTATTTCTCTCACCTTTCCTAAGGACAGGGGAGGCGGTGACTTGATTCTCGTATGCTTTGTCATCTCCCATTTCATCACGCTCGGCTTTTGCATTCTACATTTTTTAATAACGCCGGTAATGAGACTAATCATCCTCACTTCCACCCGGTACGGTATTATCTTTTTCTTATAAATACCTCCCCTCCCCTCCCCTCCCCTCCCCATTTACTGCTTTTTTCAAACTTTTCATTTAGCTTCAGGTGTTTTTAACATTTTACATCGTTACTTTGTGATATAAAATCCTGTATTTCAACGCCACTTCATCATTTGCCTTAGGCTTGACTACTGTTACCTACCTTCCTCTGCCTACATACCACACAAGACCACGGACCGTTTGGATAATATTTCCTTGGGCCAAACTGATTAGAAGTCTTGTATGATTAATATTTCCTTACATACCCGTTTCCTTGACAACTTATGATTTATGTGTTGATTAATATTTATTTTTATTTTTCATTTGATCTGCTACTTCAGTTTGGACAAAAGTAGTTGAGACCAAACTTGCATGTTTCCAACTCTTGTTCTGCATGTAGCATGTAACATCCTGTTTTGCTAAAACATTAGTAACTTGATCTTGATAACCCGGTCCACTAGACATTTCAATACCTTACATCGGTAATAGAATCCGGTAGGAGGGATCTAGTCTTCATCCGTCATACGAATTCAACCTTTCAGACACATAACTATAAATACTTTTTTCTCGTACATAACCTTTTTTCCATGTCATAGATTTTGTTCTCGCGAGTCCTCAAGTCCACACTAAATTTTTGTATTTTTGGTCGATATTTACTAATTTCTTGTGATTAAATTTGCAAGTACAAATCATATACGCGAATAGGCATTAGCATTACCTATATTTGAGTATGCACACAACAAATTATATTCATTGAGTTCGAAAAGTACGAACACACATTTTCGGTTAGAATCGTGGCGTCCTCGTGGAATTTCATTGTGATGTCGATCTTGTCCAGTCTTACACAATGCTGTTCACAATTTCTGTACATAATTTAAAATTCAGCAAGTCCCTCAATAACAATAGTAGGTTCTATAAGAATTGACGTTATTGATTGCGTCTAAATGAATGCAGGTGGATGATCAGTAAAACTAAGGCTTGATGCGGGACGCGGGGTCCACGCCCGTTGGTTTCATATGGCTCGCAACCAGACGTTTATTGGGCACCTCACCTGAAAATTAATTTAATGCTAAGTAGGTGGATTTGATGAGCGAAGTAGTAAAACGTGCAAGTTAATTTTTCTTAGGGGCACCATGATGAATGATCTTATTACTCATCATCTCTTAGACTTGGCTTGTTTCTCTCCTGATGTTTGCGGTTGGCTGGCTGGGATGTGTATTGTGTAATATAATATGTCACCTCTATGCAGCAAGTTGCAAACTCCCCGGGAAGAGCGCGGTTTTTATCTCACTCAGGTCGCTCTCATATGCCCCAGTTTTCTCGATATGCAGCAAATGAGCTACACTCGTACTGCTCTTGTCGCGAGTTTTATAAAATATACTTTATGTGTTTGCAATGAATGTTAGCTGGGGCAAAGTAGACGTCCATTATTGATTCGCCCTGTCGGCCGGAGTTTCGCTCCAGTTTACTTTGTTCTGGGATTCATTTGTTTGTCCTTCTCTCTCACACACGCTCATTCTCTTACTTTGAGAAGATTAAACATCAATCATGTCAAGCCCTTCTCCCTCTCCTTTCCTCTCCTCATCCGCCCTTAACCCCTTTCTTCATTTCAATTATTTGACTCCATGCAAAGTGCTACGCCATAGAAAGATATTGGCTTCCACCACATTTTCATTTGAATTTCTTTCATCTTTCATTATTCGAATGCTTTATTAGTTATTACTTTTCGCATTTTATGTGAACGCAGTATTATTTGTCCAAACAATTTTGAGTTTCGCGACTGGATATATTGTGCTTTCGTGTTCAGTTGATTTATGCAGCCATGATTAAAATGTTGCATGGTATTGATTAAGGTGGGCAACTTCAACATTACGTTAATAAAATGTAATGTGTTGTGGATTATTTAAAACGATAGCTAGCTGGTAATTATTCTGTTACGCTGGTTCATAAAAATTGTTAGTGTAGGCTCACATTTGCATTAAATTGTACGTTGGAATATTCAAAATAAAATTAACATGATTTTGTGTTGTGGCCAAGCAGCACCTGCTCTGCTAGCAATAATTGTAGTCAGTTGTAATAGGCTAGGTTTGTATTTCTACATGTCACCTGCTCTATTCACAAGCCACACTAATTGCAGAATATTCTGTACGACTATAATTACACGTACACTCGTAGACAGACGTAAATCGGATAGTACTTGAAGTACTCGATACTGAGCTTGGCAGCGAAATACAAGGACATCGAGTTTTTTGCTGCGTGTGTGTGTTGACTAGTTGAGTTGTACCGAGGACGTTTCTTTCCAACACTTGGGATCTAGCCTCGCCTAAGACAGTAGCCATCACAATTTGTTGGTCACTATTGCCCACCGTAAAGAGTCAACCGTCAAAAGAAATCTTTGGACGATAATCGTAAAGGACGAACAATTATTGAATTCATTAATTCACTTATTGAATCATGTTGTTATTATCCTCTACGTCTACAGCAAAAACATTGTTTGCTTCACCTCGTACATCGTACTGCCAGATTGTGCGATTCAGGTGGAATAGTCTGCAACTCTTAGTCTGTATTTATTAGGCCTGTATTTATTTGAAATTAAAATGTATGTTATTAAAAAAATGCCACTTCTGTATTAAACCTACAATTTAAATTTCTTCTTTTAGCTTGGGCTTCTGAAACTATAATAATACCCACCATGCACAGAGAGCTCGAGCTGTCAGGAGCTGTATATTGTTAGGGTTTGCTAGTAATGTGAATATAATGCAAAACGAAATTAAGTTTGTATGATGTTTTATCTTGATGAGAATAATTTACAACTAATTTATATGAAAAAACCCTTTTACGTTTGTAAGAAGTAAAAAATAGACCCTCAATTAGTTGTAGCATTGGTTTCAGCTGTTGGCTGCAGTTGCCTCTTCCATCTTGTAATTGGCAACGATGTTTTCAATGTTTTACTTCGCGTGGTGCAGGCAGAGAGCGCACTATCAGCCACCGGTGTTGTGATCTGCTCACATGCATTACACCTCAAGTACTCTCACTCTCACGTTACGTGCTCTTATTTGTTTCGAACAGACGAGTTAATGCTTTGAATAATTAATTAGGTGCGTCGAAAACATCAAGTTTTTTGGTTTTGGATTATGTACTTGTTAATTATAATGTTAGCGACCTCTTGGGTGGGGATGGGGGTGGAGGGGGTTACTTTACAGTTTACACCACATGGCTTTAGAATCTTATCGCGCTACGAACTACTTAATGTTTCCTGTTAACTGGTGAATTAATTTCTACTTTTCAAAGAACGCGACGCGTACAGATGGGGAAGAGGACGACTCAGCTATTGTTTTACTCATTTGTTAATTTTACACAAATGCGTAATAACAATGAATCATCTATTACTATTAGGGAAACGAAATGGGGTAGAAAAGTGAGTCATAACTGCAAAACGGAAGGCGACTTAGATTTGCATATTTGCTGATTTACTGTGTGATTAGTAATTTAAAACACAACAGCTGCCATGAGGCATCTCTCGGCAAATTTCCGTTCTAGCAAAGAAGTAGTTTGACTTGATACAAACACGGAACAAATTAAAAGTGAGCTGTTGGTTTTATCGAGTATGTTCACGCTATAACTTGGGACCCTCCGAAGACTATCTGGCTGGTTACGGCCGGAATCTTTCCTTTCGTTCCGCTTAGCTCAACTAGGTATGCTGGGACACTCGCCCACAACCCACAACCACGACGCGGATGCATTAGGGATGCCGATTAGGTTAGGCTGTTCCTTTTCACCTCCAAATAAGCTACTTCGTGTAATAACTGTACGTTCAGCTTTTTGTAAGTAGCTCTTAAAAACAGACGCAGTCAGCCAGCCACACTCACAAATCACTTGTTTTTATTAGTTGCACCATGAAATTGTGACAGGAAATGTATGATGTATCAGCAAGTGGTGAAATCGCCCTGGCAGTGCAGCTATTCTAAGAGTGCGTGGTTCCCAGTTGAAGATCACATTTCCACATGTGTTTCTCCGTCGTCAGCTGCCAGCGTGATGTTGACATGTTGGTGTAATTCTGTCACTCTGGTGACTGACTTGGAGCTGCGGGGCCCGTACACTCGCATGGGTGCTGCCTCTCGGTGTCGCCGTTCTCGGGCTCATCGCGACAAGGAGCACATTACGATTTTACTTTCAGAATAGGATCAAATATCAATTGTTTATTTTTAATACCATGGTCTGCGTAATTATTTTCTAGCTTATTTTAATTTAATTTATTTTCTTCTTTGTAAATCAGTTTCAATAAATGAGTAGAGAATATATTACATTATAAAATACATAAATTGCCCCATTTATGTACGGTGTACGGATACAGCTTTGTAATCTGATTAGGGGTTTCGCGATTTTTAATTCTACAGCCGGTACTTGTGACCCAAGTATATACCCAAGTTAATATTAATAATATATTACTAAATAATACTAAGCATTATTACTTCCGTTTTGATGAAATAGGAGCATTTCAATATTATCCGTATGCTCTGATTACTCATTCATTCATTCATTCATTCATTCATTCATTCTAAAGTATAATAAATTCTTCACACTTTGTACCATTTCATAATTTTCCATTCTCGTTTTAAAGTTAACGAAAGTCTTAAAAACCGCCATGTTTCCTTTCACTGTATATTAATTGAGTGCTAAAGCTTATTAGTATGTACACGCCGTTGCCCTAACAGAGGGACATAATGCACTTTATCGAGTCCATAGCAACGTATACTAGACTACAATAAACATAAATTTAATGGCTGCATTAGGTAAGCCAGACTCAAATGATTCGTGCAGCTTTTCTAAGTGCCTGGGTTTATGGATAATGCTATTTTATGATGGTTATGCTTTTGCACGATCCATCTGAAACCTGGGATTTTATCTTTTCTGAATTAATTAAATTTCTGCCACCATCCCTAGTATTCATGAGACTGTTACGGCTTCTGTCAACTTTTATTATACGAATGGGAATAGGAACGAATAAAAACTCTTCTTTTGTATGAAGTAATGACAATACTTGAAGAATACAGTTTGAATAATTATCATTCTAATATAATCTACTTGCTATGTATGAAGTATAATGCAGAAGAGGTCATTTATAACTCAATACTGGCAAATAACTACAAGGCTGCTCGCTGTATTATGTCTACTGCTTGATAGGTCCGGAACTGTTCCATATAAATGATAGGTCCGGAACTGTTGTGTGTCAAATAATTATTCGTCGTCTTTGTGTAGTTTTTCTCTTAGTTTGGTGGAATAATTAATGTGCAGAATGTAGAACATGAGCTCAAACTGGGATTCACACCCTAAACATTCTGTATTGAAAAGAGAACCGACGACCTAAAAAATTATTGCACAAATGAAAGTAATAAAACCACTCATGCCTGTGTAGGCCTACACTAGTATGTTATCATGACAAGTCATTAAGTCCTAAAGAATTGAACCACACTTGTGAATTTCCTGTGACAATGTTTTAAAAACTTTATAATCAGTGTCAAAATGACGTTTTCCTTATTCCAATAGCATAGGTTGGAGGACAGATCGAACCGGTTTGGCTATGGTTGCGTAAAAATGTGTATGCCCAATTTGTCTACCGTGTCATCAGAAATCTACGTTACGGCAATCGAAAATTATTAAATTGTTCCAAAATTTATCGACACTTGCACCTTGCATTTCATCGGCTTGCGTCCAACTCTGATACGTCACTGAAAAAATCTGGCATGGTAACATAATCCATTGTCGTGTGCGTGGTTTCTCTTGAGGCACGTTCATACATTGGGAGTATGGCCAAGGATTTGCTCCTTCTGGAGAGCAACCCAACTCGCTCCTAGAGATCCGATTTCTTGCTGCATATGGACCAATGTCGCCTGTCTTGGACCTTTTTTCGTCATGTGCAGTTAGTTGATTTCTAAACGAGTTTAATTATGAGATGATGGCGACCTAAAAACAAGTGCTCGCCCGTTTCTTTGTTTTTGTAACACGTCTCGCATAATTCGCCACATTCGGCAGTGGCAGCTAGCGGACTGAAAGGCGTTGTCTTGCATTGCTAGCATTGCAGCAGCGGAAGACGTCGCAAGCCATTGTTGTTTGGGCGAAGGCTCTGAACGGTTTCAGAACTCCATCCCCTAACCTAACGAACATAATCGGATGATGTATGGAAACCGTTGCAATTCCAACAGCGATGTGCACGGTCTCAGGTTTGACTCCCACTGCCGACTTTTCTGTCTGCAGGTTAATTTCCTCACTCGTGGCATCGAGTCCTTCCAACTATCTCCTCATTGAAGTTGAGCAATGTTCGAAAAGATGTGTTCCGACTGGTGACGAGCCCGGACGTAGCGATGCTTTTTCCCTCGAGTTTTGACATCCCTACTATTCAATATTGTACCAGTGATAATACTTGGAGCTATTCCCTACGCATTCAATTATATACACTTCCTATGCAACAACTCTCCTTCTCTCCGGACCACTTTTCTGACGGATATTGATTGAAATATGGCGTTATGATTACGAAACTCATAAAAAACAAAAGTTTCCATATTTTCCACGTATATCCGGCAAGTCTGGTAGGGCGTATTCCTCATTTCCGTACGAGTGATTCGCTTCTAGCCTGCGTCATAGGAAATGTAACAAACTCGTCACACAATAGGGAAGAGACGCGATATCCTGCCTTATATTCATCTTCCAAGCTTTCATAAAAATGAATCCTTTGTGTAATCGAGAAAGAAAACAGACGAATGTTCTGGCGCGCAACGTGAGGTGAGGCGAGGTGACGTAAGGGGTGCGTACCTCCCTCCACGTGATAATACGCCAACACAGTTATATTAATGCGAACAGTATGTTATTAGTTCAGAATTATAATTTTTTAGCATTTCGATTAGCGTTACGCTGCATTCTCTCCAACCAAGCGGTCGAGATCGAATTATTATCCTACATGAAATTGATTCCTTTGTGGCGGCTTATGATGTCTCTATTAATGCAGTCATGCTATGCATATATCGTGAATAGGTTATGGAGATGGATGAAGGATAGTTACAGCTAACTATTCATTGCTTGGCACAGTATTCGAACTCAGTACCTTGGTTCCTTACACGTCTCGGACTTGTGAGTGAGTTGTGCGAATCGCACTTCGATGAAGTTAGATTTTCTGTCATATAGAGTTTGGAATTAATTCCATTAAAATGGTTGCAATCATAAGCGGCCCTGAATGTAGGCCTAGATGTATAAAGTATAAACACGTCAAACAGGTTTTGAGTTCAAATCAATCAAGACACTTCAAGTAAATCCGGTCTCGCTCCTAACTTGTAGTTACAGGAGCAATTATTGTGCTATTATTTAATAAGATTTTCCGAGATAGAAATTAATCTACCGACAAATAGGTACTTTCAACAGTGGTCGCAAAGAGTTCTGTGTTTTCTTTTTCTTCTTGAATTGAATATTTTTCTTGCTAGGGTGGAAATCCCATGCATTGCGTGCAAGCCGAGTCAAGTGACCTTGCATGCTTCGTACTCGGCCAGCATGTCATATTCATGGATTGGGCAGTCGAGGTAGGTAGGTGTTAACTCCGCTCTCGGGTGGAAGAAAACGAAATTGAATTTCGTCGAAAACGAATGTTAGCCAGTGATTTCCCACCCATGTTATTTCCATTGTTTTCGTCGCAAATAAACAACGCTCGAACATGGTGTTTGCGTCATGACGAACGACGATCGCATGACGGCATTGGTGTGAACAACACGATCGTAGTTCAGCCCATCCCATTCGTCCTTAAAATATTCATTTCGCAAAATTCACCTTGTAATTTACATTGTTTTCGAGTTGGAATTGTTTTCACTTTGGATTTGTCTTTCAACTAAACGTCTCATTTTGAAAAGATAATGCAATATTAATGTAACGCAATAAATTGTATTTTCATGTTCGTTCTGGCATTTCTAATTCATTTCGTCGTTCGAGAGGTAAGAGTATTGACAGACAGGGCAGAAAACGATTTGAATTAGAATGTTCATCACATAAAAGTGACCTTTAAACAGCTCTATTCATTGACATGACGTAATAAAGCGTGCCAGTTACGTAATCAAAGCTCTTAGATTATAAAGATATTCCTCTCCTTGTTGTGTCATAAGCATCAAGTAGACGCACAAATATCCAGGTGTACACGGACAACACAACATACCCGACACTCTTGACCAACCCTTCCAACTCACATCTTACAACGTAGCTTGTGCGGGCTAGCAAGGGGTGTGTGGGGCAAAGACCCAGCCGCCGGATGAGAAAGGTTTTGACATATTTCAATGCTTATGTAAACACGACTTAACACTTCTTAGTCCCATCAGACGATATAAAATCCATTAATTAAATTAAATAATTAATTAATTTGTATTATTAGTATTAGTCAAGAAACTAATTAACTGTAAATAATTTTTGTTTAACTAGGATTATTTTAAGGATCACTTGCGCACTTGATAAGTCACTCGCAACTTGCGAGGATAATTTTTTATTCTTGGAGGGTTGCCTTGAGAATATAACAAGTTTCAAAATCTTGATTGCTCTTCGTAAGCAATGTACAATTAATAATATTTCGTTGGATTGTGATAACGAAGTGGAAATTCGGTGGCGTACGTAGGAATATATTTCGAGGGGGAGGGGGTGCTTGGATCAACGACTCAATTGGGGGCGGGGGGTGAAGGGGATGCCCCCATAATAGCAGCGCATGCAATTTTTTTTAGAAAGTTCTTTTAGGAAGTTAAGTGGCTTTGTTGAACGAAAAAAAAGAGAATTCAATAGATTAATTAATTTTTTTGCGCAAACCTACTTGATTTTCAGAATATGATATTATAGTTGGGATTTCGGGGGGGGGGGGGCAAGCCCCCCAAGCCCCCCTGGATACGCTACTGAGTGGAATGATTGGTGCCAGTGGGGGGAATCACATTGGTTTCGGGGATGCAACATTGGAGATTTTCCCCCGGATATCGTGTTATATAATAATTACTCCGAACTATCAAACATGTTTTATATAAAAAAATTATAATACAATATTAGCGGTTCCAAATCTATAAAATACTTGCAAATTAGTCACGTATGTGTTTATTTGAGTTAGTACAGCATACATGCTTTCTCTGCGTGTTCATGTAAGTGATCGCTAATGCATTTCGTGGAAAGCAGTGGGAAGTGCAGGAGGAAGTTAAATGTCTGTAAATAGCTCAACAAAGGGTAGATATAATCGTTATCAAGGAAGATACGAAAGTTATGATTTGGACCCTACAATTTACGTGGAAATAGGTGTCAATGTTGCTTTGGTCCCATGACTGACGATTCTAATATGCATGCTATGTCGAAAATATGAAATGAAGTACAAATACAAATCAATCTGCAGAGTTGAATTTAAAAAAAGACTGATTATTTACTCTGTACACAGGACCTTGTAAACAATACCAAATCCAGGAGAGTTATTGGGATGTGGCAGGTCTGTTTTTTGGGAGCTCGAGCAGCAGTACCCCATTTCTTCCAGGACTTCCTTCGGGACTTTATGAGAAACTCGTAACAATAATAGAAAACAACTGTTTCTTTCTTGTCTCAAGGCTTCTTCCACAAAACCATTTGTGTATAGCAACTTGAATTAGTTATAAGTTTTGTCTTTGTATTTCATCTGGATCAATGTGGTTCATACATCAGCCAAATCCCAACTCAATTGGTTTTCTCTCCATGTCACCTCGTCGTGTCGTTGTGAAGTAGTGCAGGTGCCAAAATGTGTCATTTTGTTTCAGGTGGTTACAAGACCCTGGACTTTACCTGCGGACAGTGGCAACACTGGCGATCTCACCAAGCTCTGCAACCACAAGAGGAAACTGTTGGCAAGAGCTGAAATGTCTCGGAGTCCTGGCTTCAACTCACAGACGTCCCCAACCGGCGATGGCAAAACGAAGAAAGGTTAGTGGAAACCGTAGAACAATAGCACCATCCTTGTCTAGTTGCCACCCCGTTTCAAGAAGTGCCGGTAATAAATCTATTTCTGCGAGACCCGTAAAACATCTCCGCTTTGGCGGTGGTGTTTCCACTGAGTTCATACCCGTAGAGGATCATCAATTATCGTAAATATTCCCACGTCATATTTTAAAGCTTATCGGAAATTGTGCTCCCAATTCCCAAATTTATCGCTTTCAGTACTGTTGATCTCATTAGACTGTTTAAAAGGGGGTGGGCACTCGAGCGCACGTTTCATTATTGTAAAGTAAGAAGTACTTATCTTGCCAGCTCTTTGGGATTCCGACACAAAAACAAAGCAAGGATTGTTGTGCAATTTGATGCAATCAAGCTCTGCTTCAGTGGCCAGTCGAGGGCGGAGTTCCTTCTCCCGGCTTCAAAGTAAATGTAAACAATTGAAGCGTGGAGAGAACGATGGCCTTGGTTATTCATTGGAACATTCGGTTGAAGATTGTTTAATAGTCCTTACACCTGTAGGATATCATTCTGGCACGCCCGCATCCATTGGAGCAGGTCTACTGGGTCATACACGTTCCTTAGTCAATAGACAAGGTAGAATCCCCAGTGGGGTTCCGGGAAATTAGCTTGACCTAATTAATCTATAATTCAGCTCGTTAAGTAGTGTCCCCATTTTAGTCGGGATGAGTAGAACTAGAGAAGCATCTTCATAATCCACTTTAGTAATCAAATCAGCCATGAAGTCATCCCGAATAAAACTTTGTTTTAGAACTAAAACGAAGTTTAATTTCCTCGAGCGAGTGGATATATTTTATGTTGACCTGGCATGGGGTATTATTCGAAGACAGTGAGAGCCAGCGAGTGTGTACCGAGTACGACTACGAGAGAGAGGGAAGTAAGCAGCGAGCATTCGAGCCACACTAGAGAAAAGGTTTTATTGATCTGTGTTGCTGGAACAGTTGTAACGCAGTCACCGGAGGAATTTATCCATTTGCCATTTTCACAAATAAAAAAACAAATAAACACCGACCGCTCTTGTTGTAGAGTCGTTCTTCTACGTCAACTCGTCGAGCAATTACCCTCATTTTCTCTGAAACTGAACCTCCACATTTTCTAGATCACCACTCTATTGATTACTCGTTATAATTGTTCATGCCTAGCCCGTTGACAAGGTGTTGATTGGCCGTGTCACATGCTTTTCGATCCTTCGCCTCGCACCTATTTAGGTCACCGGGGAGTGGGGACTAACCACGTTGATTCCACCATTAATTTATTCAATTAACGACCGAACTCTGTTCTGTCCATGACAGAATTTAATTAAAATTTTGTTTGAAGTGGACTTATTGCTTTCATTATCTCTTTGTATTTTGTATTTTATTTTTCTGATGTTTGCCTTGGGGGCGGGAGCGTCGCGACGCCTCCTTCTCTCTAGAGCGAGCGTTAGGTAATCCCTGACACCGATCCAGACGCGATCTCTCTCCGGTCTTACTTCATGCATTGCCATTATTCCTGTTGTACTGGTTTGCGGATTAGCCGCAATATACTTTGTGACGGGAATTTATATTTGCCCCATTCTTCAAAGTGTAAGAATAATTCCGTTTTCCCTAGCGTGAGTGGAGGTTGTAGATGTAGGGTCCTACGATCGACTGATTATACACGGCAGGTTACGTTTTGGCCCAGATTTGGGGTTCGGCCACGCGATCGTGTAGGGAATTGACTTTCTATTTCTTACACATGCACAGACAAGTCATCTAACTTGTGTGTTGTGTACCCCATGGCAGCAGACAGCCATCCATCCTGACGGCGTTTCCGGATTCGGAGGGCGGGTCTCCCAGCTTGTAACGAGATTTGACAGTTTCTAAACGAGTTAGTCGAGATGAAAGGACTGCTTGAAACGTTTGTCAACTAGTTTGATAGAAGTTAGTGCGACCTACAGTTGCCGCCACATTACACAATCAAGAAGGCAACCACGTGTGAGAGTCGTCCGGCGTCTCGCCTCCTGAATCCTGCAGGGCCACTTTCTCGTCCAGCATGTAGCCTACTCCTCGGGATTCTTACGCCCACCCGAAGAGCCCGCTATAACATCATTACCATATGCGTAGATCTGGAAAATACATTTGCCTTTTATATAAAAAAACAAACAAACAAAAAACGATTTAAAAGCCCCCATCCCAAATGACAATGGACTTTAGTTAGATTCATGCCACAACAAGCAAACGACTCACGGATTTAATTAATGGTTATTGGTTTTGTAGCTGTAGCATCCGCTTTTGTTAACGCGATTTTATGTAATTGTATTTCATTTTTGAAATTGAGTTGAAATACTGTGGTGCAGTAGATGTGTATTTATATGTAACTCATTGTGTGATTGATTGGTGTGCCACCACGAAAAACTCTCGAAACGGTAACGTTTTGTTTGAACTCGTGCACCTCGTGCTGAGTGGACGTTAGGACCTAGGGAGTCTACAAGTCTGGACATCCAGGAAAAGTCGGGGAAATATACAAATCTGGATAAAGCCGGGAAATCGTTTATATTTATAAAACTCACCAAATCGAAGTTGTAAAATCAAAAGTGTTCCGGGGACCCCCATCGCTGCCCATCGTCAAAATCAGTTCTCTTGTTTGCCCAATCAAAAATACGATAAAAATCAACAACGTGGCTCAATCTGGAAAACCTGAAAAGTCATGGAGTTTGTTAGAAATTGATAATAAGTTGACACTTGTGATTCTATGTATCCATAGCACGAGGGAAAATTATTTCCCAAGGAAAATATATTGTTAACTTTTCAGATTTAGTTACCAAAAAAATAATGTACATCCAAGTTATTATTCACTAGAATCTCTTCTCATCCAATTCAATTTTCATATTAGCATCTCAAGTTGACTTCACAATTCACTCACTGTTCACCTATTCAACAAGCAGGGGCTCAAAGCTGACTGACGTAATTATTTCGCCGTGCCCGTACGTTTCTATGTACTTCAATTCTCTCTCTCTCTCTCTCTCCCTCTGCATGGCTCGGCAAATGTGTGTTTTGTTGTTGAGTTGAGACCGAAGCTTTCGACCAGTGGCGTGGCGAACTTCTAAGAGTGATCGGTGCCTACAATATTTTAACTGTACCCACCCCCTACTTTCGTGGGCAACAAGGGGGTCTGGGGGCGTGCCCCCAGTTTAGCCCCGCAGGGAATTTTTTAAATTTTGATGATCCTAGAATGGATTTGGTGCGTTTTACCAGCAATTAATATGATTTTATAGATGTTGATAGCCTCATTTTTATGTAATGAAATTTTAATGAAATGTCTGAATTTTTTTCTGTTGAACTCATAAAACCAACGGTTTATCATTCTTTCTAGTCTTCCACAGTTTAGCTCCGCAGGGAATTTTTTCAATTTTGGTCATCCTAGAATGGATTTGGTGCGTTTTTTACCAGCAATTAATATGATTTCATAGATGTTGATAGCCTCATTTTTATGTAATGAAATTTTAATGAAATCGCTGAAAATATATTTTTTTTTTGAACTCATGAAGTCAACGGTTTGTAATTCTTTTTTGTCTTCCCCAGATTGGCCCCACAGGAATTTTTTTAAATTTTGGTGATCCTAGAATGGATTTGGTGCATTTTACCGGCAATTAATACGATTTATTAGACGAGTGAGCAAAGCGAACGAGGATTACTATTCAAGATAAACGGCGCTTATTCTGTGACTCTGTGCGTGTGTGTGCTAGAGTGTGTACTATAAAAATCAGCCGAATCGCAGAACAGATTGCGCTTATGTTTTAATTGTTGAACTCATAAAGCCAACGATGTGTTATTCCTCTTCGCCTCCTCGTACGGCATAGCCAGAATTTGGAAAAAAATATACATTATGAAAGTAATCAATGAAGAATTTAGTTCCTTCAAGAGGAATCCGGGGGCCTTCCCATTTGAAAAAAAAATTGTGTGCCCTAGATCGTTTGATAATCTGTGCATTTTGGAAATCAATTTGGTAACTTTGTTCGTTTTCTCCATTTATTAGCAGAGCCATTATTTGGGATTTAGGAAAACTACTGAAACGCATAATAATGAAAACTAGTGGCTCCGTGGGCTTGCCCCCGGGAAAATAATTTGGTACAAATCTGTGAGTTTTGAAGAAACACTTTGTTAGCAATATTTGAAGAGAAAAGAAACGATTTTATTCTTTTACGGACAAACTTGCTGTCTCAATTTCATTGAAATCAATGCTCTTTTATCTAGAAATTGTACTGGAAATACTTCAATTCAAATGGGTCCAAGAATGTTCTTCTTATTGCATTCACGACGACGATAATCCTGCTTCATAAGACGGTAATTTAAAAATTAAAGCAGAAAACTTGAAAATGTTCTAGACTTCCTCCATGCCACCAGCTGTTATTTAATTTATAAATTCCTCAAATCAATCTATTCAATCAAATGAAATAAGTTATAGTATAACGAACGTGTCTATTCATTTAGCAGAATTGTTGAATTGCTACCTGTTATTAGTTGAATTGAGAACTACTGGATGAATATCCATCATGCATGTTGCCTGCACTTTTATTAAAAAAATCATGATTGATGACAAACTTTTACAACAGTCCAGTAAAACTCTGGTAAGTAAAGAGCTGTAGCCATACAATTCAGTAGGTGTGATTGTAACAATTAAAATAGTCATATAAATTATATTTTATACAAAATATTATGTTTCATTAAAAAGTAATGGGTGGGTGGGTCCCTGGGGGACCACCCACCCACCCCTTTTGGTATCGGTGCCTGGGCTCCGATTTGGTATGTTCGCCACGCCACTGCTTTCGACTAGAAATAGTTGAATCGAGCATCCCAGACTGCAGGGAAATCCCCAGATCAATTACATTATCTCTGACGCTATGTTATCGAGCTACTGTTCTCACGTAGATACAGGTCATAAGACCACCTACGCCCGAGAGACTGCGCAGATAACAAACCACCCCTGTTCTTCTGCGATTGACACATCCGAGTTATTACGTACAATACATTGGAATCTTAATTAGGTATACGTAACGTATGCATGCGATATGATATGATATTATGCAACGCTCCAATTGCAACTCGACAATGCAATAGATGTACCAATCCCGCGGGAATCTGCCGACCTGGAACTGGAAGTTAGTAGGAACAAACTGGAGAGCGAGTGCTCAATTACGATGGGTCAGTCCCTTGACCATTCGCGGTTGTCCGGGATATACGGAATCAAGGGACCTGAGCTCAAAAACTGCACAGAGTTTTTGTAATTTATTTGTTCGTTCAAATAACACTCACTACATCGTAACTTGTCAATTTGTTTTTTACTGCAGGTCCACTTCGCGCTTACAATGTTCTCTGTATGGATTCGCTATGCAGGTTTTTGGGGGGCTATGTATGTAGGATTTAGGAAATAGTCGATTATTGATTATTAATTTGGTCAACCGTCATTTAAGGTTTCGGATTATGTTCGTAGTTTGTGGGTATATTTTTAGCCATATCCTTTAAATTTGAAGACTCGGGAAGCTGGAATATCGGACCGCGATTATTTTTCGAGTAACGTTTTGTTTATCTATCTGCTTTTGACAGAGGTTGATGTAAGCAGCTGCGTTGTTTGGCAACAGACTAGCTTTAGGAGAAATTATTGTTTTTTTAAATTTATGAGTAGTGCAACTACGTGGGTAGCCTTACGCAGGGGCGTAGCGAGGGGCGATCAGGGTGTCCACCCCCCCCCCCCTTCCCGAAATCAGAAGAAGGGTTATAATAATACTAAATATCACTATGTAGGCCCTACATATGACAAGATTTTGTAAACTGACAATATTTGGATCTTCCCAATTTTATTAATTATCGACAAAAGCACTTTAAAAACTAGTAAAATGTCACTATTTGCAATGTTAAAAAAATGGGGATATGCGCCCCAGACCCTCACTAGCTAGGGAGCCCCCCCCCCAGATCCCCCATTGCACCATAATACGTACTTTTCCCAAAATTTCGGGGCAGTTCCAAATTCATATAAACCCCGAATTCATCCCCCCCCCCCCCCCCCCCCAATCAAAATCCTGGCTACACCCCTGGGCTTTCGTAGAACTGGAACTAGACTAGATAAACGCTTTGTAATATTTACTTGCAATAGTAGGGGGGTAGGCCTATATGTAATACGATCGCAATTTCAAAGTGATTGTGGGTTGTTTTTTGTCTTCCATACGAGCAGGAGAGAATTGGTGTACATATAATGATTATCCCAAGCAAGAAGTTGTCACGAAGTTCCTAACCGAGTCAACTAGAAATCGGTAGGAGAGGCTAACGTCGTCATACCGTACATTCACTCTTGTGGAAGCGTGCTACTGATTGGTTGATTGCTTTGAGAGCGTCCGTGCGCCGCTCTCACGTTGCAATAGTCCTTGGCACGTGGGCCACCGTCCAAGAATCCTTCGGACGAGGAAAGTACGGGCACCTTCCGTCAGCGGTGCGCGATCAAGATCAAGACTGGCTGCTGTGACTGAGGAAACTCCGAATAAACTTAGTCAAGGAAGAATGAGGATGGCCAGGATCAAACCACGGCCACAACGTCCCCTTCCCACATACGGCCGCGACTCTCGAGTCCCGTAAGACATGGATTTCGTGCTTTTCCTTCATTCATCCGTCACCGGAAGACTTATTCTTGAGAAAAGCGAAACATGAAATCTACTAAATCTATCACCCTCTTGGCCTCTTGATGTCAACATATTTGCTGGTAGTCGACGTCAACTATTGGAGGGGGGTCACTTGACACTTCAGAAAAGAAGTCGACACAGACGCACGTTTCCTTCCTCCAGGCTATAAGGTTATTCTGAGCACTGCATGTCCCAAGAAACACAATAACGACTGCCAACCTAGAAATGAGAATTTCGAAATATTACGACGTCGTAAAATTATTCTCTCACTCGGTTTTTTGTTGTTGCTCGCTTTGTGGGAGTTCGCTAATCTATACTGTGATATCGGCACGTATCATGCACCTGTACTCACAAGAATGAACGGACCTGCACGTTCAACAAGTACTCGGCTATAAGGTGATTAAGTTGGTTTCGGATGCAAGCTCGGCTATTAAAGTGTTGTACTTTTTAGGTCTAAAAACAAAAAAATCTTATTCTTTGCTCAATGCCAGTTGTGACATAACTTGATTGAGCTATGGGTACAGTGGCGTAACTAGCCTTGTTTTTTTGGGGGGTAGAACGTTTTTGTAACCTCCAAATGTCAATGGTCAGCACAACACCAGTGAAGGGTTTGTGGGTTCAGTCAGTGGTGTCATCCCAAAATAATATATCGGTAAGCCTATATACGCTATTTCCTTGGTCAAGTACACGATTGTCTGGGAGGTAGCCCCCCAGTTGGTACGGGTAAATTTTTTTCGATTCTATGAGTGTGATTGGAGTTTTTTCACGTTTTTGTTTTAATGACAAAAACTTTATAAAATATTTATGAAAAAATTGCAAAATAAGAAATTTATTATATCAATATTGATATAATATCTCAATAAATACATCACGTTAAATAAAAATTGTGCCATCCCCCCACCCCCCACCCCTCCCTCTGACCCCCCGTAGTTACGCCAATGTATGGGTATATGGTTGACGTGGAACTATAGCCCATTATTATAAGTACCACCGTTTGGTCTGTCTCCGGTTCTACGTACCTTTTTTTAAAGGCCCATTGGCAGGTCGACAGTTTTACTTTTACGGTGTGTTGACGCAAAGTCCAGCGAGCTGTGACCATTTCTTGAAGGTGGTCCTAAAAATGAACCTAATTTAGTGGTCGCATTAAATTTTATGATGCGTTTCAACTTTCAATAGTTTGGCAATGGTGCTTAACGTGTGGGTTACATAAATCTGAAAACTCGACACATCCGAGTCAAACGATTTGAAAGCTCAACGTCTAATAGACCAGATGGCATTCTCGCCTGCCCAGTTCGAACCCCGGAGCGGGCGTTGATGCATATCTCATTCAACTTTCAACATGTTTGCATGCTGTATTGAAACACATACATACAGTCGCAAACTCGATGATCAGATTATATTTATTTAACCAATCAAACATAATTGGTTTTCTGACATTCTATTTAATTCATCGTGAGCAAGTAATTGCACAATGTATTTCTCTATGCGGTGCATTAACAAGCACTTACTGGCATTCTGTTTACTCGAAACCGTACGTTACTTGACTGTTCGTGTACTGCATAGCTCTACGTCAAAAGGAAATCTGCACACTTATTGATTTAATGCATACTCATGCTGAGGGGTAAATACTACAATTGCTTGCACTGAGCTACCCAAGGAATCACTGCACAATGTTCCTTTGTTAGATCTCTCTCTTTGATAATTTTCACATCATCATTGCACTCGGTAATCAACTGCGTTGTTTGTCTTTCGAAATATGACTTATTAAAACACCATTAGGTAGTAATACGTTTTTTGTCCCTCTAAAGGTATAGCGATAATTATTGGTCTTTCAAAAATAAGTTACCAAAATAAAACTTTAATTAGGTAGTAAATGCAAGAAAAAAGTAGCAAGTATATAATGAATCGAACTGGTCGCATTCACGTACGCGCAGTCGCAGACACGCAGCTGTATAATTGCATATGCACACACTCCCACGCCGCGCGTAGACACGCACGTGCATATATTCACACCCGCCCATGCCCGCGGGGAGTGTTGCGAATATAGCCAGATGATTCTATGGTAATCAGCTGGGCGCTCGTTTGTAAATTGAGCATTTTAATATTTTAACTAGCATGATGCTTCAATGTGTCAATCCGATAACCGGGGAACATCAATGTTCAAACTTCAAACGACGTCAACCGGTATTGGGCAAGTCGCTATTTGTAGTCTGTCCATTGACGGCGAATCAAGAGGGGTGTAAGGTCTATTTGTCTCATTGAAATGTACTTGTGCTCAAATGGTATCGTGCGGTATCACAAGTAAATAAATAGGAAATGAATTAATATTCAACATATAATTGTTTTTCGTTAGGGGAATTGGGCCAAGCCAACCCTGTCGACACCGGTCACCGACACCAACGACGCGCGAAAAATGGCTAATAAGAGACCGGTATTTTAAATAGGAAACACCGATCAAACTAGTTGGACACGATACACCCTCAACAACGGAACACAAAAGCTTTCAGTGTTATTGTCCTGGGCAAACATTTTCTTTACTGGCTCTGTTGTGTTGGCCTGTGATTTACAATTGCGATGAAGGAGCGAGTCTTTCCCCCCAAGTCAAATTGCACTCGTCTATAGCAGTAAACAATTGGTAGCCCGAAACCCACTCTTTTAACGATTGTTTTAGCGTTCGTTCTGGCCAAGTGTGTAGCAAGAACATCCGGCAATCTGCTGTTACAAAGGGAAATGCTCCATGCATTGTTATATGTAGGTGTGCCTGTTTTTTAATTTTCAAACATCTGCTGCGAATTTTTCGTTTCTTTTTCGTCGCAAGATACAGAAGCGAATATAACAGGTTGTATGTTTAGTTTGAAATTTCTTGCAAACTTTTTAAAAATATAAAAACCCTGTCATCAAAGATGTGCTCAATTTTTCATCGTCAACGTGCCACGCGGTACATTATGTAATTAATAACTTGATATGACGTACCTAGTTGCTTGTCCTTACAAGCAAAGTAGTTCTCCCGTCGTCTGCTTCCAGCTATTGATGTGATGCACGTATGTACCGTTGCATTATTCTTTCTTTAAGATAACAAGGCTAGCACAATAACGACGGGAGAAACCCGGATATTGGCGTTCTGCACACGGTACAGTTCCACCATCAAGCTAGAAAACTACATAATAGCGCTAATATGATACGAGACGGTGCGCTTTTGATAAAACGAATTCGCCATTCGTTAGTTATTGATTTGAGTGCTCTTCCAAGTTATGATTCCATTCATGCTCACGTATTTCTAGTTAAAGGGGTATTTAACCGCTAAACTCAAAAAAATATATTTCATTCAGGCTACCTAGTAATGAATTTAGCAATTAACAGAAAAATTATTGGGGCCACCATGACCTCCCAAAAAATTGTCAACCATGACATTTTTCGAGCTAGGTCCCATCGGCAAAAATCTCCCATAAGAAATAACATGGGGACGATCTTTATGCCCCGTGACCTTGGAGGATTTTGATCCAAAAAAATATTGGCCATTATTGACGTACTCTACAGCCTTTTCTGTAAATTCCCTATATTTTGTTTTGTAATTTGGGCAAGTAGTTCGGTCAAAATATGTTGATTACCAAGATGGGGTGTGATTTTGGAATGCATATTTTTGCGTGTTTGAGGGTATATTTGGGCACAGTTTCAAGACACGATGTTATAAAAGGGGCATTTTAGATTGGTACTATGCTCTAGTATCTATGTGGACCAAAAAAGAAGCAGGTTAAAGCCGATTTAAGAAATTTCCCAAAACACTAATTTTCGTAAATTTCTGGATCCAAAAAATTGAAAAATTCGTTTTAAATCACAGTTACAAGATATAATTTTTTAAACGGTCATTTAAGTGTAGTATTGTGCTATAGATCACGTGGTAAAAAATATTTTTTTGGGTTTTTAGCCCCTTTAATAAGGTTTTGTGAGCGTTATGTAAGCGCAGCTGCAGTAGCTGTAGCTCAATATCAATTTGCAAAATGTCGTTTGGATTGATAACGTTGAAAACCAACATAATTTGTACCCGCACGTGTCCTGTAATATCTTTCTGGCACGGGCGATGTTGTTTATCTTGCCTCCGTATGGATGGCATTGTGTGCTAAGCCGCAATGTGAGTTAGTGTAATCTTTTAATTATTTTTTAGACAAACACCCGTACATCGTCCATATTTGGTGGTGCATGCGTGTGCATATGCTGCATTATAATCGGAAACATATAGTCATGTTGATTGTTGATACCATGGCAAAGTTTTTTTATAGCTTTAATTAAGTTTTGTTTGGTTATGCTTGAAATATCTTCAATATTTAGCTATCGAGTGAATATAACACCAGGAAAATTGTGCATTTACTTGAGTAGCCCTTGGGCCTTCTAGTTGCAATGTTCATATCATATAAAGCAAGTTCTGTGTATTTGTAATAAATGTGCAGTCGCATATAAATCTGTGATTGTTGGATGTAGATGGTAGATTGATTTGATGTGCAATATAAGGTCGAGTTAAGGGCCCCATTACCTCGCTGTCTCGATCGAGCACTCGCCATTGTCTAGCAAACACATGTTGCTGATTCATATTGCTTCAATCATTACGTGAGTCGCATATTGAAATAATCCTCGCGCAAAAAGAAGAAATAATCACAATCATATTATCGATAATGCTGGAAGGTGTACTAACTGTTTCAAATAATTCTTACGATGCAGACGTGTACAGAGCAGGTGCATGCGCACTCTCGGCCGTGCTCCAGCCCAGGACCTGGAGTATACCTCGAGCCAGGCATATTTCCCACCCATGAGTCTTGATTTCATTCTCTTCCAGTGCGAACTTTGAAGTAATTCGAACAATTATTATAAGATCACTTGAACAACCCAAAAGTTAAATTATTACACCCAGCAATTATTTTGAATCTATTCATACACTAATTAATTATATTTTTGGCTTGTAGTGTCCAGACTCCTTATATTTTTGATCGTATTTGTAACAGTTACCGTTAGAATATTCGGAAAATAGCTTCTTAATCATGCAAATTTGAAACGCTATTTCCTCTTGATTTCGCTTTATTCTGCTGTGGATTGGATTGGAATATTCTCTAGATTCTACCCATCTCCGTACCGTATGCTTGATTGATCTTCACCTGTCTGTGCTAAATAAGTGCCCATGTAAATGCGTAGACTATCTGTATCCTGTGGCAGTTTCCACGTTCGGTTGTCAACCTTTGTAATATCGATTTACCCAAAGTAGTGTGGCCAAGTCCGTCTACAACAAGCGACATATCTTTACACTGTTTATAGTTTGGTATTTCAAAAAATGCAACATCACCACTTTACGTGACAACTTAGTCAGGTTAGAGGTAGCCCGTCACTCCCATCCTTATGGTTATTATACTTAATTTTTACTGTGCAAAATTTGATATGAATCAACATTAATATTTTGGCTCATTTATATATTACTATACAAGCATAAAACTACCAAAACACGCATGCGTTTCCGTTTCGCCCTTTTCAGCCACACAAATTACTGTACATTTCGCTGCCATCGGTTAGAGTATATGTGAGCTGTTATGGATATTTTTTTTACATCACTTGTATTTTTATTTTATTTTTTTGAACTGAGGTATTTGTGAAGTTGTATAGCTCAACCGACTAAAAGGCTTATTATTCGTGTCGTCAAAGGAATATGGCCGTCCAAGCAACGAAAAATTTGACTCGAAACAAACGTTGGTTCCTGACTTCCTGCTGCACCTTATTGCATCAATAAATCGTAGCTTACTTGAACATAATAACACAACAATAATACACTTTTATATGTGATTGTATTAGTAGCCTAGTAGGCTCAAACTAGGCATATACATTTTAACAGAGTTTCAAGTAATTTAATTTTTTGCTCCTTATTTATTGGTTTTTAGCTCATCAGGAAAATTGTCGAAAATACTAGAGCTATTGTCTTGCAATAGCAAGCAACTTTTATTTAGAGTCAGAATCCGTCGTTGCTAGGGGTGTTGCTATGGGGTGGCCTTGTGCATGACGTCATATTAATATAGTCCTGACTGGCTACAAAACTATCTTACACTCACTCATTGTTCAATCAATTACATGTACGTGGAGAGAGGTTCGGACGGTCATTTGTCTTATTAGGTAGGCTAGATAATATGGCTGATATAATGGACGGACGGGTCCCGTGTCTTGTGACATCTGTCCCGGTAACAGTACGTACCATCATGTGTGGTGCACACTGCACACCCCTCTCCAGCCACCCTAACCACTGCAATCGTCGGTACCCAGGCGTGCAATGACTTGCTTGCTCGCCGCACTCGAATGAATAATTAACAACCGACACGGCTGGCTCAGTGATAGCGCACGGTACTCACGTAGCGGAGGTTGCGGGTTCGATTTCCACCATTGACAAGCCTTGCCTACATGCAGGTATACGGGGTGGGCTTTAGAGGCGAAACAATCTTTGACGGGCCATTCAAAATATACCAGTACCTCACGATGTTTTTTACACGTGCTACTAAGGAAAAGATGGGTGTGGACAATCTAGGTGCTGCATTTCATTGATAATAATGTACTCATTCACAATAGTTATGTGCCCAGTAGGGGTAGTCAAGTCGCATTCAGACATTAATTCTACTGTTCGTAAAGACACATCTGTTCGCAAGGGCCCTTCTGTTGTTTGACTTTTCGCGCCCCTTTCTTTCGAATCATTTTTATCCGCTCTCTCGATCTATATACCTTGGCTTCTGAACATCTCCCCCAACCCTACGTCCTCCAGCCATTCTTTTTACAACACTGACATGCGCAATGTGCATGGTCTGCGTATTTGAATAATTGTTTTCCTAATTCGGATCGGACATGAGCGCAAGAAACTTCACATTTCACGAACATGCCGACCCAAGTAAAGCGTGCATTACAAACAAAGTGGAGTCGCGGGCATTCTGGGGTACGACACGGTACCAGAACTTATGCTCTATGGCTATGCATCAATGAAACAACAGAATTGGAACGGCGACGTCCTCCAGCGTCGAAGACGCCCAGACCAGTAGGGATTAGGATCCGCGCAATTTGTTTACGTCGTCGATTCTTCGTGCCCAATGACAATCGACCCCCGGCGACCTAGCCGCGGGCTCTGTTGGAACTAAAAAAAGGGTGCATTGTTTTGAAATGTTCTCGCTTCTGATGTGGTCGACGCGGGCGCGTGCTAGCCCATGCAGCAGATGGTGATGGTATTCGTTCAGTCACAGTTGAATGACCCTTCGTGGACCCAACGAGAGCCAGCCACTCCGGAGATTTGGGAACAACTCAAGTGATTACCGGTACTGATGGTGATAGGTCACCGACCCTCTAATCGAAGGACACCTACCTCGGTCAAAGAAGTTTACTTTTCAGAGACCTACCGCGATTTCCGCCTAGTAAAGCTCAAGCTTCTGTTTTAAGAGTGTGGCGTTTCGGCTAACAGGACCAATAAATTTTACAACCATAACATTCCTTCAAACATCTTTTATCTAAATATATAACTTTAATGCAGTCCTTCAACCATTTTAATCTGATGGGCAATTCTGATTTTTTATCTAATGTTTATTTGACTATCATTTCACATTGCCTGAGGCCCGCCTCACGATTATAGCTTTATAGCTTTATATTATGCCATTCCAAAATACTTCTTTTTGGACAACACCGCAAACATTAATAGTATTGATTCCTGGGCGACAATTACAAGCACCTTTCTGGTAGTAACCTGTGGTTTCCAGTTGTAAAACTGAGTTTTTTAGTTCTTCATTTTGTAATGCAGGTGTCTGAAATGCTAAGAAACATAAAACTGACCTTTATCTTAGTTATTGTGTTGGTGTCTCATGAGTTAAGTCTTATGTGGATGAAAACATGAAATCATAAATCATAAATCATAAATCAACTGAGGAAATATGATCAAATTACCAGCTAACGTTATATTACCCTGAACATAAATCCATCGAGGTAATTCTATTGTTCGTTATAAATGACCAGAAAGTCTCAAGATAAGCAAGTGTTTCATTTACATTGTATATTTTAATGACCTATTATCACATCCAAATATAGTCTACGTGCTTTTCTAGCAAATTATGGTTGTGGGTTTTGGCTATATCAATGAAGTGAAGTCAATTGACCTCAATTTACAGATTGTTATACTATATTATATATTATATTCTGTTACGGGCTCATAAAAGTAATGCAAGTGCTGAATTAAGAGTCCTGCATATTCTGTTTATGACTGTAGTTAGGCCTATTATTTCAACATGTTTTGTTTACAGATAATTAAATACTTAAAGATGTTCTCAATAAAGATTTAGAGTTCATGCATGCAACATGTTCTATTCTTGCTGGCCCTGCTGTAGACTTGATCCCGTGTGACTACCCCCCCCCCCCCCCCCTCCAACTCTTAACTTCGTCAATCACTAGCCGAACACTGAGCTGTGACTACAAACCTGATGTCTCCATGCTTTACATACCGGTACCTAAATGTGATCAACTTTTATGTTATTTAATTAGTCAAGTCTCGAACAATGCTGTTGATACCATTGTGTTTGGCTGTATTGTACCCGGAAGTAATGTGTGTGTGTAGAGTTCGAAAATTTCATGAAATTTACTTTTTTGAAAGTTTCATTGAAAGTTTCAATGACAGTTTAAAAAAATATTGAAATTTTGTGAAATATTCGATTTCCAAGGAAATCTTCAGTAATACAAACTGTATTTTTAATAAATCAGCGTTTTCTTAATAAGAAATGTTTTTATATGATTGACAAAAAATTTGCATTACTGAAATATTACCCTATCATTGGTGCTGAAACTATTAGGTAGACTTAAAACAGTTCTTGTCGACCTACCAGTACCACAGAGAGAGAGAGATATAGAAATTAAACTAAAACTGATTTGGTAATTGACGACTGGTGCTAGGCGAAGCTTAAAACGATCGATAGGTCACGTGACGAAAGTTGGGATAGATTCTCATTTCCCAATTTTACGTCTGTTGAACGGCGCAAGGCGCAACACTTATCACGCTCTAACTTTTATTCTATTCATTATTTGGACAAAACTTTAAGAGGAATAATATTTAGCAAACATATCATTCCTTCTAATAGCGATTATTTCAATATTTTTTGACACAGCCGTTAGCTTGTTATAGCCTAACAATGTATACGCGCAAGCTTGAGGTTTGCAAGTGATAAAAAATAAAACAAAATATGCCTTTTACTTCTATAGGCCTGTAGGCTGTAAAAATAACAAATAACTAATAACCTTATCAGTTATCATCAAGATAAAATAAAGAGTTGTTTGGGGCACTTCCCACACTTTTTTATGTGAGCAATCATTCTAGTAGCATTTGTTGGTACATAGTTGTTCAGCTACAATAGTTAAATATTATTTTGTTCCCACTCGGGGTAAAACAATTGTGACCATGAATAAGCTTCTTTACCATTGTAGGAACAGGTAACAAGTGGTAGGAAGCAGTTTGACACAGCTGCAAAGTGTGCAGAAGGTTGATACTGCCAACATAACAAACTCATAAACCCTACAACTCTCTAAAAGTTTACAAAATCAATCTAGTAATGCAGAAATGCCTTAAATTCGAATGTTTCATGATTTCTTGAAATATTTCAATGTGCCCTTGAAAGTTTCACTTTGAAAGTTTCAACACTTCGATTTCTATGTGTGTGTATATCAATTAAGACAGTGATATGAGGAGTCTGATCAGGAATGTTACCTGAATATAAAGCTACATTATGTATGATAGGTATCATGATAACTTGATTAGATGTGGGTGAAAAACAGCTTCTTGAAGTCAGTTACTACTTACTTCTGAAATTAATTTCTTGTAGAACTGTTGGTACATTTTTTGAGATAATTAAAATTAACTCAAGCCACTTAATTGAATGTCAATTTGATAAAATGTTATTAAATTCAAATTAAAAACAATCACTTGGTATCAGCTGAAAATGAATGTTTCCAGTCGGTTGGATACTTTAACCTAGCCATCTGTGGAGGCTCATTTGTTATGGCACAATTGCTTTGCAAGCAAGCAAGGGATGTGTGTTCAAATCTTGCCTCAAGTATATGTTTTTGTTATTGCCCTTCATTCTTACACCATCACTTAACTGAGACTTAAAATAATAGACACCCACCAGACAGAATGTGTGTTCTTAAGAATGTACTGTTCTTGTTTCCATTGAGGCTTGAATGTGGGAAACCGCTTCACCCTGAGCCTATATTTAGTTTATTAAATTTGCACGCAAATCAAAATCCAAAAAAGCCGTTGAATTTTACCATGTATGGATAAAAGCCATTTGTGATTAAGTTTTTCTCATGCATGCACCTAATATAACTATCACTTGCATGTATGACTTATTGGCTGTGTTTCTGTCTATAGATGGTGGAAAACGCAAGAAGCGCAAAGGGAGTGCCCCAACAAGCTTTGTGGGCGGAGGAGTGCCTCAACTTGTACCTCCGAGGGACAGAATGCCAGGCATACAGTCCAAGGATATGTCTATCAAAACACCACAGCCACAGGTAATGTGTGACATGTGAAAACATACCAGCCTACATAGTAGGATGTGCGAACGTTCAAACCCCGAACTCGAACTTGTTCAAAGTTCGTGAAAAAAGTTAAATTTTTTAATTTTTCATTTACTAATTTGTAGTGGTGTGCGGTCACCTATTATTTGACATGTCAAAAAATGGTTCTCAGTTTACAGGTACAAATTTAAAAACAAACTAATTGGATGGTGGAGGTGCCGGTCCAGAAGTTACATAATTTCTTGGTGGAGGTGCCGGTCCAGGCTTATCACTATTTTAATTATTATAACTGTTTGATTTCCCTTTACGTTTAGTTAAATTTTTTTGTGAAGTTCAAAGTTCGATTAAAACTGAAAGTTCGAGTTCGAAGTAAGAATAGTGGGTTTGCACAACCCTACTACATAGACTTAAAGGGGCTAAAAACCCCAAAAAATATTTTTTACCACGTGATCTATAGCACAATACTACACTAAAATGACCGTTTAAAAAATTATATCTTGTTACTGTGATTTAACACGAATTTTTTAATTTTTTTGATCCAGAAATTTGCGAAAATTGGTGTTTTAGGAAATTTCTTAAATCGGCTTTAACCTGCTTCATTTTTGGTCCACATAGATACTAGAGCATAGTACCAATCTGGAATGCCCCTTTATAACATCGTGTCTTGAAACTGTGCCCAAATATACCCTCAAACACGCAAAAATATGCATTCCAAAACCACACCCCATCTTGGTAATCAGCATATTTTGACTGAACTACTTGCCCAAATTACAAAACAAAATAAAGAGAATTTACAGAAAAGGCTGTAGAGTACGTCAATAATGGCCAATACCTTTTTGGATACAAATCCTCCAAGGTCACGGGGCATAAAGATCGTCCCCATGTTATTTCTTATGGGAGATTTTTGCCGATGGGACCTAGCTCGAAAAATGTCATGTTTGACAATTTTTTTGGAGGTCATGGTGGCCCCAATAATTTTTCTGTTAATTGCTAAATTCATTACTAGTTAGCCTGAATGAAATATATTTTTTGAGTTTAGCGGTTAAATACCCCTTTAATAATTACCTGTTTTTATACACAAAAAATAGGCCTCGGGTATGTTTTGAAGTATGAAGTTCAAAAAGTGGGGTTTGGTGATAATGGGTCGACATTTACCAAAGTATTTATTACTTTTTTGCGTAAATACTGTTAGAAGATTTGCCACCAATTATCGATTGATCGATTATATATCCATGAATCGATAATAAGTCAATTATTGATATTAGATAATGTTGATTGTTTAAGCTACGTCTCCGTTTTAAAAGATTGAAAAATTAAAATTTCATGCTGGCATGTGTATACTTCTTGAGATGGTTGTGAATGAAACGATAAGCGAACTTGTGCATTTGTTTATTTGATTTTTGATCTATTAGATTAGACTATTATTGATCAATAATCAATCTTACAAACATCTTTTAGTAATCAATCACTAATTTTGACTGTTGATTGTCAAAAGTAGTATTGAACTGCAACCCTAATAATCAGTAACATTTGTAAAATAATAAATCCATCCCTTTATTCATATTTCCAATGCTGTTTTAAAGATACTAATTGAAAGTATATACTTTTGTATATTTTTAAGTATTTGTTTCTGTAGCATATAAGAATGTGGTGCAGTGCATCAAGGTTTTGATTTAAATGAAATCTCAATGGTAAAACTTTCCTTGGCCTATGTATGTATAGGCCTGCCTAGTGGTACAAATTTTGTATGTGCAGTTTAAGATTTTCATGATAACTAGGCACCCTACTTAGAGCAAAGATAAAAAAAGTAAATGTTACATGAACCATTCATCTGTCACTTTGCTGTAGGCCTACAGTAAGATCTTGCTTGATTAAGAGTCGAATTAGACTTAGTACGGATGAATGGATCAACTCGTATGACCAGGATTTGTAATTTGTTTGGCCAATGTGGGTAGGGAACCTGCAATAAATTCTCCTATCTTTCTCTGTCCTACCAACACTTTCTCTCCTGCATCTTTTCATCTTTTCTTATGCACTGTCTTCTCTCCTGCTATTGCTGTTCTCACTGTATCTTGCTTTCCTTCCTATAACTTCCAATTCCATTTTCTTCTTGGCAACCTTTGAAAGAATAAATGAATGTAGCACCACTAAACCAGCCTGGGTAGGTAACACATTTATTGGAGAATGTGGGCTCTTATAATGAGGTCTTACTTTAATGTAATAAGCTAAAAAAAAAAATATATCAAACATGCAGTGAGTGATATTATATTTGGGATTGTAACTGAAATATGTGCCTTAATGTCGAAACAAAATTTCTTCTTATTCCATTTTCTCAAAATATGTTCTACAGTAAAACTGTAGTAACTAATGACGTCTGTAAATAAAAACGGTAGAGATTCTGGAAGCTTTTTGTACTTGAGAATATCATGTCCTTAAATTGGTATTTTGTACTGATAGATCTCTTATTATTTGGTACTATTGTTGTAATATCTTATTCTAATATCTGGTTTTGTTTCTCAGGCTTGGAATCCAACAATGACTCCAATGGGCATGCAACATCAACAACATCAGCAGCAACAACAGCATCCTGGGTCAGCGCTTCAGATACCCAACAGACTTCCATTTCTTCCGCCATATGCCGAGGGCAATAGTTCACCTGGTGTCTCAACTAACAACCAGCAATTTGTGCGCTACTCGTCTCCTAATACAATACAGCTGAACAACATGTCTCAACAACAGCAGAACATGATGGGGAATCATGTACTAGGAGGGCAGCATACCTCCATGCCTCTGCAGAGGCTTGCCCAGGAAGACATGCAGAACAAGCCAATGCTGCAACATCAAGAAATGACGTATCAAGGGATAAATTCAGGAATTCATCCTCAACAACAACAGCAACAACAACAACAACAGCAGCATCAACACCAACACCAGCATCAGCATCAACACCAACATCACCACCAAGAAATGCATATGGTACGAATGCAGCAGCAGCAGTTTTATGGACAAAATCCGTATCAAGTGCAGCAGAGAGTAGACGAACCAAAAGTGCAACAACATCAAATTCAAGTTCGACCTCAGTTGATGAGCGTCTCTTGTAATACCAATGCTGGTATAGTAGACCCATATAGTAACCGACCCCAACTGCCTACAACACAGAATACGCTGGAGGGTCCAAGTGCAGTTGGGAGTCGACCACCACCTTGGCACCAGCGGCAATCTCCCCTGGCAATGCAGAACTACGATCGGGTGCCTCCTCTCCACCATCACACGCCTCCACCCCCTGTGTGGAATGAAGAAGTGGCCAGGAAGAAGAGAATACCAAAGTCTGCCGCCCGGAAACAAAGACCGTACGCAATGGATCATTCAAGGACGGGCACCCCGGGTCTAGATGCACAGGCCTGTCCAAACGTCGACGTAAGACAGATTCCTCCAGAGCATAACCGGCCTCCGCCTCAGAACTCCTACCCCAATATGTGCGGTAGCAATCCCAACGTGCCGTCTTTCATGGAAGATCCGAGCGGCTATCTTGCGCAGCAGACTGCACTTCTGAACAGTACAATATCGAGGCAGACGGGAGTAGGGGTTCAGAACTTCATGCCTCACAGTCCTGTGCGTAATCCCACCACCGTCGCCGACAATCCGACATCTACGTGCACTTCACTCGCCAACGTCGGGGTACCCTTGCCTAGTAACGTATTACTACCTTCCAGCAAAGTGAACTTTCCACGCTCCAATACCAACATTCCAAACCACCCTCCCCAACACAATTCGAATTCCACAACTAATCCGGGCACGACTTCGGTCTATCACGTACAGAATCAACCGGGGCCAGACAGTGCTACCGAGGCCCACTGTCAAGGGTGCTTCTCTCCGCAAACCCAAGGAGAGCAACCTACCCCACCAGTTTGTGGATGGCCGGTATGTCAACCACACGCCCAAACAAATGTTCAAGTGAATCACCAAAGCGACTATAAACCATTCGGGAACGAAAGCTCTCAAGACGACAACCCCGTGACCTCATCAACCTTCACAGACGGCGGAGGCCACCGGCACCAGACTTGTGCCATTGAGTCTCGAGGCCCCATTCAGGGGGGAACGGTGAGCACAAGCAACGGTTCACCGGTGGAGAGCTCAAAGGAGGACACTCCTACCTCCTCGTGTCGAGCAGAAGTGCACATCTCTTCGTCCTCGTCTCCGTTCGGTTCCACCGCCTCCAACTCGTTTGAGACGCCGAGAAGGCAGGGTCCAGTGTATTGCAACCACGCACCAGCGGGCGTGGTGACCACCATGGCAAGCGGACGAACTGTGTCGAGTAATACCATCACGTCGGTTCTGGCAGGGCGAACCAACACGGCGACAGTCACAGTCGGGAATCCCATCATTCCTACGTCGACGTCGTCGTCAAATTTCACGCTTCCGAACCAATCGGTCCCCGTACACACTACTCAAGCAATGGTCTTACCTCAAAACCTTATTCACCAAAGTCAGTCAATGCAGACAGGTCAAGGTGTGAATGTGTCCAAGTCTCCTCTTGAAATGGTCCAGAGTGTTGTTAGCAGCATCCAGGTTCCACATTCTATGATGGACGGTTCTCAGCAGCAGCAACAACAACAACAACACCACCACCAACAACAACAACAACAACAGCAGCAGCAACAACAGCAGCAGCAACAACAACAACAGCAACAGCAGCAACAACAACAGCAACAACAACAGCAACAACAGCAGCAGCAACAACAGCAGCAACAACAACAACAAGCTGTTCTCAAGCAGTCATCACCAGGTAGCTTGCCTCCTGGACACATTTTAGTGTCTAGTACTGGCCAGCTAATAGTGACTGGCAGCCAAACGCTGATGGCACCTCCTGCCCCCAAACTGAGCCACCCGACTCCAGGCGTTTCTCAGCAGGTGCTGGGTCAGCCGACAGTGTTGGTCAACACCCTACCTGCACCGTTACTCTTACAGCAAGGAATGATGGTAGACTCCATGGGGATGGGCCAAAATACAGTTCAAATCCCTCACCTTACCGTTGCAACGGGAAATGTAATCCACCATAATCAAAATGGTGCTGGAAGTTTAGGACAGTTAATAGACACTATGAACCAAGATGCCAACCGAAACGGGTCGAATTTTATACAAAGACAACAACAGCAACAACAGGCTCTTTTGTCACCAGAAGTTCATCATCAGCCTGGTAAGAAGAAAAATAGCAAGAAGAGGAAAATGTCGACCCAAACTGTTGCGTCCATGCTTCATATTGCACAGCAGCAGCAACAACAACAGCAGCAGCAGCAACAACAACAACAACAACAGCAACAGCATCAGCAGAACTTCCAACAGAGCTTTACCATGGCCAATGGGCCAATTGTTCAAGCCCTGACTCTGGTGCCTGGCAAAGGAGGTCAAGCACAGATCCTCATGAATAGCCAGACTCCTGGAGGCTTTAACACCCAGCAGCTGATCAATAGCCAACAACCTCAACAGATTAACTTACTGCAGCCAGTCAATCTACTCAATGGTACTACTGGAGTGATGCAGAACTTTCCCACATTCCAGCAGTTCATTGTGGGAGGCATGGTTATGTCTACAGACGGTACTGCTACACTGCTACCAGATACTGCCAACATGCCTGTTCAGTTACAGCTACAGAATGTCAACGGGCAAAATGTGTTGACACCAGTCCAGGGGCAGAATGTGTTTGGACAAGGACAAAGTATTTTAACTGCTGGTCCTGCAGGTATGGTAATACGAACGCCCAATCCCGGGAAAATGTTGCAGCCCAATAATAACGGTGGTGCTCAGTTCTTGACTAGCTCTCCCAACGGTCAGTTCTTGATGAACGGTGGCACATTCAGTGGTCAGCTTAGTCCCCTGGTGGCTAATGTCAGTCCAAATCAACAAATGTCCTTCACGACAAATGGTCAACAGGCACGGCCACCAAATGGATCTCACCCGCAGCAAGAGTTTGTAACGTGCGGTGGAATGGGTCAGACTGTGATGGTGCCCTGTACTGTTGCCACTTCAGACTCATCGAACACTACACTGGTACAGCAAAATACTACTATTGTGCAGCAGCAAACAACCATGGTGTCTAATAACCAACAATTAGTTGCTACAACACACAACTTCAATGGCAATAATGGGAATGTCACACCCATGAATGTCAACCAAAATTTCATTGTTAACAACCAGTCTGTAGAGAAAACAACTAATGTCAACATGAATATTGGTTTGTCGCCCTCTGGTCAACAACACCAGCAGCAACAACAGCAACAACAACAACACAACAACAACAACAACAGCAACAACAGCAGCAACAACAGCAGCAGCAGCAACAACAACAACAACAACAACAACAACTCCCACCTCCACCTATGATGAAACATTCTGTGTCCACACAGACGGCAGTGAACCAAACAAGTGTGGCTTCACCGGGTGCTCCTACTCAGACTACCTTCGGTAGTCCGCCCGACACCACTACGTACAGTCCGACCCAGGATACTGCGGGCTCTCCCCAGAGTCCCTCCACTACGGGAGTGGGGAGTCCTCCCCTCCCCATGGTGCACTGTGTCTCCAGCAGCAACCAACAGGGCGACATGGACTGGACCAACAAGACTCGTACGGAGCAGTATGCTACGGGAGCGGACTTATTACTCAATGTCGATACAGAGAACAAGAGCGGTTTCGTCGAGTCGACGGTGACGAATTTGTCTACTTTTGGAGATATTATCGCTAAGAAAGAATCTGTTGTCAGTTCCCAGCAGGCTTTTGACATAAAGAAGGAAGAGAATAAAGATGATGAATTGAACGTGAAGCGCAGTGGCCAGATGACGACTTCGGAACGAGCTGTTAAGAGAAAGCACAGCGACGCTCTGGTTGTGATGGAGACTCATCCTTGTGAGCTCAACACTCTAGAAGATGATGATGAAGGTATGTCACACTCAATTGTATTGTGCCCTGTAGGGTTGTGTGCGTAGTTGGAATGAACAGTAACATCTTTCTAGTAGTACCCAAAATTGAAATTATTCATACCTCAAGTTTTCTTAAAACATGGGGTAAATTCCTAAATTTAGCATGATTTCTTCATTCATAATAAATTCTAGTTTCATTAAACAAGGGAACAATAGCTTGAGGAATTAATCAGGATTTTGTTGTAGGCATCTAAGAGCAAGTATGGAAATGTAAATGTAAATGTACTCTGTAAAAAGACACCTTAATGAGACACTCCCTTCACAGAATCATTTAATTCCTTAGACCACAGGTAGACATACTGATTATGTGCACAAAAGGCAATATAGTTTTCATTTTGGCATTTTGTCTAGGTGTAGTATTTTCTATTTTGTTAGAAAAATTAGAATTTTATAAAGGGAAGACTTGATATAAATTCCTGGTATAAAGTTTTGTAGGTCTTGCCACAAAGGAGAATATTTTCCTGGAACAATTCAAAATTGCTAAGAGTTGAAATGCAGAAGTTTTTTCATTTAAACTTTTAAATTCAAACTGGGTGTTTTTGGCTCAGTTGGATTTTGAATAAATGGGGGACTACGTTAACTTTAAATAATAACTATGAAGTTCTAAAATTGGGGTAGGCCTACTGCCGTTATGAACAGCACAGACATTCAGCATAGCAAACTACTTATTTGAATGGTCAAGGTAGGGGTGCAGTCATTACTCGATGATGGCCTAAAATTGCATTTATAGGATAACATAATTGTTAAAAAAATAAACTATAACTATACACAGTTACAGGGATTTTTGTTTAGGTCATTCCCATTACTCATTACCATAAAGGATGTAGCTTGATATTTGGTTCATAGAGGTAAATTGTTAATGAAAGGTAATTTTTTGTGCAAGGTTCACATCCCTCAAAGATACCTAGTTAGTCCATACTTGTTTGATTAGATGTTAAACAAACTTGCTAACTTCCTCGTGATTTAACTTGATAACAGATCTTATTGACTACCTAATGCAGTAATTATTAGTACCTGCTACAGTATATTTTGGAGGTTAGAAATGTGTTGATACATTGTTAACTGATCATTTCTTCCAGTAATGTTGTACAGTGTATTGCTATAACTTTTATCAGTCAAAATTGGTTTGTTTGTGAAGAGTATGGTTATAAAATAAAAGTGAAGGCCTTCTATTTATGGTTTTATTTCCACGTTTTGGAAAGTTGGAATCGGCCATTGTTGATTCTTTAATAAAATAAAGTGTAATTTTGCTTTTGTATTGATCTGTCAGACTGTCACAGATGTTGACAAACTACTGGTACTGTCTTTGATGACTTTCTACATTTTATAGCCATACACACTCGCACAACTATAACCGACTGTACAGAGGTGTAGTCTGTAGTGTTTTGTTTGGGGACCTATTATAACTGTTGGATGAGCTTGAACCAATTTTTAACACTTTGAATTTCCTTATAAAAATTGCTTAATTGTCAAATCCGGCAAATATCACATAAATCCTGGAGCACTTATCCGATGTTCACCCAAGACATGGAGGTTGTTCACACAGATATCCTTTGTCTACGCCCTTGTCTCGATCAGACATGTTTACATTTAAAATAAGTGTTTCCTACATAAGTTTTGGAAATTATTACCAACTTTCTCTTCTATGGCATATTTCTGGCTAGTTCTTAAGAAACTTCATAAACATTACTATTATGCAGGGTGCAAATTGATGGGGTGGGATTTCCACATCTCTGGTAATTTCATCCCTGGCTCTGTTTTACTGAAAGGTATCCCCGCCAGGGATGGCTAAATCCCCACCTCTGGATATCCATCTCATATCATATCAAATGACTTTTATCTCGTAATGTTAATAAATAATGCGTCAATTTACACATATTCCTTTCAAAATAATACCTCAGATCGCTTCTAATGCCATCTCGAGGGCAATAATACCCCCCAAAATTTTCCTAGGATCATTTCTAAGGCCATCTCAAGGGGAATAATACCCCCAAAAAAATTGGCCTCCCTTGGCTCCAGACCCCTTTCAGCCCACACAGATACTAAACTTTGCGCCCCCCCCCCTGACAAGCCGTCAATTCGCACCCTGCTAGTATTATGAATATGTACTTTACTTTACACATTCTAACTTGTCGTACTGTGGTGGAAACCACAACGTCGTAGGGCAATCGGTAGAGCTTCAAAGTGATCCGTATTAAGATTTTACACTCTGCCAGTTTCAAAACCTGGTTTGCCTCAGCTCATCCAACAGTCCTAATCTTGTGCTTATAATGGTGTGTGTCTTACCTTACTGGACTGCTGCATATTACCTCCCCTCTCACATCCCTTTGCACATTGCATGGATTGTACAATGTTTGTAGCATTAACATTGCATGCCACTTTAACATGGGATTCTAGTCCAAAGACGAAAACGAAGAAGTAGGTGTATAAAAGTGTAGGCTCTACTTACCGTAGGTATTTTAATGTTCCTAGCAAAGTGTCAATACATTTTTATTTTGGGGTGGGGCTATGTCTTGTTAATAATACATTCTGTATTGTCACTTACTTGGGTCTAGAATGGAAAATTCCGTCATTTGGTAATATCTTGTCGGTATATTGGAAACTGAAAATTTATTGGTTTGGAGACATCTACTTACACTAAGAACTGAGTATTAAAAATTAGGGTTGCCGTTCGATGTGAAAATCGTGATCGATAATCGGAGGCATCGAATCGATTATCATATCGAAATATATCGATATCATAGACCCAAATCGATTATCATATCAAATTCCAAATTGAGCCTAGGAAGCAGAAAAAACGCAAAATTGTAACACTAATACAAGAGATCATTAAGGATTAGAATGTTTAAAATAAAATTGAGGGCTGAATTTCAATTACACAGCCTATATTTTAATACGTCTTGACTTGCATCGGGTGTCACTGTTTACGTGTTCCAACAGTACGCGCATCTAGCGAGCGAGAGATAGTGGCGAGAGATCTCATCGACATTCCAGCTCACAGCTTTATCTCCTCCCAACCTCCTCGTCGTCGTTCTTTGAATAATAAAAAACTGCCACACTTGACTCATCTTGTTAGGCAGCGTCAGAAGTAATGGCAAATATCTTCTTTGGGTTTGGGACGGAAGAAACATCACGAATTCAATATAATTGGGCAGACTGACGCTAGAGAAGTTCACGCCACAACACGTCGAGCCGTACTGAACTGAATACATCGCAATCGGGCCGGGCGATGTTTTCGTATCGCCTTGTATCGCGCTGCGAGCGCATGCGCACTGGCGGCGGTGGGCGTGGCATTATACTTGAGCAGCGATTGGCTACTCCGACAACCAATCGGCGCGTTGATACGACAGCGCGGCATTTTTAAGCATGGTAAACCGCGAAAACATCGATGTCACTATTTAAATCGATAATCATATCATATCATATCAAAATACTTGAATCGATTATCATATCATATTACTGATATCGATAATCGATCGATATTTCGATTATCGACGGCAACCCTATTAAAAATGCATCGGTCAAATACAGTGGAAGGTACCTGTACACTATGCTTTGCATTTTGACGTACTTATTCAGCCTTAACTCATGGCCTTTGCTCACAATACATGTGCCCAAACTTTCTGATGATTGCTTTACATATAAATTAATTGCTTGAACAACACAAGATTAGGAAATAGGGATGCACACTATTATTGATAGGGCTGTGCGAGTTCTCGAAATGTTGAGTTTTTTGTCTTCTCTTTTATGCTTGATAGTTGATATCAAGTCAAGGTTAATTTTAGGCTCGAATTAAATCAAGCCAAGCTTTGCACATGTGAAAAGCATATCAAAATCACACCACATTGCATTTTATTACTTAAAGAATCATTCTCTTTAGGCTGGATATTCGTATCCACAAGAAGATGTAATACAAATTTGTAGATTTATCAATTTTAGTACTAGTTCATTTGTGTTTGCACAAACGGTATGACAAACATGCAAAGAAATATCACAAAGTTGTAGGTTACAGAATTTTAGGCCCCCATATGGAACTACAATGCAATGCAAGGCAACTGTGAGATACCAAGAGCAAGACTATAGTCCAAGCAAATCAATGAGTTGAAGTCAGCACTCAAGTCAATGAATACAATCAATCGGTGTGTTTAATTTTGTTTTAATTTTAGTACAATTACACATAGTACTGTATGTATGCGAGTACAGGCCCCGGGTATATTTTAAATTATCAAGTTCAAAAAGTAAGGTGTGGCCATTATGTAAAACCACTCCATTTTTCAATAGTATTCATAACCCCTTCTTTAAAATTAAAGTAGTCGAAATAAAGGTGCGGCCATTACTTGATGGTGGCCTATAATTGAGTAACTAGTAGTACTGCACTTTCTGCTATTCACATGCTAGAACTGAAAAAGATGTAAAAAATTAAGAAATGGGGGTAAAACAGCAATGAGCAAATAATCATAAATTGTAAAATGAAGGGGTTGTTAAAATGCTTGACTCGAAACTCTGGTATCAAATTGAATTCTTGAACTCCAAACTATATGCTACTATACACTCTTAATAATCAATATTATCGTATGATATATCGATAATCAATTTTTAATTCCTTTTTGATAATTTATAATGATGAATGGAAGGATTTGAGCAATGTTTGGGTTCCTAATAATTGCATGTTTTCTGAAAAAAGTAGTCCAATTTGTGCTTCATATGACTATCATATGTCCTGTGCTTCCGGAGACTCATGGCACCGCTCTATTCAACTCGGGTATTTTGAGAATGAGAATAATTTTTTAAATTCAACATTTTGTGATGGTCAAGACCAAGAGATTTCACACCATTTCTCATGGGAAATATTGGTATTTACTTTTCGAGACACACAATCTTAATCACGCCCCTCGGTTGGTAAAAGTGGCTCTGTTTTTCCCAATATTTTGGCTCGATATTATCTATTATTGTAAATGCATTTACCTTTTTGCCAGTCAATTTTTATTTTATTGTTTGTTATGCATCCTTTATAAGAGGCCTGCCTCAAAATATTTAAAGGGGTATTCACCCGCTAAACTAAAAAAAAACAAAACATTTAGGCTAACTAGTTATGAATTTAGAAAGTAACAGATAAATTATTGGTTCCACCATGACCCAGGAAAAAATTGTCAAACTTTGTAGTTTTAAAGCTGGGTCAAAATATGCTTTATAACCAAGATAAGGGTGTGATTTTGGAATGCTTATTTTTGTGTGTTTGAGTGTTTATTTTTGCACGGTTTCAAGACACGATTCTATAAAGGACCATTTTACATTGGTACGATGCTCTAGTATCAGGGGCGTGCGGTCTGGATATGCTAGATATGCAGTGTATACCTAGAGATGGTGTTTTATAGCATTAACTATAAAAGCGACAAAAATAAGAATGTAATTTTTCATATTTTTTTCACTTTTCTCGACCTTTCACTTAAAATGGGTGAGTTTAAAGGTATGTTTATTTTCGCGAATTTTCGCGATAAACGGCTTTAAACGCGATAAACTTGCTTAATTGCGATATACGCGCAAAATTGGGTAATTTTGTAAAAAAAAAAATTTTTTTTTTTTTTTTTTTTACAAAAAGTCATAAATAAATGGCTTTTCTGGTAATTTTTCGTAAAAAACATATTTTTTTTATTTTGTCGCCGTGGCCTGTCGAGCTGCAGTCTTAATGAAGAAGTCCCCAAAATCACCGCTAGAGAGGTCTACACTCATAACTAGCGCCTACTAGAATTTCGATTCACTTTAGCTACCGTAATCTAAAAAATATATATATTTTTTCATTATTCAACGAACGACGACCAAAAAAAAATTAATGCTTTATAAACGCTATTTTTGAAATAATTAATGCTATTTTTTCATTTTTTTAATGCTATAAAACACCATCTCTATGCATACCTAATGATTCAAACTCATTTTCTTTCAATTCGGTTATTTTTTCGATTAAATACAGTAATGTATATTCACCATAATCAGATTAAACATTTCGTAAGATAAATGTTTTCAGCGCGGTCTGTATTTATTGCCCATCCTAATGGGGGTTGAGTTGCACCAGCTCGGTCAATGCATTCTCTCGACTTCGGGTCTATTTTATGGGAGCAAGTAAGCGGAGTCCTCTCGGAGACTGAAGGATGGGTCTTTTAACACAACGGTCTGTCGGCCATTCTTGAAGGCGGGAGGGGGAGGTAATGCAATAATCCTACCCCGAGTAAGCTCCAAACTTCGGCGTTCACTGCTAGTTTTCTAATTTTTTTCGGTTACTCTCGCAAGTGCAGGTGTCGGTCGGAGCTACCCACCAGTCGCAACAAGCCATTCGCCATGTAAAGAAGTGTTTAAAAGTTTACGCGTTTTTGTGAATTGTGAGTTTTAAGTGAATTGTGTGAGTGACATTGCTTTTTTGTGAAATAATGACTAGTTCGAATTCAAGTAATTCTACTTCCTTGGTAAGTCAAGCCTCGGTCATAACGTAGACTGCATGAAGCGTTTTCGTCATAGAGAATGGGAATTTAGTTTAGCTTTTTCTTATTTGGTAGTTTAACCTAAGATTAGTAACTGTAATCGTAATTAACGGTCTTTGAGCTCAAAACACGCATCATTATTTCGCATTTTCACCAATCTCTCTAAGCTAATAATAGTGTCTAAAACGCGTAGATTTGCACCGTCACACATGAAATTTTCCAAAAAAATCTAAGCTGAGGGGCCTTCCCCCCAGATCCCCCGCGGTTCGACTATTAGGCCGATTGCATACCCACTCCAACAGGTCACCGCACGCCACTGTCTAGTATCAATGCGGAACAAAAAATAATCAGATTGAAGCCGATTTAAGAAATTCCCCAAAAGCCAATTTTCACCAATTTCAGGATCAAAAAAATTATGTAAAATCACAGTTAAAAGATATAAATTTTTTAACCGGTCATTTAAGTGTAATATTATGCTATAGATTATGTGGTAAATATATAAATAAATAAATTCGTATTTAGAGTCTACCCACTCAGTCTTATAACTGATTTTCAGTAGGAGACATTAAACCAAAGCGACCAAGCTAACCCTGTAGGCCCCGACGCAATCGACACATGAGCGATAACCAACCAAAGATCAATATTTTTTAATAGGAAATATAGCAATCAGTGGTATGGACAGTGCGAACACCCGCGGATCAACGCCAGAATTAACAATGCCGATTCAGAGCAACTTAGAATTTATTATGTGCCTCGTTGCTAGGACGGCTCCAAAGTCACCGTTTATAAATTCCTAACCCAAGAACTGATGGACTCAAGTCCAAATCAGAAGTTAGAAAACTTTTGCCTTTAGCGTGAATTGAACCCTGGATCTTCTGCTTCGGAAGCAGAGACGCTCACCACAAGACCAATGAGCTACACTAATAATTTTTTGGGGTAATAGTCCCCTTTAAGAAAGAGAATATGTTAGTAGTAGTCGTACTGTTTATTAGCATATTTTCAAATTTTGCTATTGTACAGAGTGCGTGTAATGCTTATAATTTAAAAAAAAAATTGTAAGTAGGCCCATGCCTACAGTATTATCCCTCTATAAAATTCTGAAGTATTAAAATAATTTGAACTTTCTAAATGGTAGGCCTAAAATTATTTACAAATTATTGCATATAATATAACACTTTATAAGCTAGCTAACATTAACATTGATACCTAGGTGTAAATGAGTTAGTAGAAATCAAAATTACCAAAATTTAAGCAAAGAAGTTTGAATGAATGTTTGAAGTTTGAAGTTTGAATGAACAGTTTGAATTTGGGAAATTACTTGGGGAATTTTTAATAGCTATTTGCCTTTTGGGACTACATATATTTATTAGCTGGACAAATTCGATTGTTGGAGAAAATTTATATTGTTTTGAAATGCACTTGTTTCTGTAGAGAATTATATACTGCCTAGCCTGGCTAAAGTTCTAGCAACCCAACTCACTGCACATTGGAACAGTGGTAGGCTTATCTTGTGTGTACTTGGCTTATGTGAGCTTCTGCTTAAAACAATTGCTTAAGTAAATAATATTTGATATAAATAGAGTTCAAACAGGGATTGGCAAGAATATAATTTTAAAGTATTATATATTTCACTGGAGAGAAATCAATATTGATGCATGGAAATTTTATATAGGGCCGATCGTGCGAAAAATAAAACACTGTTAATGTTCTATTTTTGGATAAGCGAAGCAAAGACTTCAATTTCACTAACCCCCCAAAAAATTTAGCTAAGATGTTTCTATTTAAATTATTATTTTTGTCTGTTTGCGCTCTATTGGGCAAACGGCATATGGGATCTTGATGAAAATTTGAGGGTACCTTCGAAATCTCTGAACTTCGACTTGCCACGTTTTTGGGTACAATCGATTAAATATTTCTTATGATTATCGTACTTTTACAATTTTTTTCGATTTTTAATGATAGATTTTCGTGATATTTGGCAAATGGCTGCCAGATCTTGATGAAACTTTATGGAAACGTTTAAATTCACTGAAATTATATAGAAATTGTACTTTTATGATTTTTCCCGATCTTGATGAAACTTAATGGGAAAGTTTAAAATCACTGAAATTATATATGTTACGATTTTAGAGACATTTAAAAAAATATTTCTCATAGAAATCGTACTTTTATGATTTTTACCCGATTTTTAATACGATATTTTCGTGATATTTGGGCCGTAATCAACCATAAAAGCTAATCCATCACCGCGATTGGAAAAAGCGTTAGCGAAGCGGCCTAGTTTAGCTTGGGATTTTTTGTAAGTTCTATTAGCAATGTACGTGTAAAAAGGCATTGTAAAGTCTTGCCAAAAATTATTTGCTTTTTGTTTTTTGTTTATCTACTTACATTTAAGGTCTAAATTCAGGACTTGGGCCAAACCGAGGCCATCGTGAGGGTACAGGCCTGCAACTGCGTTGAGTGACGTCACGGAAAGAGTCCGACTGGCGAGCGCACGTAGCACGGCGCGTATAGGAATAACACAGCGCGGAACACAATTTTTGCCTTTTATATGAAAATAACTGATTACTTTGTGCCCTAATGTGCATGTAGCATAGTTGGGATTGAGTTAGGGATCGAATAAAACCAAATTTGTTCCGTGATCACATCATTTGACAGTTTAATTGGCACATGAAGTGAACCTACAACATTTCTTACTCCTCAGTAGGCATACGTAACTATAATCTTTCACGTAGGATAGATTCGAATGAAAGCACTCAAAACATGTGATTGAAAACTTGGATTATTATTGTTTTGTTATTTAACATAATATTAAAGTATTCAGGAATATTATTTAGGAATTAAGAAAATACTTTTTAATCACGTTGTATAATGGTAGTCATTCTAAAATCAATAAGAATGACATTTTAAAAAAGTTTACTGCAGCTAAATTGGTATATTTAATTGGCATAGAATAATATTATTATAATATAGTATTGTTGCGAAGCAACTAAGCTGATGCTGCCTAGTAAGGGTTTGAATTGTATTCATCGTTATTACGATTTGCACCAAGAAATCTGTGGGCCATTTGAGACCACCTCGGTCAATGTCTTTGGTGTATTTTAACACTTCTTTAATAGTAGGACTTTTACCGTTCAACTTCCGATCTTGGATTAACTCTTTAAAACATTGAGAACAATAAAGAACTTCGCTCGCACCTATTGCTACGTAGCCGGCAATGAATATTAGGCCATTGTACATTCATGTGACACTTACAAAGCAAAGTCACATGTGTGTATAGAGCATCGTCAAAGTATTCAAACTTATTTTCATCTGACTTGTCTTCATCGGCACTCTTCGAACACTTTAAGGAAATCTTTCAGTTGAAAGTCTCCTGACTGGGCAGACTTTAATGTAACTAAGTTTAAAAGAATAGAGATTGTTTTCTGACTCCTAAACTTGGTTTACTGAAATCTGGTATTACCTTCTCGCCGAGTGTTTAGAAAAATACAATGAAATAAATAAATAAATCACCTCCGCTCATCTGTCTATTGAAGAAGGTAGCTTCCAAAATATGGTTAGTTTAAAACTTTCCAAGTGGAAATAAGCTTTACTTGGAAACGAAAATATGACGATAATAAACCGGATACTATGCAGTCAGCGCTGGATTGAGAATTTTGAAGGGAATTTTAATTACTTTCTTATCTTGCAAGAAGCGTAAACCTTTTAAAATCGTTGCAGAATATTTTATTGTATAGGAGGTAATCGTAACAGGCATCAAATGGCCGGGAATACCATGGAAACAAATTAAATTAGGTGTTTTTGTGCAGCGTGCAATGCTACAGCATGCTACAGCATAGGCCTCGCGCCGTGACGTCACAGCGAGGATCGAATCCGAATCAATTCCCAATATTTTATAAATTGTATGCGCAGTTATTTTGGTGGCCATTTTCCGCGGAACCCTTGATACGTGGCGATATTCTCGCGGTCTTTTTTCGCGGAGCCCAAGATGACATTGCCCCCTCACGTCACGGAACGATGTATTTCGCAACGTGGCGTTGTCGTCTGTTGACCGTACCGCCTGCCATTGTGTATGATTGGCTTCTGGCAGCGAGAGTAATTAATGCAAGAGTGCTGTTTTTGAGATTGTATTTGGTCCGATACGGTAGTATACTCACATCAATATCGTATCTAAATATCGATTATTTTGAGCATCCCAATAAAAAGCATTAGAATGCTTAAACTATGACAGGGGAATTTCGTTTAAGAGGGGGGAGAGATAAAGAGAAATACCCTCTATTCACTCTCTATTTTCCCTGTCAATAGGGTTTGATTTACTGTACTTGCTTAACTGGTATTTATATAATATGCATGATGCGATGCCCCATAGTCAAACTATCAAGCAGTTAGTTTATTGTATTAAATATTGAAATGGTATGGTATTAAATAGGATGGGTAGTGTTTTCGTGGTGAAACGTGACAAATGAGAAATAAACTAACATAATTTGATGAATAAAACAAAAAAATTAATTTAAAAATGCATTTGCAATTATTACTACAGCAGTGTATTAAAAATTATTCCTTCTATACATAGGTTGGTTTATATAGGCTAGTGTTTCGGCAACGTATACTACGTTACGTAAAACTACGGGTGTTGTAAATTTATTCATTTTATTCTTGCCGTTAGTCACAATTCTACTATAAAATGGGACAGAGAAACCAATGCATTTTCCATAGTTTTACTTGTACCTCTACATTAATGATGGTTTCAATATAGTGATTACTTACTAATGTTCAACTATGTTTAGAGATGTTCTTGAATTCAACGTTTCCGTCTTTGTAGAACAGTATCTTGTGGTGTAATGCTGTGACTGTTAGCACTTTAAGCATGCAGCTGTCTAAAATTTGGTGTTGCGGTGTGATAATTGCATCTGTAGACCTATTCAAGTAAATCATATACTTATCTTGTATGATACATTCACTTTTCTTCATACATACTTAGTTTACATAATACCTCATCATTAGATTCATGTTCTTGTGGCACATAGTAACTAGCATGTAGTAGGCCTATATTGTAACACCACCAATAATGATATGGTAATACGTACTTCATTATATGTAGGCACAGTAGTATTTAGGATCCTAACTATCTACATATCTTATTTCTACTAGCCAACTTGTAATCATTTTGCAGCATATGTCTACCTTAAACGTTATCAAAATATTTTTCTACTGTCATACATTTTTTATTGTCGTTAACATATTATACATATTTGATTGTTTTAACTAAATAACTCATTATTTATTATTATTGGTATATTATTACTATGATTTAAATTATTATTATTAGGCTATTGTTATTGCTAGTGTTATTATTTGTTATTGCATACATATATGTATTAAGTATGAAAATTATTTGTATTCTTATCATTATAATTAGGCTTTGATGTTATTATTCTTCAACTATGTGCATATAATTTAATGCGTATCTAGCACGGTGTCCATTGAATAGCTTATATTTTGTATGTGCTTATATTTATGCAATGCCAGCCATAAGAACAGCTAAAATACTCTTATAACACTTGAACTGTACATAATTATACCCTTTGCGGCAGCTGTACGGCGAGGTACGGAGCCTAAATTCATCTTCCTTCAGGTAAAACCTAGTGCAGTTAAGTAGTCCTTAATCTTAATGTTTAAGTAGTATTTTTTCATCTAGCGCAGAGGAACTCTTTTGCACTTTTTCTCCATGTGTTTTAATTACAAAAAGTTGTAGTCCTGATGCTTTTTGACTGTTGAGCATAGCAAGCAAGATACAGTTACAGGGGAATAATTTCGAGGCCATAAGTCTCGATAATCCTGGTTTGGGGCAAATTGTACAAAGCTTTATTTGCTTCCGAATGTTTTGTGTACAACCTTGTGACAACTAGTAAAATGTGTTGCATGCGTGTTGTCTCACAATGGAATGTTGGTATTTGCCTTCCTTTGCCCTGAATGTGCACTACCCACTACAACCGCTTGTTGGCATTGGATTGGTTGATTGCTCATCGTGGGACAACAACGGTCAAGCCGCTGTCTCGCTTGTTGTTTCTGTGGCGTGAACTCAACTAACTACGACCATCACTAAAAGGTGGAGGAGGGAGATAGAACTAGATGACGTTGTGCCATTACCAGACCTGGAAGCTTACTTGCCACATTCAATCTACAGCCATGAACACAGATGATGATAGCCTTGTAAATATAACAGTCGTGTTGTATTCATGCATTGAGTTGATGGAATGAAATTTAAGCTTTTTTATCATTATCCCATGAAGCCAATTTATTTGTAATAACCAATAACTTATAACTAATATTTATGGATGAAACAACCTATTGCAGAAATACCATGCTTGATATTTGAGAAATGTGAACATAAATAAATTTACAAAATACATTTGCCATCAGCCAAAACAAAGACAAATTATATCTGCCTAAACCACAAATCCGCTTGTGAATGAATGAATTTGTATTTGTAGACAGATTTGAGGAAATTTGTATTTGTCATTTGTCGAGAGTAGAAAGCTGCTAAACTAATCACAAGCTGAGAGATTCGAAATCAAACATTGTATAGATATATTAAACGAAACCTGGAACTTTTAGTAATATAACAGTACCTACTTGGCTTTTAGTCATGGAGAGTCATCACAACCTTAGAACAGTCAAGTACGACGCAACACATTCGATACAATAACTGGTATGGGCAAGTCCCGTTTCTTTTATTTGGTTCTCTTCTAGAACTTCCACTCATTTTTCCAAGTTTTTATTTAAATTCAATATATAATTTAAACAAGTCATATCATGAAGTTTATTAAAGACCTACCTACTAGTCACTTGTGTACAAAGTAAATATATTCCAAAACAGTTGCCTTCAATTGCCTTACTCAGTTGGGTAAGAAACATGGTCTGGTTCTGGTTGTATTGAATGTTGGAGTGGCAAGTAGGATTGGGGCGGGCAGTAACGTTGTGCGTGTGTCGTTAGAGAGCGTTGTGAGAGGGCTGTCCGAAGGGGACCTCGTGTGGGGTGCAGCCAAAGGGTTCCCCGCATGGCCCGGGAAGCTGGCCGGACCCCCTCCCATCCACGATCTGGATGCCAAGGTCTGGGTCCAATGGTTTGGAGGCGACGGAGCATTGACTCGGGTTCCGCTTCATTCGCTCAAGACGCTCAGCGAAGGGCTAGAAGCTCATCACCGCTCGCGGAAGAAGTTTAGGAAGTGAGTTGATCGATGCTACGGCTGGCAGCTGGCACACTTGTTAAAGCACTATCATGTACACATTGGCACTTGCAACGACTAACCCACCTAACTACATAGGTACTTAAAACATATTGTGCCAGTATATTTTGAATACCTTGAAAGCGACGTGTCACGCTGGAACCGAAAAAGCGAGAACCTTTCTCCATCAATGACCAACTATCGACACAGAAGCTCTAGCCAAGGCAGACTGTGTATTTAGGACATCTATTGAGCTGCTATGAATATGATGCCAAACCAAAGAAGGACTCAAAGCTTGTAGGCAGCAAGCTAAATGCCTCAAATTCGCATGAAATAATATACATAATTCCGTGCACCCACGCAGTACTAGGACGTAAATTGTAATATTTTTCTCTCCTGCACCACACTGTAGAATAGAAGAGTGCAATGCAGGAATACACTGCTGCTCTCTGTACTAGTTTCACTTTGGTTCGCAGAGTTTATTGTCATGGTTATCTTAGTTCTTGGATTTATTTATCGGTAAGTTCCTTTTATATTTTAGTCTGTTTGGCATTGGTTCTCCTTTTGGCTTTTGCATCATGTATGGGGGAAAACACTAGAGCCCCTCATATAGCAATCTGGAGATCCATAGAGTTGGACATTTGGTCCTTAGGCAGTTAACACTCAATGGAAAATGGTATGTAGTGATGGAGAAATGGCCTCCTTTTTGCCCCATGATCTATTTTAAGAAAATTTATGACGATTTATTGACAGGTTTATTTTATAATTTTACCCTAATACCTGCTTTCTGACTTAAATTTTGTTTCATGTGCAGTTAATTATTCTGCTAATATTATTAGAGATACTTTATTTTAGCATTTTAAGATTTGTATGCTAAATTGGTGAAGAGATTATGTTTTGTAAAATGGTAATTTTACTAAAATTAATGTTTTTCTATTCCTATTCAGAATAACTTTAGCATTGTATCCTAATGTGATATGTGGCAATATTGAATTGAAATGTTCCTATTCATCATTTACCATTAGAAATGTTGGAAACATCCCACATTTAGGGTTTTGGTGTATAGGAAAACAATAAACATAGATGCTACAAAATGCTAAATTTGAAGAAATAAATGCTAAATATTCTAAAATGCTAAAAAAAAATGTATTTCAAAATTAAACTTACATTTTTTATTTGAATATTTTCACTGCCAGTAAAATAAAATTTAAGATGGGAAGTTTATATACTGGGACAAGCATTGAGAATGACGGTGAATTATTAGAGCCGTGGACTGCTATTGTCATCAAGGCTGAAAGGTTCCTATGCCCAGGTTGCCCATACAGGCGATCAATATTAGCGACAATTTTCAGAAAACAACTGAAATATCAAACATTTCAATGAAAAATTACATAGCAAATTATTGTGTAAACTTTGATTTGACTCTGAGCAAGTCAAAATATTATTCACTTGCCCAGGTGGTTAAGTTTTAAAAAAAATCAATCCCTGGTAAATGTCCAAACTAGTACTTTCAATACTGTTGGATAATTGCCATTTCACCAGGTGAACCAAGGCGGGAACGATAGATGACAGCCTATTTGTTCACTTTCTTTCTTACAGCTGACCCAGGTGTAGCATAGATATGGCTAATTTTAGTTGTTAGTTTACCCAATAGGTACATAACATTTAAAAAATAAAAACAAATCAATCCTGCTCTTAAATAATCCAAAAGAATGAAACTAAAAATCAACTCTCATAGGAGGGCCAAAACGTTCTGGGCATGCACCTTTAGCAGTTGTATGTCAGTAGCCCATGTAAAGTTGGATATCACCGTAAAAGACTTGCATGCTATGCAGTATTTTATATATTATTATAATTTTTAATAGTGGTTACTTTTGATTACCGTATTTTACACTTGCATACATGTGATCATTACTCAAGGGAATAATTAGACCAATTCTTTATCATCTCCATGGAAATACATTTCATTTATGTATTGTCATTGTTCAATATTTCATCATTTTCTTAGATGTTTAACTCGAATATTCGTAATAAAGCATAACATTATCTTACTTAAGCAGTTGAAAGTCAGATAAATAATTTTTTATGATTTTTAGAATACCGGTACCTGCTTCTAGCGTCGACGTCAAGAGTTTTATAAGCTATTGTTGATCGTATCGCAAATTGATGAACTCTGTATCACAATTTTGTATTCTGTATTTTTAAATGGCCTAGACATCCACATGTACGTACTGTGAATCTACTCGGAACAGTTCAAACAGATAGTTGAAAAACACTTCATAGGATTTGTTCTAAAGTTTACCATGTTAATCAGTGTTGTAGTACCTGTTATACACAAGGTTTCATGACAAACATTCCAATTTATGGGTATTTTTTGTGAAATCTGTCAATATTCCTTAGCATAAACCAGAGTTGCCACTTTCAAGGATTTCATCCTTTTCTCAGGATTTTTAGAGTGTCTCAAGGATAACAGGATTTTGGGCAAAATCTTAGGATTTTCTACTGTCTTTAATAAAAAATACATTAAATTAATACATTTTTTAAATTTAGACAAAAAAAGCAATGTAGACAGTAAAAAAACATCAGGTACTAGTAAAAATAAACATAAGTGACTGCATAGGCCTAACATTTACCGCAAGTGGTAGTTATGGTGAGTAGGCCTAAAAGTAAAACGTTAAAATATATTGGAAGAAAATTCTGATTCTTCTGCGTTTGTCTGCGCGTAATTTTGACTAGATTCTCAAAAATCAGGCTGGCATAACATATTTTGGTATGAAACCTGAAAATTTGTAACATTCCTTCGCGGTTATAATACGCTAATGCTGAAAACTGTTTTCAAGGATTTCTCAGGATTTTTTAAGTATCTTTCGAGGATAAAAAAATTGACTTGGTGGCAACCCTGGCATAAACTAGTCTTATTCAACTTTTTGTCATCCCTTGCATATTTATTGTAATGATTATATAGCCTTGAATGAGGCACCTTGTCTTACCCTTGATAAACTTATGATAATCTATATTTGTGTCTAAATATTGTTTTTAATCTCTCTGACATAGTTTAAGTCTTGAATCTAGTATTCATAAATTTTCCTAGTTGATGAATTATGATAATTTGTTTTTAAATACTCGTAATGATGTAATACTGAAGAACGGTAATATAAAAATTACCCTAGTGGGATAAATAATTTTTGTGGCAGTATTTTTGCCAAATAGGTGTATTGTGCATTTTTTATACCAATTTGTGACATTATGCTAATGTGAAGTAGGAAGTGTTTGGACAGATAGAAAATTTGGTCAGATAATTTATCATTGAATTCAAGTCCAAAAATCCTGGTAGATCGTGTATTCTGGTGTTGTCCTTATTGAGATATATGTTGATAATTGTCTTTGATTCCAGTTATACTAATTCCTACAAATTCAGTTGTAAGCTTATTCAGAAAAAACTATCTTAGTAGATCTAGCCTTTACCTACATTGCCTTTTTACCCATTATGGTCATTGCTCAAATCTTCATGGTTGAGTTGTTTCTCGCTGCAAAAATGCACCCAACTGACAAAGAGATGTAATGTTAGCTTATATTTGTGGTCGCAATAATATACCAAATGAAATGGTTTACAGAAGAATGGCATGCATAGTAAGCAGTAGGTTCTAATCTGTTTGTGGTACTCTGTTCACTTTCATTTATCATGTTTTAAGATCATTTTCAAAAATATTCTCAATTGTAAATCAGGTTATAACTGAATTTATATAAATGTTGATAGTTTCAGTAACATATTGTCACAACTTCTAGTAGTAGACCTAATTCATGCATAATATCTAAAAGAAATTGATGTAGGCATGTAGCTTCCCTCTTAATATTGGCAGTAATCTTTTCTCTTAAAGTTTTTTTCTTCTTAGTACGTGTTTATCCGTGAATATTGCGCAATCCTTAATGTCTTGTCCACGGTTTAAATGCTTTCCGCATTAAAACACTTGTTTACGAGCAGCACCTTTTCTTGAGCATTGTGACGGCAGACCTCTGCATTTGAGTCCATGGATGTGAAAACATTAACTAATGCTATTGTAGACCAAAAATCAAAGTAGGTATTTTGTAGTATCTGATTTATCGTGAGTTATTGGTTACCAATTGTCAATTTTCCTTGCCTAGTGGCATTTCATTGTTGCATTGTCTCCAGGCATTGAAGATTGTTATACTTTTACAGATAATTGGGTTAGACATTTCTTAAATGCATCATGCTTAGCATTTAATGTGTACATTTAATAATGAACACCAATATTTGGGACAAAATACTGTAAATCTATGAAAATATCAACTTTGAAACTACTATATTGGTATTATCACCATTTCTTGCTGCATTAAGTTGATACATAAACTTAATGGCATTAGGCAATCACTTAGATTCATTGCATAGTTATTAGTTAATGATAAGCAGTGGCGGCACTACGGGGGGGGCAAGGGTGGGCCCTGGCCCACCCGAAAATTTTCTTGCCCACGTCCTTGCCCACCCAGATGAGATTTTTGTTTTGTTTTGTTTTGCACTGTAACATTACTAAAATTAAATCATCATATCACAAATTAAATATAACAAACTGTACATTTGTGTTTATTTTACCAAGTGTTTATCCTTCATAAACAAAAAAGTAATCACTACAGTTGCCATTTTTCAGTTAAAACATGACGAAATAACTGTAGTATGGTGAAATTTTTTTTCGCCTTCGGCGAAAGGGCCTCCGGCGGCTCGGGCTTCGCCCCAGACCCCTGCTACCCGCCACTGACTGCCCCCTCACTTTATTATCTTGCCCATCCTCTACCCCCCCCATTGATTTTTGTCTGGCGCCGCCACTGATGATAAGATGGTAATAAGGGTAGTGGTAATGATTCATGATTATTTATTATTTAGGGGTAGCATATCATTTTCTCTTATTCATATTTGTAACAACCATTTCCCAGCATTAACTCCCTGTAAACTGGGTCTAGAGTGGCCTCGATGTGAATTGGAAGTGTAAGCTTTATACCGAAACAATCTGTTACTTGAGCATTTGGCTCTTATTGGTCTCGTGGTGGGACACTTCTTTACTCCCTAATTATATATAGGTTGTTTAATGCTCACCATTATATTTCCCACCCCAAATGTTCCTATTTTAGCTGTTGACAAAGCAAATGTCAGAGTCTATTAAGGACAAAACATGTCATGAATTGAGGAGACAATCTTAAATTAGTTTGTCATCACTAGCAGGTGAAAGTGTGTTGTCCTACCAAGCCAGCCAGCCCTTTAGGCTGTGTTTTGTGTTTTTTGTGCTCTGTATTCTTTCCCAACCCTAGATACCCTATATTGTGTTACTTAAAAGTTAAAGACATTGTAAGCAATGCATGTTTATTATTATTATTATTATTATTATTATTATTATTATTATTATTATTATTATTATTATTATTATTATTTGAAAAGTGCACACTAAACAATGTCACAATTTAATGGTTGTTGTAATTATGCAATATGATAATTGCAAATTGCAAATGATGGCTACCTAGTAATTTTGTTTCTGGGTGAAATTTTTCAACTATTGTTTTGCTGAAACAAAGAATTTAGTACCTACGAGTCTGGTTCGGTATACCTCAACATCACAAAATACATGCTTTCCCAAGTTGCAAGTTTTCATTTGTAATAATTTGTGGCCTCATATTTCTTTCTCATCTAAAACGAATTGGCTCTCGGTATTTTGTTTTCAAGAGGTACCTACAAAGGATAATCAAGCGCGTTAGTGCTACATATGGTATCAAGTAGTTGGTGACATTTTGCTTGCGTATATCGATTTCCTTTATCACTACCATAATGTAGTAAGTCGATGTAAAATGTATGTTGGCAACACAAATGAAAGGTAGCTACTTTTACTTTCATTTTTTTCCATTACAAGAAATATACATTTTATTTGGAATTAAATTGTGATCTTTTGTAGTTTGTTATAGTTTTCATCATAACTGATTCTAACTTTTATTTCATTTATACTTAACTGTAGTGTAGCTTATTGTTGATAGAATTCTGAATGGTTAACTTATGTTCGGTACTGTGTGTTTGTAGAAGTCGTAAGTTGAACAGCCAACTGGAGAACGCAATCCAGGAAGCCATGTTGGAGTTGGATCGTATGACTGAGAAAGGGAGAGGCGCCCGGGCAACGGAAGTTGCTCCTCCTACCGAGGTTTCCACAAGGCCAAGGCGACACCAACGGTGATCCTCTGAAATCAACGCCAGAGCCACCATCTTCTAGCACACCTATCTTTTCATCACTATTCAACAAAACTTGTACCAATTATCACTTGGCAAGAGAGTGAATGGTCTTATTTCTTCTTCTTCTTCTTCTTATTGTTATATTATTATCGATGTGTACGGACACACAACACGTTTCCTTAATGTTATTATCAATTAAGATTCAATGTTCACTTTGTGATAGTGCGTGAAGACTTGGTTACGTGGCATTCTTACCAATGTTTGCTACTGTATTTATATTTAGGAGGCTTTTCCCATACACAATGGGAACATTGTTGGGCAAATCCGGCCTATTTTAATGTTGCTTTGCTTGACTTTCAGACTTGTGTTATAATTCCATGTACGTATGTATTACTGTAGTTTCTAGGAAGAAAACGTTTCCTAGTTATATATATCACTGCATGGGCCAAGTTTTCTTCATACTAATTTATATTCCAATACTGTGAACTACAGTATATATCTTTGATCATAAATTCGTAATTAATTATTGAAAAGATCGCTGTTAGCCAAATGGAAATACCAACAGTATACATTTTTAAACGTGATTGAAAGTTCTTAGGGAATGAGAGCTGAGTGGGCCTATATTTTAAAACAAATGAAGAATTTTTAGTAAGAATTCAACATTGTCAAGAAAATATAGTTTTATAATGAACCATGACTATGGTTTATTTCTATATTTTTAGCAGCTAATCCAATTTTGACTGCACAAATATTTATTTCTAGTCAGTCTTAAATTATTTAGTTTTGTATATGTATCTTTAATTTTAATGAGTTATTTTTTAACATTTAATCTGAAAGCTGACAATAACTTTGGCTTCTAATTATCATTACATACTTGTAACAAATCCTCATATTTTATAAATATTTTTTAAAGTGTCAATCTTATCCACAAACATCACATCTAGCCTACATCCCTTCCACTGTTGTAAACTATAAATATTACATTCTCTTTTCTTCGTCGCAATATGATACGGGATTACTGGCGGTGTACAGTTTGTTTTACTGTCTTACATTTAAATTCCTGTATTATAATGTCTCAGAACTGATTTAATGCTATCAGATTTAAGGGTAGTTTTGTCATTTGCAAATATTTCATGCGTTGAAATGACTTAAAAGATGGCCTTGTATGCAATAAGTTCAGTACAGTGGAGAATTTTGCTGAAGTTGTGTATATACATAAGATGTTCAAGTTTAATTGACAGCTTATCAGTAGCAATTTTCTATTGATAATGATTAACAAGTGACTAAATTACTGTTGTGGCATGATGTTCTGTTGCCTTGTATGAATCTAGTTCGTTGATGTTTCTGTTGCAATGTTTTACACTGGTATTTTAGTCTTGACAATAGGTACTATTTGTTAAGGCTAAAATAATGATTTCACAATTGTTAAAAGTTATTTCTTATGTCACCTTCATAGTTGTTTGTATTGATATTATCGGATATGTTTACCTCGTCAACCAAAATTGCACAATTTACCATGGTTGTCTAATCATAATCAACATGATGTTGATTAAGTCAAGTGCAAAGGAAACAAGTTGTAACATTTTAAGTTCTGACCTAAAGTATATAATTTTAGGGTTGTTGTTCGATTTTAATCAATACTTAAGTTGGGGGGAAAGACTACTGCCAATCCCAAAATGTATATTAAAACGGTGCCAAATGATTGTTTTATTATATCTTGGGAAACATCAAAGAAATAATATTAAGTCTAATGTGTTCTTGTTAGAACTTTAACCACCATGACTGAAAACTAACATATACTGTCATCAGTACACTTTTAAATTAAATAATATAATGTATTTTATTAACTAATTTAGAACAGTCTTGATTATAACATTTGAATCAGGCTATAGTTCAAATGCATAAGTCACTCTCTTGATGTTGTATAGGTAGGCCTACTATCGTTCTTTAGATATGGCTACGTAAATCAATAATTTTGTGTGGTTTTAATACTGGCACTAATCTTTCCACTTAAGATCACTATCTTGTCACATCTTGCATTGGAGTTTGATTCAGTGGTAAATACCCAACTCTTGTCGGGATTGAAAACCCTCCGATTCTGTTCCATCGTAGTGCCATACATTCAAATGGTTATGGTTTGTCAGCCTTGCTACAAATAAATTCAATAATTAATCTTATTGTGCACTCTGTTCTTACTACCGGTATTTGTATGTACAGTAGGGCCTCTCTAATTCGGGCCCCATTAATCCGGTGTTCCGTGTAATCCGGGGTGACCCGTGTCGTAAGTTTAAAAAAAAAAAAAAAAAAAAACTGGATCTGATGTGTTTTATAGTTGAAAATATCACGTACTACAGCCGTCTTACATGGCACAAACTATAGGCTCGCGGCCGACTTGCAGCCGGACGTAGTAGCGGGTGGAGCGAGGGGAGGGTGGAATAACATGAATGAAATTCTTCAGGCCGACTGCCCATTGGCCAATGGCCAGTCTCGTCTCAGTCGTCTGTCTTGAGTCAAGTGACAAACAAACCAGTGACGTTCTCGTAGCTAGACGTGTGTTTGTGCGCGAGTGATATTCGCGATGAGTAAGCGCAAACATAAGTCTGCCTCATTTGAGGATAAATTAAACGCCTTGAAACGTCTTGATCAAGGAGAGACAATAAAAAAGATAGCTTCCGAGATGGGGGTCGGAGCGCAAACAGTGGGGGACTCAAGAGCCACGACTATTTTTTTACGTAATAAAACTTCATATCTCATTGGGACAAATCTTTGTTTTGTTTATTTTACAGTGATAACTCAATCTCCAATTCACTCCGCTTACACTCCTCTCTCTCTCTCTCTCTCTGCCTCACGCGCGCTCTCACTCTCTCTCGATGTATGCAGCCAGCCACAAGGTCGAGCTGGTCTGTTCTTATTGCTTTTAAAGCCATAAAGAGAAGTATTTATGACAGCGGAAGGGTCACGAATGATACACTAGGCCCCTAACCATTAATGTATCAAAATACGCGATAAAAAAACATTTTCCGTCTAATCCGGGGTTTTCACTTATCCGGGCTACATCTGGTCCCAGTTAGCCCGGATTAGAGAGACTCTACTGTACTAGATATGCATTGTCTACTATGAGTGGAGCTGTAAAATACTGGGCCACTTACCGTAATATGTAAGCCTATATGAAATTGTACATTATTAATTATTAGCTTGCATTTCCAGTCTACATTTTTCAATAATTGTTTGCATGCTAGGATCACAGATGGGTATAGGTGCCCCTTAGTACTGCCCGTAGTAGATTATAAACCGAACATTCTGTTCAGAATGAGCAAGTGCTGAACAACAAACTTGAACAACCTTTTAAAACGTGGCATTAAAAATATTGAATGACAATGTTTGAGCCTTGATACTGTAGTACCCTTTTTGGATAGCAGTAGTTTTGATTTCTTATTTTGATACCCATTTTCTAAAAAGCTCTCGACCTACAGTATTTGGTGTCTAGCTATGGGGTGTGTTTGACGGATATGTTCTCAACAGGGATAAGAACGTTCATTACTACTAGCCCAAGCTGGATTGCATGTGTTGGATTGAGCCAGCCATATCACTGTTGGGAGATGAAACTATCAAATGAGCACAACTTGCCCCAGTAGGGTGGGTGGGTGGTTTAAGAATCATACCCAAGAACATGAATGTTATACACTCTTGGTAATGAGATCAAATTTGAATTTGCCAAGTCAACATTGCCACTCTGCTTGTCAATGTAATATTTTTCGCTCATCTTGTCACGTATCTACCGAGAATCCAGCCGTATCTATATCTTCTGGTAACTATTGGCTCTATTTCCACCTTGAGCTAGGGATCCTATATTTATAAAAAATTACTAAAAAACAAAATTTTGCAAAACACTTGTGTTTGTCAGTGGCTTTTTTCTCACTTGGTCAACTTATTATGGTTTGCATGTCTAATATGGCAATGCACAACTGTAAAAAGATAACAGATTCAAGAAACTAAATTGTGGAATGAAGGCTGAAATATCGAGTTAAGAACTTTTAATACGTGACAACTTTGGTATCTAATAACATCGAACAACAATCTTATGTTTTTTTGGTCAAATAAGTGGTTTACTTCTTCAATTAGAACTTTTGTTGTGTCCCTAGTACTTCATTACTTGCCACGGTCAACCCTATCTCAATCGAGGTAATTTTATGTACTGGGTAATCTAAATTGCAAATAAACTTGAAACCTGGTACTTAATATTAGTGTTAATGAACTTGTGTTCAGTTAGAAAGGAATGAAATGCTAACATGGTGTAAGGAGGGCAGGTATAAAAGGTTTGGTTTGATTTCTGATTCCGCAAGTGTCATGAGAAAGTGATTGGATACTCATTGTATTTGCCTTTCAATGTTGCAGTATGAGGGTTGGTTGGTACATCAACAGAACCCTTCACTTTTGGGAATTACATCTTATGTATGGCAGGCATGTGCTGGAAGTTATGGTGGTGTAATAAGTAGAATGTAACTAGGCTGGATATATGTGAGAGCTATCGCAACAAAACCGTCCACTACTAATTTGAACGTCGGAAAGGAAAATGTGGTTATTTTGGCAAAGAATGGGCAATTTTGGGTGCAATGATGGATGCTATAGTTTAATTAATTTTAAAGGGTTTATAAGTTTTTAACACTGACCAGGGAACGTGGTAGTTACAGCACCAGACCATTTTAAAAACGTTTAGCCTTTAAATTTCATCATAAGTCTATTATATACTATCTGTAATACACATTTCCATAATAATTCTGTATTAAAAATAAAATTTGATTTGAGATAGATATATATCAACTAGGCCTACATATAAATATTCACAGGAGCGTTTATTTTAAATATACTATTTATTCTTTGTAAGCCATTGTGAGGTGCGTGTTTAGTAACGGCAGCTTTATTTGACACTAGGTTCACAAAGTATTGGTTCAACAACTGATTATATATTTTTATTTTGAACTAATTACGTTAATAGAACCTGGGTACTGAGCAAAGTATGATCTCTTATCTTGTGAGCCAGGAGTAGATGTGTGGTTTAACGTGTCATATACCATCGTTAGTTTTGTTCACTGACTTAAGGCGGTAATAAATTGTAGCGGCTGTTTTAACTTTCAGTTGCATTTTTGCAAAGACAACACCTAGGCAGCTGCTGTTCTGTGTGTGGTTTGTTATTGAGGTGTGAAGTTGCTGCACAGTATTCATGTGTCGTGTAAGGAGTTTTGCGTGCATTCAAATGGCGTAGGGGCACAAGTCTAATGGCTATATGTAACCAATGTTATTTTGCATTGCAGTATAAACTACACACTATCTAACAGTTTTATCACATTGCAGATTACAGTAGGCATCCATAAAAATATTGGTATTGGTAACAGCTTGCTGTTGACTTCCACCTGGTCGGTGTGCGGTGGCCACTGAATGGCATGCCTGTTGAAACTTGAGGACAAGGTGCGCTGAAGCCTTGCACACAATTATTATACTAGTAACAAATTCCAGTGAACGAGAGGTACACTTTAGTTAGTAATACTAATAGTAATACATGATTTTAATTGTAAATTACCAGCTGTTATTCTCACTTCAAATTTAGCAATGTAGATACGTAGTGCCCGGTGTTTTATCATGCTTTAATAATTTTCCTCTTTTCAAATGTATTGTATTTGCTTTAATAATTGTTATTAACGTTTCACTTCTCTTTTAAATGATATTTTATGATAAATTCCTCACAAATTTGTCTGGTTGACTTGTAATAGTACTAGGATTATTTATAAATTATAACAGATCCCCGGATCGTTTCCATATGCTATAATTTGTTTGCCTTTGCTAAATGTAAATATATAAATATATATAGTATATATATTATATATATCTATGTTCATCATTGACTTCACTTTCTGTGCTAGTGATATTTCATGTGGGATCTATGCTATATTTCAATTGGTTGGTTTCTCTTGGCAAGTAACTGTATGTATATAATGTAGCTTTTGTAAATTTAGCAGAATTATTGAGGATATTTGCACAGCTTTGTTGTTAAGTTGTAATGTTATCGGTTAAATTATGAAATGTTGCGATCAAAATGATTACGATTAACAATTAAAAGTTTTTGCCCTCGTATTCGATTTGTACATTATTACAATAAAACCAATTGTTTCTTCATTTTGTAAATAGTTAAATTAAAGCAATCAGTGTACAAACACAAGTATTACCAAAGACGCATGGAAGCAGAAAAATTGTGATGATCTGCTTATTGGCAAAGGCATGAAAAAACTTGAATTTTAAAGAATTTGGAGAGTTTGCTTGAAACCTTCCACAACATAAATTTATGTTTTTTCTATCTTTTGGGTACATAAAATTAATTATTAGCACTTTCTATTTTACTATTATTTTTGCCGCTGTCAAAACGTTTTGTTAAAATGTCATTATGTACTAAATGTTTGGAATCCGTGCATAATATGTATTTCCTTGCGTAGTAACTTGCTCGTCACAATCTCCGTTCTTGATCGTTATATCGGTTTGTCATTGAACTCCTGTCTGTCAACGGCAATGGGAGTGTGCTGTTTATATATCTGCCAATTACATTTTACTCTTCATGGAAAGTGAAAGTGTCATAGCTAATAATTAATGTTTATTAAGATGTTTTTAGAAAGGACTTGTACAATATTTACAGTGTCGGAATTATTTCCTTGTAAGATTTCTATTCTGGTTTAAACTAGAGTGTATGAATTATCTTTGTAAATGTATACATAGTTGATAAGTTAACATTGTATAAATATTATTACAAGTGATGGTTTGACCTAGAGAGGAACCTAAAAATAACTAACAAACTAAGCATCTTTAAGATGTAAGCAGCAAATAGAATACTGATAGAATGTAAATTCTCAATTTGCAGCTGTATTAAATGAAAATGGCTTTATTGATATGATATATATTCTCACAAGATTTGCAGTGTTATCATTTCACATTACCTCTCATTGTTCATTCCCCACTCTTTTCTCTCCCCTTTGTTCTATATTGTTAATAGCGTGATTGGTCGGACGGTAGAACTACACATAGCACTCGTCACTGACCAAGCAGTCTAGTAGAACCACCATGCTCTAGTTTATACTTGCCTTTTGTCGATGATGTTGAATGCTTATGTCAATGTGTATTATCTAGAGTTAAAACATGTTTTAAGTTTTAACATTTTAAAAAATGTTCTCCAACATTATGAATCTAGTATGGCAATCATTTCAATGATTTATTGATTTAAATTCCTATAAATAATTTTAAAATGTTTTAAATAATGGGTAAAATAAATTATATAGATAAAAAAATATTATGTGAATGAAACCCACCATAATTTTTTTGTATCTGAATTTCATATCACATTCTTCACCAAATTGCACTCTGGCTTATTTACAAAACCCACCAGTGCAATAGCGCGTACGAGTATGTTTTGTGTCTTGAATGTCCCCGATGGTGACGATTGCGATTTAGGTAGGGAAAGTTTATAAACTTTACAAATATTAATTTCTGAGATTTTTCTGCTACTATCCTGATTGCGGCAAAAGTGTTTGGGGCATAAGCCTATTTTAATTCTCGAGTCAAGGTCCAGTAATTAATGTAGCCTACTAGCCAGAACTTGAAGTTACTAGCCAAAGACTATTGGGCTGCCAGTTCCTTGTGCTGAAGCAGCCACATGGACTAATTTCTCAATACAATTTTTTCCTCCACGAAATTCAAACGTTTTTAAAAAAAAGCCCATTATGTACAATAAACATTTTTTATTGGATAACACAGTAAGGCAGGTTTCTAGTCTGAGTTTTGTATTGTATTGCGTTGCTTGTGAAATTCCTCGAGCTATGAACATCACTATTTGGGTGTCTGAGAATTCAGGGAATTAAATATATGTATTATGGGAATAGTAAGCAGTGGCAGCTCCTGGTTGGAGCTGCAAAGCTGAGGCGCCCCTAGTAAAATTGTAAATAAAGAACTATGATAAAGAAATTAGTAACTTCATATTTTTCTAGTTTTTATCTTGAATCTTGAAGAAACGTAAGCGATTACGAAGAATGGAAGGCCAACGTAGTAATTGCAGCCAACGCATAGAGAAACGAGTAAGGAGGGTTCTTCGTACAGCCTCCATTTCTATACAGACATTTACAAATAATAGATCTATGGTTGTGAGCAGATAAACACGCTTTCTGCGTTCTTCCATAATATTATGAATCATCTCAGGCTTACACAAGTACAGGTAGGCCTACCTCATGCATTATATAAAATTATATGCCTTATAGCATAGATGGGCTAAATCAATTTGTGCTAGGCCTATGTATTTTTAAATATTTGCAGTCTTTAATTTTAAGTGTATTATTGATCTTATGTTTTGTTATACTAGGAAAACACTTAAGTCCCGCCGCGTTGATGGATGAGCTTTTTTGTAAGTTTTTAGTTTGCGTAGGACCACTTTTCCTTTGCATGTGCTTTTTGAATGCATTGTAGGTGATTGTTGTCAAGTTTCTATTGTTACTTGTTTTTTGTTATTATAAACCTCAAAAAACTCATATTAAAACCTTTATTTTATGGATGGATTCTGGCTAACTTTTTCAACTTTTTCTTTCAAAAAACAATACATCACCACAACCTTAATGTCCATGTAAAATATGAACGTTGTAGCCCCACCCGTTTGATCAGAATCGGCCCAAATGTCACGAAAATATGCGCTAAAAATCGTAAAAGTACGATATTCATGAGAAATATTTCTTCGATTGTACCCAAAAACGTGGCAAGTCTAAGTTCAGAGATTTCGAAGGTCCCCTCCAATTTTCATCAAGATCGCATATGCCGTTTGCCCGGTAGAGAGGGAACAAACAGACAGGAAAAAAAAAAAAAAAAAAAAAAAAAAACGCCCGAGCTAAATTGTTTGGGTGATCGGTGAAATTGAAGTCTTCACTTCGCTCATCCAATTATATTTTTCATCGAATAGACTTCCTTATATTACTACATTTTATATGTTATTTTATCTTATTTACTAAATTTTTATACTTGCTCTATATTTTAATATTTTCCAAATACCCTAGTATAATAATCTTCCACGGAAGATTAGAAGGGTCAAGTCAATTACAGTGTAAAATATGTTTACCTAACTTTATAGGAAATAAAATTAATTAATTAATTGTTTATTGACAATAAGAACTTGAAAAATAAAGGCAGGCCTACCGTTAATTTAAGTACATTATTACTCAAATTAAAAAACATGATAGTTCTAGCTGTTTTCTTATTTTTGTATTTGGATTATGGGTGGGTTAACCGTTAGCTCACTATCATAGTTTGTCTTCTATTATAAGTGTAGGGATGTTCGTGATCTTGGGGCAAGTGGGTGCAAGATATTTTATTTATTGTAGTAGTTATAGGCAAATGTCTTAGCCGCCACACTGATAGTAAGTGAAATTGGAAATTCAAATATTAGCTTTTTCAATATTTTAAAATTTGTTGTTTCATATCAGTTCTTTTGTTATTAGCTTTTTGTAGTTTGAAAGAGTAAAATTGATTTTAATCAAACTATTTAAGGCAGATCCACACAAAAACATAATCCATAAGCATAAGGTTTCAGCCATCAAATTCCAACTCGCAACCTTCTCGTGGTTTGGCCCGTGATTAGGGGAGTTTTTCTCCCTGAAACTAATGGCAAGCTCTGGGTCGTCGTCGGGGAACTTTCCCCTTCCCTTTGACTACCTCCCCGACGGCGACGACAATGACAACACGGACGGATGATGACACAGACGGAGACGACCACGACGTGGGGGAACCCCTGCCCTCCCCATACGCTTGTGGCTGGTTCTGACCAGCACAGGCCTGTCCACCCCTTGTCCCCCCGCGTCATCCCTTACGTCCCTCCCTTCGTCTCGATTAGCCAAGTTGCATAAATATGAGACGTTAAGCAATATCCAATCAATATCCAATCAATCAATCAACAAGTAGTCGTAATACTGGAACATAGGAAACACGTATACTGGCGTTCACACAAATACGCTGGTTTTAATGTATTGTTTTAATCCGTAAGAAAGTTGAACAATTTTCAACTTTATGACAAAAGCTTATGCTTACGTACGAAAAAGTTGAGTCAAACTAACATCTACTTTGAAGGGCTTGACTATTACAGTCAACTACACGCTTCCGTAATAAATATTATATAAAGTTGGCAGGACTTGGAGCATTAGTTAGATAATTATCAACATCGATTGGAAAAATTATATTATGAATAATAATCTTTATTATAACCTTCGAATCCTTCTTTAATCAAAGTTCTCTCTGTTCACTCTGCAAAGAACTTGGAAGACAACTGACATATCTTGGCCTAAATTATTTACCGTGTACCGGTGCGCTACAGACTACGCGTTAAAATTAAAACCTTGCATGTTATGTTTTTGTGTGGATCCATCTCAGATTTAGCACGCTTTTATTCAACTTCGTTGATACAAATAATACATAACATAGAAAAACAAACATTGATTTACATAATATGAAGGTGAATGCCCACATGAGCAAGGCTGTGTGTGGGCGCATAATATTTTGTGGTAATTCAGGTTTAGATGGCAGATGACGTTGAATCTTGGTATGTACACCTAATTATGTAGTATTCAATGAAACTATATAAATATATGTATAAATAAAGTATATAGTGTATAAAATATATATATATAAATGGTACCACTATAGTGAGTATCATGTAAGATAGGTACTTAATCAAAGTGTGCTAAATGTGAAGTTAACCTGTCACTACTAGATTTAATTTTTCAAAATTTGGTTATTTTAATCAATTAATTCAAAATACTAATTTTTTTATGATTTTTGGTGTTTTTCAAATATTTCTTTTCCTGTTTTTTAAGGAATTTTGGAAAATTTTGGATTTTGAATAAAAGCTTCATTTTAAGTAAATATATAAATTTGATGTACATTCCTAAAACAAGATTTTTTTCTGAATTTTTTGCATATCTTAGATTTTTTGTATCTCAAATGGTAGCAATACTAGAAATATATTACTTTTCCGGTAAAAACCAAAATTCTCCCATTTTTAGTCTTTTTTGCAGATGTGTATTTTGGATTTTCTCTATAAAAGGCACTTTTTGTCCAATCAGGTTGGGGAAAAAAAGTATTTATTTTTAATGCTCGGATTTTTTTTTTTTTTAAAGGGGGTCAAATTGAAAAAACTTTCTTTTACCCGGATATAAATTTTGGAAGTTGATGTCCACTATAGAGGACGCCAGTAGCGAGAGGGCTAACTCACTGACATCTTGCCAAGGTGCCTACAGTGCTAGACCAACCAAAACATTGTTTTACCAGTTACTCTAACACAAATTCAAAATCAACTACCTTTATAGGCCTATGCTGCTAACCATTGTTCTATGCATCACATTGGGCACGAGTTAGCTAGAAACAATGACCAGCCCTTCCTGTGATTTGTGGTCAATAAAGTAGTTTTTAACTTGAAAGTCTCGGCATGAGTCACATCTTGCTCACTTATTAAGCTTGCCAATTCAAACATTAAAATATTCTGCCCGTAATATTGTGCCACATTAATTGGTTTGTTTTGGCCTATTTTGTTTATGTAGTAACTACCTAGTGAAAAAAAGTGTGACATTTACCGATTCAAATCAAAGGGAATTTAAAAAAATCAAAATAACCGTCTAAAATCAAATTAATCACGATTTTTTATTTTTTAATAAAATTAAATAAATCAGGAACCCTGTAGTTTGTTAATACAACAGTATACAATAATTTTCATAAAAAATGTAACAAAATTTGAACACAAATAAATATTCTATTCTTTTATCACACCACCGTAAAATAATTTATAAAAATAAATGCAACACATTGAAGACCGTTATGACAGGCAAAGCTTGTGCCTTCGTTATCATTATTCATCTTAGCATTCCAACACAAAACTTTTCAAAATGACCCGTACACAAACATCTTGGTAAGGTATTATGACATCTTGAAGTCAAATTTTCAAACTAAATGGAATTTGCAAATTAGAGATGCTCATGGATAATTAATTACCAGAGTGTGACCATAGAGTGATAAAAGGCCTCCATGTTTTTGGCAAACCAAGTCTTATTAGCTATACCAACCGCAGTAAAGTAAACAAATGTGACTTGAAACAGACATAAAAAAGTTGTATGTTGTTTGTAGTCCACATTTGTTTTCTAATTCTATTCCAACTTTCAAGCCACACATTCGTTCAATTTACGTTGGCTGGTGCAGCTATAAAATGGTTTGGCTGTTATCACTGGCCAGTCTCTGGTAGTAACTTATCCAGGCTCTTGATGTGCAGCAACAGTGAAAGGAGCTGCGCACCCCCGCAGGGCCACTAATTCTAAAAATCGACACAATATTTATTAGGTACTCAATTAGTGAATTAGTGCTTTCGAATGCCACTTGTCCCGCTTCAATACTTGAAATATTGAGAAATGACTGTGGTGGGTGCCCCCCCCCCCCCCTATCACAAGAGTCAACCGGTGATGGTTGTTGTGATTGTTAACAAATGCTATAAAACCCGTGCCTAAAACTCGTTAAAATACAATTTAAAAAAACGGGGCTGTGCGCCCAGACACATTATACATAAGGGGGGGGGGGCCTCCCCCAGCCACCCATTTTACAAAAATAGTAGGCCCACTTTACCCAGGAAAGAGTGTATACCTACCCATTAATTATTTTTGGGTGACACCACCGCATATAAAATCGCATAAGAGCTACGACCAAATCTATGGTACCACTACCCTTCACAATACAAATTAAGCACTGGAGTGATAGATAAATAAGGTGACATGACATACCCTACAAATCCTTGATTCACCGTTAGATTGGCAGTTAATTGCCTGATTTATTGAATATTTGATGGGCTGAATGTACCTACTGATTGATTGTATAACCTAATTTGTCAGTGACTACAAACTAATTCATAATCAGTCAGCCAACAAATTGATATAATTAATTAATCCACAAACCATGGTCACTCAAAAATTCCGTCAATAATTATAGAAGAATAAGTTATAAATAATGTTCGTAGTCACTCTCTTATCTTACTAATTGCTACTAAGTTGGAATGATTATTTAGTCTCTTGACATAATTGATGGACTCGACCACTAATTAATTGGATATTGGTTTCAAGTTAGATATTTAGTACATTTCCCGCATGTCGTAAGTGACGATTGATTGATTGATTAAAATATTAAAATAAATAAATTTTGTATTCAAAATTTGTAATATCCACTCAGTTACTGAACTGATTTGACCGCCGTTCCTGGGTTCTCGCAGGGTCAGGCCACTTCTTTCTACCGTCCAGATCACAATCGTCTCTTCCTACTACTATGGTCTCTTTCTATCCTCGTCTTGTCTGTCACAAACTATCTCAACGGCCATCCCCGGGGATACGTGTTTTTTCTGTGTTTTGTACATATTTATGTCTCTATTTATCAAGAAATTCAGCAGCCAACATCACTTTTCGAAGGTAAGCTGTTGGATCCTATCTCACACCAATATACTCCACTAAGTCGTGTTTCTGATTCTGTTCCTTCTTGCCTTGCCCACTGTGCTCCTCTTTGCCGCCTGTATCTGATACCCTTCTCTATCTAGAGTGTGCTACATGACACTCCTATTGTTAAGGGAATAATCCACTGAAGATTTCGACAAAATGACTGGTATTTTTTTTCTTATGCAATTTTAATTGTTATACTTTGGTCCACGTACTTGTATTTAACTCAAAATATTTCTTTAAATACGCACACAGAATTGTGGTTAACGTTTGCAGTTTTCTCTCTCTATATTATATAGGGGCTAATAATATATGGTATACTCTCTCATCTTGTTGTCTCACACTTCCATTTGTTGTGAACACCATGATTGCATAGTATTTTATACATTTTCATTTTGTTTATGAAAGATTTTTTTATATTTGTATTGCACTTTGTGAAGATAAGTAAAATAATATTTATGACTTTATTAATTACTCATAAAATATATGATTTCTCTAATAATATTTATATCTATTTAGGGCTTTTTTCCAATTAATTACTTTTATGAAACAGAAGTGCCAATCTAAGCAGCAGGGCAGTTCTTACATAGGCCTACCTGGAAGAGGTAGGCCTAACTAGGTAGGCCTAACTCACCACGATATTACTAAAATAATATTGTACCTAATTTGAAGTAAAAAAGCTATTTGTACAAGAAATATTTTATGTGCTGTTCTGGAACTTAAAAAACTTGCTTCTTGTGCTCCACTTATCCGAATAAGATAATATTTATTTTTATTTTTTATTTATAAATATATCATTGATTAACGCTTGAGCCACCAGTTAACAATACTCTATCTGTCTTTTAATTAATCAAAGGGGTGTTGAGTTTTAGTTTGTTTAGAAATAAATAAAATTGAGTTATGCACTGAGAGTCGTACCATGGTTCTACGGTGACATGTGTGCATTGTTTTCGTCATTGGAGACCACGATTTATCTGTAGATTAAATAACACTGCTTTCAGTTCTATTCTCGAAGATACGCTTTCCCCATGTAGATATCAGCTACCAAGGGACTGCGCAGCCCCCCCCCCCCCCCTCCCTAGATAGCCAGTAGATAGCCAGTAGATAGCCATTCAAGCTGCAGATAGAGAAACAAAGAAAGTGTGTGCGCACGTGTTTCTACTCTGTCAAGGTTAAAATAATGCAAGTCGTCTAATAAGTCAAAATTAAATGATTATTCTATTATGGAGTCAGAATTGATCCAAACACCAAATGCGTTTCTATATCTAACACTCGTCAAGTAATTGATGAGCGTAGCGAGTGAAGTGAAGATTCCATTTCACTACACTGGAGAGAAAAATCCGGAATGTTTTTCTTTTTTTTTAGTATTTCTGTATGTTTGTTAACACGATTCCGGCTAAACCGATACTCCAATTCGATGAAATTTTCTAAAGCCCTTCGAAATCTCTGAACTTAGAACTGCCACGTTTTTGAGTGCAATCGAAAAATTATTTATCGTGAAAATCGCAATTTTATGATTGTTTTCGATTTTAAAAACATTTCTTCTACTTATAACACCTACATGCTTTATATGATTTTAATGATTTTTCACAGGTCCTTAATTTTATGAATTAATATATTCGTGTGAAATTTGAACGCAATCGACAAATTATTTCTCACGAAAATCGCAATTTCACGCTTTTTTCGTTTTAAAAATAATTTCTTTGACGTATGTAATATCAAACGACGTGCATGCAGATTTAGGAACAAGTTGGAAAATGGTTATAACACCTACATGCTTTATCCGACTGTCATGATTTTTTAACAGTATCTTAATTTTATGAATTAATATATTCGTGTGAAATTTGAGCGCAATCGAAAAATTATTTCTCAAAAAAATCGCAATTTTACGCTTTTTTAAGTTTTTTTTAAGTACTCCCCGTGGCTTCTCTACACTTAGAGCCGTCGGGTGCGTAAATATTTACAAAATTAATGTTATTGTATTGGCAGGAGATTCTTATCATGTTCTTATGGCTCTACACTCAAAAAACTGTATGGTTGGAACAACCAAAATAATATGGGTTGAAGCATTTGGTTATCTTATAAGTGTTGAATTAACTATATTTTAGTTGGGTGACCACAAATAGTTGATGAAAGAGAGGTTAGGATAACTATATTATTTAGTTAAAAAACTTTATGGCTGGAACTACCCAAATAAATGTTAAATTAACTATTGTTCAAAAAACTGAATGGTTGGAACAACCAAAATAATATGGGTTGAAGCATTTGGTTATCTTATAAGTGTTGAATTAACTATATTTTAGTTGGGTGACCACAAATAGCTGATGAAAGAGAGGTTAGGATAACTATATTATTGAGTTAACAAACTTTATGGTTGGAACAACCAAAATAAGTGTTGAATTAACGCTATTTTAGTTGGTAACTACAAAAAGCTGCTCAATACTGGCAAATCGCATTCATTTCCCAGCGATGCTCGTAGAGTAGTGGTTAAGGTCATGGCTTCCTAACTACATGTGTTCTCTCTGTCCCAGGTTCGAGGCTCGGTGGGCGCAGGATTTTAACAACACGCTTTCTAATGTGCATTGCTATTCCAGGTGCTACATAATGAATGGTAAATGTCATTCATGCAGGAACACTCTCCTTCGTATGTAGATTAATTAATTATAATAAAAAATGAAACTATATAACAGGTAGTAACGTTATAAATATAAATCATTGGACTTTTTCACTGTTAGTTAACAAAATATTTATTTTAATGTGATATTTCGATTTCTTTACAGAAATCTTTATCAAACAAAATTAACAATTAAAAAACCACAACAGACAGGACAAAAAACATTTCACAAAATATTATAAATATGGCTGTGCATTAATACCAAATTATTAACAAAAAAGTTTATTATGAATAAAAATAAAAAAACAAAAAACAGAACATTAAATTGACAAGTTGGACAGTTATTGATGTATGAAATAAAGCTATTGATCTAGTGATGAAATTGATGGACAGAAACTTTTCCAAATGGCTGGATAATTAACACTAGGCACACTGATTGTATTGGCCGCACACGAAATCAAACCAGCTTCCTAATTTTCCGTGTTGTGGCATTAGACTCATGTGCAACGATTGAAGCGTCTTCCCAATTTATATAATGATGATTTTCATAAACATGTTCTGCGAGTTTTGAAGTATCAATCTTATGTTGTTTCACATTGTTCTTGTGTTCTTTTATTCTTACCATCAAAGGTCTCTTGGTTTCACCAATGTATCTAGCATCACATTCGCAAGGTATAGAATAAATAACACCCTTAGATGACTGAACCTCATCCCTAGGTTTAGTCTTGGTGAGAATGCTGCGCAACGTATTAGACGAACTAAAAACAACTCTTATGCCATACGGAGCTAAAATGCGTTTGATCTTTTCTGAAAGATTCGGATAGTATCCAATGCAGACCGTTTTATAAATCCTAGGTTTAACCACCTCAACAAATTAGATTAATTAAATTCGTTACATTTATTCATTTTTATATTATTTGCCGCAAAATGAGTGGTGGGGGGAGATGAGGAGGTCACCGACAACTATATATTTAGTTATATCAACCTACTTTATGGGTTAAAAAAATTAAAGTGACGGCTCTGTAACCAATTTGTATAGTCAAAACAACTACACGAAATAGTTATTCCAACCAAATATTGGTTATGCATACTAAAATAATATGGTAACACGAACAACTTGTATTTGTTGTTTCAACTAGTAAAAGATTAACTAAATTATTTGGTTACAATAACCCATAATATAGCAGGCTAATAGTTTACCATATTATTTGGTTCACATAACCCAAATATGGGTTATTCCAACCAAACAGTTTTTTGAGTGTACGCGATGACCACCTTCACTGGTGATTTGCAATCGCCCTTGGCAATCAAATCTGTGGGGATTGCACATGTTAGTGACCCATCCCGTTAATAGTCAGTTTTCAATATCATCTTCAATATGGACAAAAATAAGAGCATAGATAGTCGTATCATTGCTAGCAGATTATTTGCACGACGCCTTGTTGGCATTGAGACGTTGAGTGTGTCAAGCGTAGGTCCTATGCCTGCCTTTGCTTGTATAAGTCGTCGTAGATGGGCTTATACGATGCCCCTGTCAAAACAATACAAATGTGTAGGCCTCCAGCCGGAGTTTGACCTCTTTTGAGGTCATGACCAATGCCTGGGGATACATCTTGGTTACAAGTGTTGTAACTCACATAAATTGATCTTATTCTTGGCACAGAAACGACAACTCCCCGGACTTCGGCATAATCGTGTTGTGTTATTATTCAATTCAGCACATTGTCATAAGGCATACCCTACAATTATTCTTTGCATTTCAGTCCGTGTTTTGTGTGGAAACGTTGATAAAAGTTAGTTTGATGTTAGCGCGTGAAAGATGGTTGACATTTCGAGCTCTAGGACGAATGAGAGAAAAGGCAAATACTTTACGGGAAGGTTAAAAAATAGCGATGATTATCTTATTTGGATCAGCTTTTTGTAAAAAGTTATTATCTGCCTAAAATTTTTGAAGCTGCGATTTATCTCACTTGTATTGAGCAATTTTTTGTGTGGAGCACTTTTTTCTTCAAAGTGTATCATGGGCAAACCTAGCTTAGAAATAAAAATATGTATATTTGTTGAGGTACAATGACCCATTTCGAGATTTCACTCGGCCATATTTTAGGTTTGAAACACCTGTTATCAAATTTAGTTAACAACACAAGCGTAAAGGGCGAGACTGCTTCGGGAGTCCCGACTCAATATCCGCCACTTAAAACTATTAGTTATAGACACCTGAGGGGGGGGGGGGGGGGGTTCACGTGGTATGTTATATTTTTAAATTATCAAGCCAGTTTAATGTCAGGTTAAGGCTATTATTTATTAAAAGTTGTTTTCCTCCACACCCCTAGCCACAATTCGACTAACACATATTATATTCCGTGTAGTTTATAAAACTAGTGTGCAACACATAGAATATTATCTAAGAGAAAAGGAACAGATTTGTTTCAAGTAGGGCTGGGGCTATGGTATATAGATACTTGCCAATGTAAAAAAGTGCATCATATTCCCTGTCCCCTACCAACGTGAAATTAAGAGTTGAGAAAATACTGTCACATTTCAAATGTAATAAGTGTTTTTGTTTTAAAATTAGAAATACATATAATAATTTATTTAAGTCTCCGACTCACTGAATAGAAAACGCCCATTGTTTAAAACACTTTCCCTCACTTGTACCTAGCACTCACTCTACACAGTTAGCCACCTGGGCCCCGAATCCTGTTCATGTTTAGCCCTGTGTAACTACGGTACCTAGATGGGCTAATTTCCAATGATACAGTAAGGAAAAACATTACCATTGCTGACTGGATCGGTTGGGGTATAGCACGTGTACACGAATCGTGGCCCTGCAGAGGGGTCAAGTTATTGTCCCTGGACAGGTTTCCTACGGATTCATTAAATGTATTTCTATAAATCTTTTATCTTTGACAATGTTTCCAGCTCTCTTACCTTAAAACTATTACTATTATTCTATTAATTTGTCAATTTAATTATTATTATTATTAAATATGTTATTTTCAGATAATCGCTGATTTGACTGAGGCTTTGCCGAGGTTTCCCTCAGTCGCTCCACTAACAAGGCAACCACAATCGCCACGAATATCGGCCCTCGAAGATCCTCCCTTACTTCGCCATTTAGTCAGACTTGTCCTAGAGGTTCTACAGCCATCTATAGAACCTTCTAAGAAGAAAAATCAATCAATACTGTCTACTAAACTCTAATGAAGTAAACAAGGGAGTAGATAATCTAGTGTTTTCATCATTATTTTCCTCTTCTCCTTTAACATCCAGACTTTCTCTCGTAAACAGCTGTAAAACATCCCTTCGTAGTTTGTAGTTATACCCTCTACGACGTATCAGTCGAGGTGCCGGGTTGCCTTGAATTTCTTGTTTACGGTATCTCAGCTAAGCTAAGCTGGCCGAGGGACCGCATTACAGTCGCAATTAGTAAAAACACATTGTTTCGTTAAAATTGTACCTCCGTGGCATTAAGTACTTTATTTGTTAAAATGTAAATACAAAATGAAATATCACAATACCATGAGCAAATAGTTTCCGGATGTGTGTGGTCGATGTTGTCTCTAGCTTGACCTGAATGCCACTTATCTTGTCATAGTGCAGGTAGGTACGTTATCTCTTCATACATGTAGCCTTGCATACCTTCATCCTTCTTACGAATTTCATTGATATTCTCTTGAAATGGGATATTTTCTTAAATTTATATCTTCATTTTTTAATTTTGAATTGCTAAATAATACAGTTCTGTTATACTTTGACAGTTCCTCTTTTCACAAAGTGTTTTGACTTAAAAATGTTCTCTGTTTTGGGAACTTGTACACCTTTTGTTATATTTTATTAGTAGATTACATCTTGTTGGGTAAGATAAGTCATAGTTTTATTTTTGGGGCCATGTCTGTAGGAATGTGATTGTGTTCATGAGTCCTTGGCCAGACCCAGTGAGGTGTCCCTTAGTTTCTAATCAGAGCGAGTGTACATTCTACGGTGCGCTCTACGAGTCTTGCCTATGATGATTCACCTGATGAGAGAATGCGTTACAATCACAAAACATTCCAAAATAACACAAACACACTAAAATGTGTATCTGTTTCATACTTCTGTAGCAATATATTATTCACTCAACGATTAAAGTATTGTTTAGTCGTATCAGTACAGTAGACTACTAGAAAAAATTGTGAACTGCCATTTATAATCAGCCATGGACAGGCGCTTAGGAACTCTTTTTTGAACAGGGAGGGGTGTGTGATTGGAATGACGAGCTTTTCTTGTGCTTATGCATGCTTCTCTGCGCAATTAGTTAGACACAAGTCTATTAGTTATTAATTAGTTACTAGACTAACTAGGTTTTCAGTTGTAGCCGTGGTGATTGGTGATGAACGGACAACTGGATGTTTAACATTCTGAAGGGGGGGGGGGGTCACAGGAAAAAATGAGGGGTCATAAGAGGAAGTGGAGGGAACCCCCACCCCCCTCCTACGCACCAGGTCGCGGGGCTGGTGGCGTCGATTGAAGTTGGGCTTGGGCATTTAATACAGGCAAAGCAATGAAATGCCAAGGTCAAGAAGTTTTTAACTTCTGATTTGGACTTAGTCCATCAGTTCTTGTCTTAGGAGTTTGTAAACGGTGACCTTGGAGCCGTCCTAGCAACAAGCACATAATAAATTCAGAGTTGTTCTGAATCGGCCTTGTTGATTCTGGCGTTGATCCGCGAGTGTTCGCACTGTCCATACCACTGGTTGCTATATTTTCTATTAAAAATATCGATCTTTGGTTGGTTATCGCTCACTGGTCGATTGCGTCGGGGCCTACAGGGTTGGCTTGGTCGCTTTGATTTACTCTGTCCCCCACTGAAAATCAGTTATATAACTGAGTGGGTAGACTCTAAATACATTTTTTTTTAAATTTAAACTGACATTTTAGATGCAAATTATTCAGGAAGCTTTATATCTCACTTGATGGCGTTGATTAATCCACGCTCATTGATTCATTATCTCTGAACAAAGGCGTTACCAGCCTCAATGTGCTAATACATACTTGAGTGACTTTTTTGGATCGAGTCGTCGCCACCAAATTATTTTATTTAACCTTAGTAACCTTAACCTTTTAGTGAAGAAAGTACGGAGTCAACATATTCTATGCGGAATAAGAGAGGGTGGAGGCCTTTAGGTCGTTGGTTCGATACCATCTGAAGGTTATATCAAGGTTCTAGGTCAAAAGACGATCGCCGTAATATGCCTTTGTGATTCTATTCCATTATCGTAAGGTCACGTTTTGTCCCTAAACTGAATGATTTTCTTCGAAAAAAAAAACACGATTAATTAAAGGTTAAACTTGAGCAATAGCTTCTTTAAATCACGTTGTGATTGACAAAGCGAGCAGCGATCGGTGAGCACTTGGATTATGTAGATTGCAGACTACATAACTAGTTATGTAATTATGTTTACGAGTAGTTGTGAAGGGAACGTCCGAGGACTGTTTGAAATGACATAACATTTGCCATGAGATTGAATTAAACCACGTAAAAGACATTCATTTTCGGTTGCCGGTGGCGGAATTCGAACTTGCGTCCTCCCACACTAGAACCTCACTCGTTGCACACGAGTAGAGATAATTTATACATTTAGCGTTGTAAGTTTTTATGCTAAATTGACAAAAATCGGTGAACACATGTTGGAAAACGCTACAAAGTGCATTTTATCAATATTTTTTGACCTATTAATAATTAATGTTATATCGTTGGGTGACTAGTGTTCCAACGGTTATATTGTTTCATTTTGTTTTCGATGATCCTATAAAGCAATAAAGCATCAATTCCATAAGAAGTGCAATAAGAGACACCCCACCCCCACATTTAAGGTTGTGGTGAAAAGAAAAAATGGATGCTACAACATGCCAAGTTTTCAAAAATAAAATGACAAAATATTCTAAATTTAAATGCCATTTTTAAGTTTTACACATGAGCTACTGTCACTTCGTGTTCGTCATATTCTCTCCAACCTTAGTGAGCCACCGACATCGTAGAGGTGCTAGTCGGTCTCGGGTTTAAACCAATCAGAAGCCTTCTCTCGCATTTCATAGTAAAATTTCCAAGTAACGTGAAAATTTAGAGTACACATTACGTGGTTTGTAATCAAAAATTAAAAGAAATTTGACAACATTATACTTGAGATCTTTTCATACAAAATTGTCAACACCGAATAATATTCATAGAAACCCGGTTGTGGACGGACGTAAGTGACGTTATTTTCAGCCAATAACAAGCCTTGCACGTCAGCCACTCCCCTTCAAGGCCACTCCGACTCGCCGCGCGACTGCGATCAGAGCGCTGCTAGACCTCGAGCCGACCAGTCGACGACACGGTAAGACTGCTTGCCTTGAATTACATTGTGTAGCTAGATCCAGTGCCTGTAATTTAACATAAGACCATGCAATAGAATACAATCATATTATTTATTATTTCAAATTTACTTTCTTGACCTCTAAAGGACTCTCTAAAAAGCCAAAGATATTTTGTAAATTTTCTCGCAGTTTTGAAACCGTTACGGTTGCATTCAAACGGCGTTTTCTCATACAAAGATTCATCCGAAGCTCCCAATGAACTGGAATGATGTCAGGTAAATTTAGCAATTTTGATTTTATCTTAAGGCTATTCGACCGCGTTTTTCTGTGTTCAGAAATATGCTGCCAAGTCAAAACATATAGTGAATGGCTTTGAAACCTGGCTCTATAAGAAAATCAAAACTCTATTTTTCAAATTTTTTTGATCGGGCACACTGCTAATATCGCCACTTCAAAATAATTTCAAACTTAAATTCGCCTAAGCACACCATTCAACGTAGTAGTTTGTTTTTGTGACATGAATTTTCAACTGGTTTTCTAGATGCTGACTGAGAGAGAACAGATTTTCTTTTACAATTGTCTTTCCTGCGAATTTTTTCGTTATGCTGTATTTTTACCGATTTGTACCGGCAAACAAAAAATTCACAGGAAAAACAATTGTTAAAAAAATCTTTTTCATATCAGTCAGTTTCTAGAAAACCAGTTGAGAATTAATGACACAGTTAAACACAACTACCTACGTTGAATGTTGTGCTTGGACGAATTGAAGTTTGAAATTATTTTGAAGAGGCTATATTTGCCGTGTGACCGATCAGAAAAATTTGAAAAAAAATAGTTTTGATTTTCTAAAAGAGCCAGGTTTCAAAGCCATTCACCACATTTTGACTTGGTAGCATATCTGGGAAAATTGAAAAACGCGGTCGAATAGCCTCAAGTTAAAATCAAAATTGCTAAATTTTACCTGTAATTTCAGTGTTTCATCAATTTGCACTGAAAGCGTTGTGCCTTTCTCTGCTGTAGTGTGGTTAAATCAGAGCAGAGACCCACTTATTTTCAAGTAGCCTATAGTCTGTTCGTGTTATTATTCAATCTGACTTGAAAAGTACATGCATGCATGGGTTCGGCACCACGAATGCGATAACTTAACAAAAAATTCTGCGTGTCTGCAATATTGCTACATGCAAAGTTAAATATTTCGTGCGCATGGAACTTCTTCATAGGCCTACCATTGCATTTGGTAGTAACTTTTCAAGGTCAAAGGTGTGAGACATTTTACAGTGAGACTGTTATCGTATTCAGCGTCATATCTTTTGTAGCCTACCCTCTTTGTGTTGAATAGCTATCCTATCTGCATTTACAGTTGTATGCTATAACAGCAAATAACTCCAATGGACGCGAGTGATCAGTTGTGATCGCATGCATTCGTCTGTGATTCAATTCATTAATTTTGTTCTATACCTTTGGTTGTTCAATTTATGAAGAGGTAGATAACTCTTGATGATTGGCGTAGATTAGGCCTTAACCAGTTTTATCTTTATGTTCCAGGCTCCCAGCTGATGTCACGGCACTGCTGTCAGGGGGTGAGGAGAGGGGGGGGGGGGGGAGGACTCGCCCTAGGACCCTCGCCACAACTAGACAAGACAAGATTCCAGGTGAGCTGTTGTACCGCTTGAGTTTCATAACCCATCCAATCCACATTTATTTAGTTTAATCAAATGAAGATTTTGCTGTGAGTACATATTCGTAGTCTAATTCTAGTAATTTTCTGATATAAAGTCTACTTCTTTCAGTGTAAGCTGGTGGGGTGAGGGTAAATCGGTGAAGTAGGGCAAGGTTAACTATGATAATAAAATCACAGTTTTAATGCTCATGCATAGGCCTAGTTGCATTATTTGTAACTTCTGCTACGGTTTATATAAACGTACACAATAAATTAGCAAATGAATTAAACAAATTGGAATGGGTGCTGATAGCTCCACTGTTGTGTGCCCCAAAGTCCCAAAGGGCCAAAACTACATTACCTAACAAATTTTAGCAATCTTAGTTTTGAATTTGAACCTGGTCATATGCCCCCCCCCCCTCAAACTTATGCTAACAGCACCTGTATGGTTACATGGACACAACCAGCTGGTGGATGTCGACAAGAGAATCTTGGACGGTGAAACCAGCTCTCTCCGCGTCGCCCCTCTGCGAGGCTCCTTGTCGCATGGATCAAGGAAGCTGCCAGCGTTGACAAATAGTGGTGAGTAAAATTACCCCAATGCTGTATTCTCTGAGTGAACTACTTCTTTCAATTTTGAAATATACTACTTTACGGCCATTCCATAGTTGCGGGTGTGACACATTACACACTTACAATACCTGCCAAGTGTTTATAAATTACAAATTGATACCCAAGACATTGTATACATTCATTGTTGCCATAAGATGTACAAATACACCAAATTTCAACTTTCTGTGACTTTAAGAAATCAGTAAATAAAAATTAAAACAGGTGTTGCGGGTGTGACACTTTTTGCCACTGTATTTACACCCTTACATGAACATGTGCAAAAGTCTGTGAATATAGGACCCCTTGCATAGGCAACTATTTTTTTCCTAAAGCATTATAGAACACCCTTAAAATAAAATGTAAGGAATAGTGGCTCAAATAATTTAAAAGCCGATTTATGATGGTTTGAAGATGTTGCGGGTGTGACAAGGAAATGTTGCGGGTGTGACGTAGTGCACAAATATAACATTAAATACGAGTTTTTGTATGTAGATTATAATTTGGTTGGCAGTTTTCTTACATACTTGATGAATACTCAATACTAAAATGTAAGTTAACAAATATGCATGCTAAATATGATATAAAAAAAGGGTAGCCTATTATAAAATAAAGTGTTGCATTGTAATTTTTTTAATGAAATATGGATCCTCGTCACTGATTATTTTTTGTTTAAACTTTGAAGTAGGGGCTAATAGCATAAAAAGATGATTAACTAATAATGTCTTATCATTTATAATTAATGCACCTTTATCATTATTCATGCATGCCTAATCACTGACGAACTTAATTGCCCATTATTGTTGTGAAGTATTGGAGGAGCTACCATCTTCTTGATAACGTCTTTGTTCTCGCATGACGTATTCACAATATCGGGCCATACCCAATAGTTGCCACTAGGATGCATGCATATACTTAAGCCTAAGGGTTACTTCACTGGTTTCATCATCAAATCTACGATTTCAGCATAGGCCCTAATACTGCTTGTCGGTATTTTTTCCCCATTTACCGCAAGTGAAACGAGGACAAAATCACTGACGTTAATATCTAGGGCAGGATTGTTGACAGATGCGCAGACATCCGAAAAAATAATCACTTTTGTTAACTTAAGAAACTCGACTTTTAGTTCAGCAAAAATCTTTTTGAGGAATGCCAACACTGCATGTTTGTTATGTGTCAAGTCATCACTTTCAACCGCGAAGGACCTCTTAAAGTCATCTTTTAATCAAACACAGGCTGTAAAAACAGTAATTTGATCATGACTCCAATGAGCGCTCTGAATCTCGTCTTGAATGATTGCCGAAAAATTTTCAGCAAAGTCGACTTGAAGTACAAATTTGTTTTCCGGTACCTACCTAATCTCTCTTTTGCATTTTCAAAATACGTTGACTGCGTGCGTTATGTGCATTACTTAGGCTACCTAAACTAGGTAGGCCTAATGGGCAATTTTTTTTACCTATTTGACTGAAGCCCTGGCATTATCATGCAATTCAATAATCATGTCACACCCGCAACATAACAGTGTGTCACACCCGCAACACAATTTCAACCACTTCTAGTCAGTGCATCTCAGTTTTCTCTGTTGGATATGATAAGTCATATATCCCAACCTTAAAATAAAGTACTCTCCAACTTTTGTTAGCCATAATCTTAACACTATCATAGTTTATTGTAGTTTTGTGTTGCGGGTGTGACTTGTATTCATAACATCTTTAATGATACAAAATTTAAGTAAAACTTACTTTGTGTTCAGTTTTTTCAACTAAAATACTTCACAACATTATTAAGTGTTGATATACAAAAGACAGAACTTCACACAGCTGACCTAAAAGAAATTGGATGGCTTACAATTTAGGGGATGTGGCACTAAAATAAAAACAATAACTTTACACCAACTTTGAAGCACTGTAAAACACATAATTGACTACCCACAAAGAAAGCAAAGACATTTTGAAATTCAGTGGAGTTTTGACTTTAATTTTTGACCCATCAATACACTATTGGTAAAATTATTTTTCACTTGTCAGGCTCACTTTGCTATGGAATGGCCGTTTAGTTGAATGTTTTTGCGTTGTGTAATTATTATTATTATTATTATTGTTATTATTAGTATCATCAAGTTAATTAAATAGTCAACACTACATGCATTTTAGGCACCTTGTGAATTACTGCCTGATAGTTATTCTAAAACTCATGGAGCCTTCTGCAGTGGCTCATGTTATACGCGTTTCCAAGCAAAGATAGATGGCAGCACTAAAACGCAACATGTCGGACCGATCAGTGATAGAGGCGAGCTGCTTACGGCGGGCGCTGTATATTCAGTTGGCTTCAACTTGATTTTTTGTTACATTTCTGATCATTTGCGAAAACATTGTTGATTATGTCACATCGTCCGCGTATTTTATTAAAATCGTAAGTTTTGGGATCGGCTTTGTTACCCGAGATATCGGATGTGGTCTTTTAGAACCGAACTTTTTTTTTCAACAGTGGTATTTGCACACGCATGTGGGCTTGATCTAGTTCCGACTACCTTCCCAAAATAGATTGTGAAGCCATGTGAATCGCGATTTCAGTTTTCTGCAGAACTTCATCAAGATACACTAGGTACATTTGGTTGCTCGGTCTTTTCGACCGCTGCCGACTACTATGGAGCAAATATGCATACTCAGCACTATTATGAAATGTATTTTGTGTATTGAGGTTTGATTATTCTTCAACTACATTGTTGGCATAATTACTGTCTGGTTTACATAATAACTCAGTGTTTCAAACATAGTCTTCTATACTATTTTGTAGGTTGCACTTTTCTGTGTTGTTGATTTTGATTGATTACTTTGCTTGATATGTTGATTTGATTAAATACCAGGATGCTGTTCAGTGGTATTTAATTACCTTTTGCGTATCAAGTCAACTAGACGTTTTAGCCCTAATAAATAATGCGTCTAAAGGACCTCGCGCGACTACTCACGTGACAACAGGGCGCGCTACTCTCGGTTAAACGGGGAATTTAATGGCATTGTAAATTACAACATAATTGAGATTATTTGATGAATATGTAGACTCGAATCGAACAAACCACATGTTTGACTATTAAATACAAAAAAAATGTCCCCGTATTTTATTAGTAAATCGTGAAGTTTTGCCAGGAAAATGTTTGCCCAATACTATCATTTCAAACTTTCTTTATCCAAACAAAAGATTGTATTTGCATAGCGCTACACTTGTTTTGCTTTTTCTACTTCGTTTTACCATGTAACCAAACGATAGCTATGTATATTTATCTAGTTTACACTTAGGACTTCCGGTTTTTAATATACTTTTATGAAGGAGCTATTGATAGGATGGCCCTTTTTTATTATTGTTTTTGTTGTCAATAATGGCATGACCGCTGTCTGCGGACAGCTTTTAAGTTTGAGGTCAATCATGCATACTATCTATAGTTATGAATTAATCGTATTTATGTATATTTGTAAAATATTAGTATTAAATTGGTAATAACAATGACGGTAATGGATAATATGTAGCCTACTTGTTATATAAGGTACGAAAAGGAGTGGGACTTGTACATAAGCGCTATACTTAATTTAGTATTTGTTATTTTCTGTGTTATCGTTGATTATGATTGACTTTATTTATATTATTATATAACAAAACGAAGAAGTATAGCTCAATTACAAGTGCCATAAGAATCGAGCGCCTTATATTCGTAATCAAAACGTCATCCTAACGTTATTAGCCCATAATAAATAATGCGGTCTAAAGGACCGCGCGCGACTACTAACGTTACAAACAGGGGCGCGACTACTCTCGGGTTAATAACGGGAATTTAATGGCATTTTAAATTACAACAAATAATTGAGATTATTTGATGATATGAGCTCGAAAAGAACAAACCACACTGTTTAACTATTAAATACAGAAAAAAATGTTGAATGATGAAGATCGATGATATTTTGCCAAGAAAATGTTGCCCAATACTAATAATTTCAATAATTTACTTGATATCCAAAATCAAAAGAGATTCTAGCAAATTATAGCCCTACACTTGTTTTGCACTTTTTCTACTTCGTTTTACAATGTAAACAAAATCGGAGTAGGCCTATATATATTTATCTAGTTTACACTTAGGACTTCCGGTTTTTTAAATATACATTTTATGAAAAGGAGGCCTATTGAATAGCTGATGGCCTATTTTTATTATTGTTTTGTATGTCAATAATGGCATGACGCGTCATTCTGCGGACAGCTTTTAAATTTTGTAGGTCATATCATTATACTTATTCTATAGTTATAATATAAATCGTATATATTATGATATTATGTAAAATATTATGTATTAAATATTGGTAATGAACAATGACGGTAAATGGTTTATGTAGGAGAAAAGCGAATTTAAGATTATATTGTTAAGTTAATGCCTATACATAATATATATTTGTTATTGTTTTGTTATCTTTATTATGTCATACTTAATATAATTAATTACTCATAAAAAATCAAAGAAGTTATCTCTAATTAATCCAGAAAGCGACCATACGTTATTGCGTAATATATGGGTTGAAAATCGTGACTGTTTGATAATTATAGTCGTACCTACTCGTGGGATAGAATTAATGGCATTTAATTACAACAAATAATTGAGATTATTTGATGATATGAGCTCGAAAAGAACAAACCACACTGTTTAAATATTAAATACAGAAAAAATGTTTAATGATGAAGATCGATGATATTTTGCCAAGAAAATGTTGCCCAATACTAATAATTTCAATAATTTACTTGATTCCAAAATCAAAAGAGATTCTAGCAAATTATAGCCCCACACTTGTTTTGCACTTTTTCTACTTCGTTTTACAATGTAAACAAAATCGAGTAGGCCTATATATATTTATCTAGGTTTAACACTTAGGACTTCCGGTTTTTTAAATATACATTTTATGAAAAAGGGGGCCTATTGAATAGCTGATGGGCCTATTTTTATTATTGGGTTTTGTATGTCAATAATGGCATGACGCGTCATTCTGCGGACAGCTTTTAAATTTTGTAGGTCATATCATTATACTTATTCTATAGTTATAATATAAATCGTATATATTATGATATTATGTAAAATATTATGTATTAAATATTGGTAATGAACAATGACGGTAAATGGTATATGTAGGCCTACATTAATTATATAAGGTAGAAAAGGAGTTGGGACTTGTACATAAGCGCTAATACAATTAATATTATATTTGTTATTGTTTTGTTATTGTTATTATGAGTATGACTTTATTTATATTAAATTATCATAACAAAACGAAAGAAGTATATCTCAATTAAAAGTGCCATAAGAAGCGAGCGATACTGTATGTGTGTGTTTACTATGAGTTGTGAACATTCTTGACTGTTTGAATTTGATTTAGTATTTATATCGTACCCTGTTAGCTTATATTTGGTATATAGCCTATAAATACCAATGATTTATTATGATATTATAATTAGAGAATTGTAATATGGATACAAATGCCATCCTTGGTGTCTCATGGGTGCATTGGGCGCAGGTCTGAATATAGTAATATTATTCTGGTAAACATGGTCTCGAATCCCGCATATTGGAGAGCGATTTTATTATTTTGGTGCACCCCCATGCTTTTGATAATCATCAATTAACAACATTTTGGGAAAGCAACGACAATGTACCTGTGATTGTACATATTTATAAGTGACAAACACGGAATGACATGTGTTCTTCAGGTAAGCACATAGCGCGCTCCTCCGCCTATCACTGATCGGACAGTTGCATTTTTCGCCACCAGGTAGCAACCCCTTTGCTTGGAAACGCGTATAGTTGGGGTGGGAAATTGAACCCATTGTAAACTAGTTTAAATTTCATACTTATTTTTATCTTTGTTCTCAGGCAATCTATGATACAACGTCCGGTATACCGGTTGGTGAATATCTACGCAAGTACGTCTGGCAGTGTCTACCCCTCTCTTCTCTGCTCGCCCGCACAAGACTCTTGCCAGCCCAGCCACGACAACCTCAAGCGGAGACCCAGCTTACCTCAAAGTTGTGCACAGCTCCGTTCAGGTGAGAAAACTGCACATACCTACGTATAATAATTCTCTTCAATGCCAATATTGTCTTAGAACTAGTCTCGTTCAGTTGGGGCCGACACATCCAATTTTAAAAGCACGTGTTTCTTGAAAATTATCGGTGAAATTATATTGATTCATTTTCTAGAAATCTTTGACATTTGGATGTTGTTTGTTCTTCTAAACAGTCATCAAACTTATGATATAACAATTAAAAAAATAGTTCAAAATTAAAATGCTTTTCTGATAAAAAAGTTGTGCTGGGCAGTGAAAATACAAAATGCAACATTCCTGTATGTTCAAGCAAGTTAGCAATGTCGTACTCAACACAACTGTTCTTTGCTTTCAGCTGGCACTATGTACCTTTCTCTTCTCCACCCACCGTCGTCTACCGCCCTCGAGCGCTCGTCACTGTACCCTGCATCGCAAGCAGCTTCCAGCTGGCGCTACGTACCTCTCTTCTCCACCCACCGCCCTCGAGCGCTCATCACTGTACTCTGCATCGCAAGCAGCTTCTACACTGGAGCAGACCCCACTTGATTCGGTAAGTCTCATTAACTACTTTGACAAGTCTTGCATTGTTTTTCATACATTACAGTATCCTCCCTAGTACATTCTTTGTTAATTTGCATATTTATTTACAAGTGTTCTTTGGTAACGTAAGAATTGTCTTTTGAACACAACACAACACACCCAACTAGCAAGGGAAAGAGCTTTAACTTCTAAAGTTGGCCCTACCGGTAAAGCTATGATTGCAGTTAATGTGCCTCATGGGCAGTCCCATGGTTAACAGTCCCCACTTCAAATGCTGAAAGTCCCCTAACTATTTCAAATACGTCTGGTTGAGTTCCACCATTCTGAGGCCATGACAGTATTGATAACTAAGCTTGCAGACTCTAAAAGTTCTTCCTCCTGTCCCTCTAGTGAATTCCACTCTTTCCTGTCATCCCACTCGTTACCTCTCCACCAGCTCAAACGATCCATCTCGCTCTCAAACGTCTTCCCCATTTCTCTCCTTGGTCTTCCTATTTTTATTTTCCCTCCTCTACTTTAAAGTCTCATCTTAAGATCCTCGGCGTGCCTACCCCTTTCATGGACATTTCTTCCGACTTCCAATCCTAATTCTTTATTGATTGCTTTTTATTTTGGCCATTTTCGTAACTTCCTTGATAATCAAGTCGGCAAATACTTCAACTGTCCATGCCGTCCGTGGTGACACATACAATAAGGGTGCTGTTTCGCAGCGTAGCCTTACAGCATTGCGTGAATGTGGGTTCGAATCCCAAATAAGTCATTTTTGTTTGCGATTGTCCTTCATCGTCATCCATCACCGCCTCGAATATAGCAATATTGCATTAATAGACCTAGAGATGTTAGGCAACAAAAATCACAATAGTCATCGAACTGTATAGCATTCATGAGAACGTGGGTTCGAATCATGCATAAGATGTTTTTTTTGTAATTGTCCTTTATCGTCATCCATCACGACACATTGTCTTGAATATAGCAATATTGCATTAATATAAACGTTAAGCAACAAAAATCATGATTGTCAAAACACATTGCATTTACGAGGACATTGGTTCGAATCCAAATAGGACATTGTTTTGTTGTCCATGTCATCTATCACCTCTTATGGTCTCGAATATACGTAGCAATATTGCATTAATAGAGACCAGTGGCGTGCGGTGAGATAAATAGGTGGGGAAGCAATTGACTTGAAAGGCATATTTGTGAGAACTCCAAGGGGTCTGGAGCAGATTTTTTGGGATTTTTTTTTTGTATAAGTGGCCGGAAAATGATTTTAGAGAAATAACAAGAATATATTGGAGATTATGTATTTTCAAAAAATTGTGTTGCAGTAGCCGGATGTTTAAAAAAATGCAAAGCAATGCAAGAAGTATATGCCAATCTTACCTTTACTTAAATTTGAAATCCATTCTTCTTTCTGAGTAAAGTGACTCACAACTCGGTCGTCGAGCAAAACCCACTACTTACCCAACTTGCTGTTCTGTCATGAGCAAACAACAAACACAGCCAACAGAATAGCTTGTTTAGCACTGAACTTCCCGTCAACCACAAATACTTATCGTAAAGCGACACATTAAATCGAGTAAACTGTTTTTTTTGTTTTGTTTTGTTTTTTGTTTTTTTTTTCAATCGAGCCACTAAGTCCCGGTGTTGCCCTACCACTTATCAATCAATAGTTTTTTCTTCTTCAAATGTTCGCCTAGCAAACGGTTTTTCACAAACACTCGCAACTACAATATCCTTACAATACAAAGAAAACTTGAGAACTGACTAAAGTAGCCGTGCTATGTGTGATTTTCCCGCATTTTAGGACTAGCTTCACTGCTTCACCCCCACACTCCCTCGTCAATGACCATTTGTCGCCTTGTTTTAGTTTTGTTTTGTCTCACCCACGGCACATGTGTCGAACCGCGAAGGAAGCGCAGCTTCTGAGGCTATTTAAAATCTACGTCTAAACTCCGTTCAGATCTAGAGGTTAACCTGAAACCTCTTACGGTCAGAGGATGCAGAGCGTCTATGTTCGTGTATAGTTTAGGGTGACCAGACGTCCCGGAAATTCCAGGACAGTCCCGTTTTTTCGTAATGTGTCCCGGTGTCCCAAAAACGTTTTTGGGGACACTGTTTTGTCCCGGAATTTGAAAATGCCCGTGTTTCAGCAATCTTGCCAATACGCCTAGTGAAGTTTGTATTGCTCACGTTGGCAATGCCTCGCTTCTACGTCTACTAGTCGAATCGGGGGCGTGGTGGGGATTGTCATTCAGTGCCTGACCTTGAGTGGGGTTTGTTTCGTGTTTCAGTCGTGCTCCTGTATTTTAATTGCGCATGTCGCAGTGCGCCGGAGAAGAACGTGTGGTTTTTGTTTTCGTTTCAATTACAATACTAAATGTGTTCTTAATTACGATTTGCGAAAGAATACGCATTTCTAGCTCACTGTGATGAAAGTAATATCAAGGTTAAATGAACACCCTGTCACGTGGCCTTTTCAATCAAACACAGTGGGAGCACGGACATAAAAAAACCATGTGCAATCAAAAAACACAAATCCGCAATAGCAGGTAAAGCTACCAGTAATGACAAGTTTCTTTTCCTCTGAAAAGTTCGATGAAACTTGAAGCAAAACTCTCAGTCAAAATGGACTTTCCGTATCTCAAGCAATCTATGGTTGTGGGATAAAGTTAAATGCACAATTTGTAGTTCTATTTTTTCTATCGCTCACGGTGTTCGTTTCGTTCAGACATTGTTGACCACTAGGAAAAGAAAAAACACAAGGAAGTCTTGTCTGCTAAATGCACCAGTAACTCTCAAGACATAGGCCAGCCCTCAACCCAACCCAACCTGTCTCAGATCTCACTATAGGCTATCTTGAGGGAAAAATTGCCCCAAAAATTTTCCACCTTTCCTTTCCGGGTAGCCCACGCAAGTCCACACAGAACGAAAGTACATGTGTCCCGGTTTTTGCTTTTAGAAATATGGTTATCCTAAGTTAACTATTTCAAGACGGCAAACACTTCCTTTTATTATGAGTGAAATTTACAACATAAAATATGAATTCTGGGCGCCGCGTTTTTTTTTAAAATTTTATAAATTCATATACACCTGAAAAGTGATTCATTATACTGCTAATCAATACTATTACAATTAGATATTGGACTATTACAACTACTACTAATAAAACGTGTGTTTGTTATTTCGGTAAAGGGAAGCAGTGCTTCCTTTGATTCCCCTCAGTGCACACCACTGATAGACGTTGAGCAACAAAATCATCGTCATCGTCGAAGCGTATAGCGTTTACGCGGACATGGGTTCAAATCCCGAATAAGCCATCTTTTGTTGTAATCGTCCTTCATCACTTATCGTCTTGAATATAGCAATATCATTGCGTTAATAGAAATGTTAAGTAACAATAATAATCATCTTTATCATAAAAATGTAAGGTATTTTCGATGACATGGGTTCGAATCCTGCATGAGTTGTGTTTTTTTGTAATTGTCCATCATTGTCATCTATTACCACTAGTCTTGAATATAGCAATATTGCATTTATACAGATGTTGACCAACAAAAACCCTCATCGAAGCGTATGGCGTAACGAGGACTTCAGTTCGAATCCCAAATACTGTATAAAACTTTTTAAAAAATTGTGTAGTCAAGAGTCGTGAATCACCACTCATCAACTCTTAACATATAGCAATATTGCATTAATAGAGACATTGTGTGACTCGTAGGTCTTGTGGTCAGCATCTTTGCTTCCAATGCAGAAGGTCCAGGGTGCAACCTTGTTGATTCTGCCAAACATTGATCCGCGGGTGTTCGCACTGTCCATACCATTGATTGCTATATTTCCTATTAAAAAATATTGATCTTTGGTTGGTTATCGCTCGCTCGTCGATTGCGTCGGGGCCTACAGGGTTGACTTGGTCGCTTTGGTTTACTGTCCCCCACTGAAAATCAGTTATATGACTGAGTGGGTACTCTTACGATACAAATTTATTTATTTATTATTTAAGCAACAAAAGTCGTCACCACCACCATGATCATGCAACTGGTCGTGTTACGGCGCATGATATGTTTGTGAAAGTCATCATAATCTATCGCAGTCTCCCGCTTTTGGCAGGGTCAGCTTACGTTTGGCAACCATATTTTTCCACTTCTTTTTATCCTCACACAATCGTATCTCTTCCATATCCAACTCAATACCAACTACTGTAGCTTAAGAAAACATATTCAATGTCACTATTAAGTCTAATTGACCCTCTTATTATAGTGTAGGAGTGAAAATTCTTCTCAGTCTTACGAGAGTTCTGAAAAGTTTCTTGGTTGTTACTTTCATATTTTTATTGCACCCTCCTGTCTCCAGTTTAGAAAAGGTATTCTAAGCCTATTTAGGCTATATTCAGTTAATTTCAAAGTCTCTGCTCTATTTTGAATTTAGATATCATTTTGTGAAACGTGTGGATTCGAATCTTGCATAAAGCTTGATTTTTGTTAATGCACTTTTATCCTAATCTACCGGTATAGTTATACACTTAAAACATACTGAACAATTACAAGAACAGTTCGCTTTATGTTTTGTAAATGTTTTGAATATGTCCAGTTAATAATGATAATAATGATTAATGATAATGTACTAGAGAAGGTTCTACTGTATAGTATTGAAATGGCTGTAGCCAGAAATGTCATGTTGTGTGGCTCGTCGATTCTGTGGGTATATTCCCTTAAGTGCAGACGGTCCACAATTCGAATCACTGTCCGGGTTTGTTCTTTTAAAATATGAAATTAACTTTGAACTATAATTACGAGACAATGGAAGTGTACTGTAAGAGGTGAATTTTGGAGCCAAAATAGGAACGAGCCACAGAATTCATTGAAAATTGATGGTTGTAATAATAGTGTGCAGGCAATAATAGTACTGGGCGTAGATTTAGTGACCGTGGGGAGATTCTCAATACGAATTTTTATTTAAATTCATTTTATTTATGCGTAGAAAACTAGGCTATAAAAGTGTGGTAATTAAGGGTCATTTTAGTTGACATCTTCCAAAGTTAATCATTGACTGTGAGCGGGTGGGATTTGATTAAAGCTCTGTGTACTGTCTAATTATTTCCTATAGAATCTTTCTTGTAGTTACATATCCTCTTTATAAACTAACATTTTTCAATAAGCTGCAGCTGCCACTACAGAATTTCCCATCTGAATTTAATTCTGCTGACAGCTTGATCTTAACTTAGGTCACATCAAGTAAACAATTAAATGTAGTTTGAATTTACCAGTCTCCAAGCAACTGAACTAGTGGAGCATTGTCAAACTTTCTCAAATAAGAACAAACTGCATTGTGCATACTACCATGTTGATTCAAATGTAGATTCCACCCCCACTGGAAGATTCTACCTATCAAGTGATTTTGCTTCAAATATGCTTAGTGTTTATTAGTAGGTACGCCACTCTTCTACGAGTGGTTAGGATTAAAATAGATGCCTGTCTTACCAACTGGAACTTAAAAATTAGAAGGGATGTCAAAGGATTGGTAATCCGGATAGAGGCGCATGAAAATGGTTTTATTTTAAGACAAAATTTCATTTTTGAGCGAGCGTCTCCACTTGACTCTTATGGCTCGAATGTCTGTTTTTTTTTTTTTTTTTTTTTTTTCTGTTACTGCTTCGGTACAGGTCGCACCGTTTCTCTGATCGACCTGAAATTTTGCACACATGTACATACCACCTATGCGGGTTGCTGTATAGTTTTTGAACAAAATCCAATCGTTGGTTATAAAAAATAAAATTAAAAAATTAAAATGTTCCGATCGTTATGAAATTTTGCAGGGTCAATAAGTACAACATTCTCTCCTATTTTAAAAATTTTAGCTAAATCGGTCAAGACCTTAAGAAGTGTAGATAGAAATTACATTTTAACAAAAGTAACGTTACCATGGCAACGAAAAGTCGCACGAGAATTCTGGTCACTATGCACTGCCACCTAGAAGTAATCAAAATACTATCGAGGAAGTAGTGTTATTTGTTACCAAAGAGTTAAAATAGTTTTCCCAAAGAAATGATGTCAAGGTCCTCTAGATGGCGGTGGATTTTATTCACAAAGTAAAGGTTTACCCACGGGTTTACCCAAATACCTTGCCAATAATAAATAATATTGGAAACATGGCCCCGTGGACAGCGAACGTCGCAAATTTTAAAATTAAAAAAAATGTGCAATGTGGGTCTAGCTATAGCACGTGCTTCCTTATCAACGCGTCCAACTGAGCGTTTCCTAGTATATACTAGGAAAACGCTAAAGTCCCGTCGCGTTGTTGAGCGAGCACCGGTACGTGCAACAACGACCCGAGTACGACATTCCCATAATGTTACATACCAATAAGTCTTTAAGGTCTTGACCGATTCAGCTGAAAGTTTGTAAAATAGGAGAGAATGTTGTACTTATTGACCCTGCAAAATTTCATAATGATCGGAACATTTTAATTTTTTTATTTTATTTTTTATTTTTTATAACCAACGATCGGATTTTGTTCAAAAACTATACAGCAACCCGCCTAGGGGGTATGTACATGTGTGAAAAATTTCAGGTCGATCAGAGAAACGGTGCAACCTGTATCGAAGCAGTAACAGAAAAACAAAAAAACAAACAAAAACAGACATTCGAACCATAAGTCAAGTGGAGACGCTCGCTACGCTCGCTCAATAAGTACTACTGAAGCTTCATCCGTAGTTGAGGGACATTTTTACAAACAATTAACCACACAGACGACAAATAATGTTGTACCAGTAAGACACCATCAAGAATTAGCAACGGTAGACAGACATATGTCCACGTTGTCAACCCATAAAACTTTTTAAATCGTGTACTTCATAATTCATGTTACTAGGAAAACGCTCAAGTCCCGTCGGGTTGTGGAGCGAGCACCGGTACGTGCAACAACGACCCGAGTACGACATTTCCATAATGTTACATACCAATAAGTCTTTAAGGTTTTGACCGATTTAGCTGAAAATTTGTAAAATAGGAGAAAATGTTGTACTTATTGACCCTGCAAAATTTCATAACGATCGGAACATTTTAATTTTTTTATTCAATTTTTAATTTTTTATAACCAACGATCGGATTTTGTTCAAAAACTATACAGCAACCCCGCCTAGGTGGTATGTACATGTGTGAAAAATTTCAGGTCGATCAGAGAAACGGTGCGACCTGTATCGAAGCAGTAACAGGAAAAAAAAACAAAAAAAACAGTCATTCGAGCCATAAGAGTCAAGTGGAGACGCTCGCTCAACTATCGAGGAAGCAGTGTATTATTTGTTACTAGGAAAACGCTAAAGTCCCGTCGCGTTGTTGAGCGAGCACCGGTACGTGCAACACGACCCGAGTACGACATTCCCATAATGTCCATTTTATCAGATAACAGTCTTTAAAAGACGAAAACTTCGAATGTTGTTGTTGATCGCTGAATTGAATGACGCCACGAGACAACAATGTAATCGAAATGCCTTCTAAAGTGTATATCTTTGTTTCTTCACTGCCTCCTTGACAAATTTCATAACGATCGGAACATCATTTTTCGAAGTATGATTACCAATAAGTCTTTAAGGTCTTGACCGATTTAGCTGAAAATTTGTAAAATAGGAGAGAATGTAGTACTTATTACCCTGCAAAATTTCACAACGATCGGAACATTTTTTTTTTTTTTTTTTTTTTTTTTTTTTTTTTTTTTTTTCACCAACGATCGGATTTTGCTCAAAAACTATACAGCAACCCGCATTGGTGGTATGTATATGTGTGCAAAATTTCATGTCGATCAGAGAAACGGTGTGACCTGAACCGAAGCAGTAACAGAAAAAACAAACAAAAAAAACAGACATTCGAGCCGTAAGAGTCAAGTGGAGACGCTCGCTACGCTCGCTCAATTATAATTCAAGAGATAACTCACATTTTATAAGTAACGGGAAAATTAGGAGAGGTTGTTCCACAATATAACAATAAGCCTGCCAAATAACATCGTACTGGTAACATACCAATGAGCCATATATGTGAGAATAAGATATGGAAACAAAAGATCTCGGGCAAACCAAGGCCGGGATTCGTAAGGGAGCCATAATGACCTAGGCAATAATATTCAAGAGAGAAGCGAGGCCAAATTACAACAGTTTGCAAAAGACGTGATGCTGTGGTAACGTGACCGAAATAGAGAAAGGGTGGAAATTTGAATTTAAAAAGCCATTGGAGAAATGGATAGAAAATAATGCAATGTATCAATGGTGGTTATTAGTTAACAAGAAGATAGTGAGACTAAAAAACCAGCAGATAAAGTGTACAAACTTTTACGCTCGATTGTAGAGCAAACTATACATAAGAAAAGGTAGCCCTGCATAGTAACGAGTACAAGATGAACCAATAAATATCAAACAAAACACTATATTGAAAACATGCAAGAAGTACAAAGGAGAAGATTGAACCTGCTGATAAGAGTTGCTGGTGAGACTTGGGGTATACCAGAGGTTTTGAACATGGCAATGCAACTACGCATTACCTACAAATGCACTGGAATCTGTGAACAATGGAAGCAAAGGCTAATATTCCACCATACACAGCAAGAACTGTATTAAAAAGTAGTAAGATTGTACAAGTACTAATATAGAGTACTATGCAAGAGAATTGATAACCCACGTAACATTCATAATGGAGGCGCGACAAATCAACGAATAATATGATAAGAAAATTGAGAATATACAAGACCTCCTACGTCTTGCGTAGATGTAGCATTGTTAGAAATCCTCCATGCGTTAATAATGCCAGAGAAAAATGCTACAAAGAATACAAAAAAAAAATCAAAGAAATCATCAAAAATTTGCATAAAAGACACACAGAAAAGTGCCACAAAAACTATCTGTTATATCTCATTATGGAAGGATATGCATCCCCAGAGGGGAAAAAATGCAGTTGCAGGGATAGTCTGAAGAATCTGCGGCTTCCTACACAGCTAGTGCCAACGGAAACAATTGCCGACTAGAATTTTACCCGCCTCCTGACGTCACGAGGCAACATGGCGGAATGAGTTGGGATAAATCCTCATTTCCCAAGTTTACGTCTGTTGAATGGCGCAACACTAATCACGCTCTAACTCTTATTCTATTCATTATTTGGACAAAACTTAAGAGGAATATTATTTAGCAAACATATCATTGCTTATAATAGCGATTATTGCGAATTTTTTGACACAGCCGTTAACTTGTTATTACAATGTATGCATCATACATAAAAAATAATCAAAACGACTATAAACTTTCTCAACTTCGATTGACAAAAAACTACTGACCGGATTTTGACAAGACCTTCTTCAAAAAATGCATCCGGCTGTTTAGATAAGAAATAAATCAAACAAAATTTTATAGCATAGGTTCATATGCAGTGTATGTGTTTTTATGACAAATACGCACTTTTGACGTGCGGATGAGCCGTGAAAAACGGCACGCTGCATATTAACCCATGCTGTAAATTTTTGTTCAGTGCACTTTGTGTCTAGAAAGTTAATTTATTTCTTGACTAAACATTCTGATGAATTTTTTGGAAGAGGTCTTGTCAAAATCCGATAAGTAGTTTTTTGTCAATTGAAGTTGAGAAAGTTTATAGTCGTTTAGATTAGTTTTTATGTATGATGCGTACATTGTAATAACAAGTTAACGGCTGTGTCAAAAAATTCGCAATAATCGCTATTATAAGCAATGATATGTTTGCTAAATAATATTCCTCTAAGTTTTGTCCAAATCATGAATAGAATAAGAGTTAGAGCGTGATTTGTGTTTCGCCATTCAACAGACGTAAACTTGGGAAATGAGAATCTATCCCAACTCTCGACACTTGGCCTATCGGATCGTTTTAAGCTCCGCCCATCACCAGTCGTCCATTGTGATGCTGTTGAAACTTGAAAATTAAAAAAAAAACAAGTAGGGCCTACATTGTGATTCCAACTGACTCCATGACGGCTACTGCAGCCATTGCAAATATAGGACGGAGGCAGAACCCAAAATTAGATGCTGAACTACAGATTTTGCGCCTTCTGACAGCTGAAAGCAAAGTAACAATGGATTCCGGCGTCTACGGTAATGATGAAGACAAATACTTGACTAAACAAGGTTGCAAAAAAACGCAAAATGTCAAATGGCAGGGATTGGAAGAAAGTAAAGTGATATCTCGACTGGTTTGAGAAGAAAATGCACATAAGCATAAATAAAAATAATTGTGGGCATATGATGAGAAATAGAAACTTGAAATAATGTAAGTTTACTGTATTCAATGAATTTTGGTGTTTTTGTGAAATTTATACCGATTCCGGTGTAAGCTGCGATTCGATCAATTTGCGAAATAAGATCATTGGCACATAATTTGCTATTATTCATTTGCGATGGCGGACATGACAGGTCTCTAGATCCTAACGTTAGAGTTTTGATCGATAGATCTTAATTTTGATAAGTTTTGAACATAAATTTGTCAGAATCAACTTCTTTTAACGTGTCTACCGAAGTAGAGCTTTCCTTCATAAAAGAGAACCGGTTTGGTAGCTAAATCAAATAGGCGTACACCATTAATAAATAGTAAACTCCAATTGTTGGCGATATCTTGCAATTCTTAACCACTAAACAAAATTTTTATTGTAGAGAATTAACTGATCCATATCGAATCGTTCGGCTGTAAAGCGATCAAAATAATGGTTAAGTGACGAATAAAATCACTCAACTGAACTATAACCTGGGTAACTTACTTTAAATTATTTGCGATATTTCGGAGACAGCCTCCTTTTTCATGTATGGTCCATGCCCGATTGAGGTGCAGACCTCGTCTGGCGAACAGGGAGGGAACGCCACAACATCTCTCGGTAATTTATTTGTTTCTTGCCGACCCCCAAATGGTTAATAAATCATAACTAACTGAGCTTATGGCATCTGGTTATGCCTTGATGACTGCGTCTTCTTTTATTTTTCCTAAATATTGCGAATAATTTTGAAGTTAGTAACCCAGGTTATAGTTCAGTTGAGTGATTTTATTAATACATTTCCGGGTTACTGACTTGTTTTGTATAATTTTAGTAAACAGATTGTTTGACATCCCTACAAGGCCTAATATTGTATGCGGCTTATAATGGCAGAGGGTGAAACTACAAGCTTGAAAGCATTTTAGTATTATTAATAGAAAAGATCAGTAAGGTGAATCCCTAGACCTAAATATGAGAAAAGAATGCGGTAAAGACATCTGAAAAGTTGGCAGAATGAAAGGGGGACTTACAAAATAACATAATTTTTTTGAAATTGTTTTGGAAGGGACATAACCTCTGAATCAATGTGCATTGTTTCTTCATACGTTTATCTACAACCTAACTATACAGGAAAATGGTTTTCTATAGTTACTTGCATTGCACGATTTTTTCGTTGGGACGTTACATTTTAAATTGTACCGGCAAAATTGTGCAACACAAGAAACTATTGAAAACCGTTTTCCCTTATAATTAGGTTGTATGTAAGGGTGTGAAGAAACAATACACCAAAAATTACTGTTCAAAATTTAGTTTGGAACTAGATGTCTTGATTAGGGCATTTTGAATATCTTTACTGCATTCTTAAAAATCATATTTAGGTCTAGGGATTCACCTTAAATAACTTAACAATTGCATTACTTCTAGCTTATGATTTTACCCTTTTTGTAATTTCACTAAATAGTTTCACATTCATTTGAGAGAATGTATCCAAATACTTGCCCATCAGCTCGACCAAATTCAATTTCAATAAACTTCTTTCTTTGTGTTACTGGGACTCCCAAAAGAATACCAGTACATACTATGATATAATAACCGTGTTGAAAAAGCTTTCGGAGGCAAGCACAGATTCGAGTTAAAAGCGCTTGTTTGCAGAGGAAATGTTACTTAGTTATTGTTCATTTTCACTTAATGGTAGAAACGTGCTTTGTTATGTAAAACTCATTCTAAATCAATATGTGTTGTTCGTTGGTCATGTAGTTAGACGCTCTGCTTTCAATGCAGAAGGTCCAGGGTTCGATTCCCACTATAGGCAGAAGTTTTTTTCTGAGTTGGACTTCAGTCCATCAGTTAAAGCCGTCCTAGCAATGAGGCACTTAATAAATTCTATATATTATATATTTTATTATTCTTGCAAATATGTGGTTACATGGTGGCAAGTTCCTAAAATTAACATTTTAAAATTGTACAAAAATATAACATTCACATTCATTTTTCTTCATATCTTATAGGTATTACATCTAAGACACCATCATCAAAGCAACATCAAACATCAATGAAATCAAATCTACATCAGATCCAAATCAATATCCTCCAAACACCTTCTAAACATTTTTACCGAGGATTCCTCAACAGCTGCTGCTGGCAATTGATTCCATTCTACAATTGTTCTATTTAAAAAAGACCACTTCCCAACATCCTTCTTTTTTAGTTTACATTTCAATTTCAGGTCATGGTCTTTCCTCCCTTTGTATAATCCTTTTTCAATTTTATTGCTTATCTCATTCCATCCCTGTATTCCATTCATAGCACGAAACAGGTTGCACAGCCTGTTTCTCCCTCTCCGTAATTTTAAAGAATCCCATCCTAAACCTTCTATCATTTCATTTACACTGTCATACGTTCTTATCCTCCTTCCCTTGGAATCAGTTACCCATCTCCACCTTTTGACCTTCCCAGTTACTCTCCTTGCTGCTAATCTCTGTACTTTGTTTAGGGCTTTGATATGACCGTCCTTATAAGGGTCCCATATAGCACTTGCATATTCCAATATTGGTCTTATAAGAGATTTATATGCTTTATCCTTAATTTTTGTGTGAACCCCTTGTAGCTGCCTCATTACAAAATTTAGAGCTTGTATTGACTTTTTACTTACATATTCCACATGATGCCCCCAATCCAAATTGTTATCTATGAACACTCCCAAGTATTTGTAATTGATGACAACATCTAGTGTTTTACCACACAGCTTATAGTTTATTTCCGCTTTTTTCTTTGCTCTATTAAATGAAATAACCTTACATTTACTCACATTTAAACCCAATTTATTTATATCTACCCATTTTTCAATTACTGTTAAATCTTCTTTAATTATAAGAACATCTTCATCTTCCTTTATTTCCCTATATAACACCCCATCATCCGCAAAAAGTCGAATTTTGGATTTTATTCCTACTTGTATGTCATCTATAAATATAATAAACAAATTTGGTCCTAGAACACTGCCTTGAGGTACTCCTGAAGTGACATTAATCTCTTCAGAAATTACATTTCCCACTCTGACTCTTTGAGTTCTATTTCTCAGAAATTCCCCAACCCAGTTCACAATTTTATTATTTCTTATTTTGTTTCCAAATTTCTCCATTAAAAGCTTATGAGTTACTTTATCAAATGCTTTTTGAAAATCTATAAATATTGCATCAATCCTACCATTATTATCAAGTGTGTCAGCTATGTCCTGAGTAAACCCTGTTATCTGAGTTTCACAAGAATCAGCTGAATCAGCCTTGTTGATTCTGGCACTGTCCGCGGGTGTAATCATGTCCAGCTCGATTGATCGGTGTTTCATATTTAAAATAAATATGCTGGTCTCTAGTTGGTCATTGTTCGCTTGTTGACAGTGTCAGTGCTGGCTTGGTCGGCTTTAAATTTAATGTCTTCCACTGAAAATCAGTTAAGAAGAGACTGTGTGGGTAGACTCTAAATACAAACTTATTTGACATTTTATATTTATCGGGTTGTTTCGTAGCGGCGGTAGTGATATCTTTCTGTCGACGTTTACCAACTTCAATTAGAGATCTCATAGAAGGCTGCACCGATTGTAACTATTTCCGTTTTAGTGGGGACTATTACCAACAGACAGAAGGTTTAGCAATGGGTTCCCCACTATCTCCAGTATTAGCAAATATTTTCATGGATGATTTTGAGACCAAATTGCTAAAACGAGTACCTCTCAAACCAAAGTGTTGGCTACGGTATATAGATGATATTTATTGCATTTGGCAACATGGAAGAGAAGCTCTTGATCTATTTCTAGAAGAAATGAATTCTCAAGATCAAAGCATTACATTCACTATGGAAATAGAAGCAGACAATCAGCTAGCTTTCTTGGACGTGATGGTTAAGAGGGGCAAGGACGGTAAGGTAGCACACACGGTGTACAGAAAGCCAACCCATACAGACCGTTACTTACATGCCGATTCTCACCACCACCCGAAACAGAAAATGGCAGTTTTAAATTCACTCACCATCAGGTCTAAACGTCTTAACAGATGAAAACCACATTCACGGGGAACTAAAGGTTTTGGAAAATGCATTCCTCCAGAATGGATATTCACCAAAAACCATTAAACAAGCATTTTCAAGGAAAGCCAAGATGAGGGAAGAAATGGAAGACTCAGCTGAAACAGTGGCTATAGCAGTGCTGCCATTTGTTCACAAGACCACCGACAGAATAAGTAGGTTACTGAGAAAAAAGAACATCAAGACAAGTTTCTGTAGATAGGAAAATAAGATCTTTCATTCGTCCCGTTAAGGATTCTAATAAATTTGACAGTCGTGGAATTTACAAGGTACCATGTGAATGTGGAGATGTGTATATTGGAGAGACCGGGAGAAAAATACCAACCAGATTAAAGGAGCATGAACGACACATATGACTGGGTTTAGCAGCAAAGGCAATTCGAGATGATAGAGGAGTAAATGATTTGCAAAGACATCAACGCCTGTCTGCTGTAGCTGATCACGCATTAGAATTGGATCATAAAATTCTATTTGATCAAACGTCAGTTTTGTTCAAGGTAGATTCAGCAGTGCCACGAGTAGTTAGGGAGGCAATAGAAATTAAAAAACATCCCAACAACTTCAACAGGGATCACTGTTTTGTCCTCAGCCATGCATGGGATCCTGTTCTAAAGTCAGTCACTAAACTAGAAACAGTACAGTGTAAAGAAATCAAACCTATTGAGGAAGTTATCATAGATCCAGTCCAAGGGATTGTGCCGGTTCTAGAGGAAGATGTCTGGGGTGGAAGACTATGAAATAGGAAATTTGTCTAGCAAATGATAATCTGACAGTGAATTTAGGAAGCTTATTTACGTTAACCAATCAAAAAACTTTAATAGTAACAATAGAAAAAAACAATAACAAGAAACAAGAGGAATTTCACAAACTTCATATATCATATTTCAAGTCCTGAAGAAGAAGATAACATGGTCTTCGAAACGTCGACAAAAAGATATCACTACCGCCGCTACGAAACAACCCGATAAATATAAAATGTCATCAACTGGTAGCGAGACATTTAAAAGTTTTAACAAACTTATTTATTTATCAATTTAAATGATTAATTGTCCCATTTTGTTTACTCCAATCAAATACCTAATTGAACTAGAAGTGACTCTTTTTAATTTAATTTTCAATTACCATTAATTAAGCATATTTATTGCATTGTCAACAAATTTTAAACAAATTTCTGTGCAAGCCACCTCCATTAAAATCAACTTTGAATGCATAGGGTAATTTTCTAAATACTAAATTGTTTAAATGAGACTTACCAGAATAACTTCATGGTTTTGGTTAACAAATTTTAACTACGGTTGATACCCAGCCCTGAGGATTGAAGACATATTTCTTGCAACAGTGTGAATAACAATGGACATTTCTGCAAAATATGATCATGACATTAGCATCAATTTAACCGCCAACACCAGAAACCAGAGTACACCTACTAGTACATTTCCCGTGCTTGCCTCCAGAGTCTCTTAATATGTAGGCTGCTAATAATTTGGTAATAGTTGTTACAAAATGATATCACATAAAAATACAAACATAATGCATGTATATTTGATTTGCAATTTGCTGTATTGTTATAACTGGCTCACCTAAACTATGTCAATAGAAGCATTAATATTTGGATACACCCTCTTATTGGTATATGATGTTCTTCTTATAAATATTCATTCAAGGAAAGATATTTACAAGAATGTTTCAAATAGTAGGCCTACCCACTTATCGTCCAACCAATGATATTTAACATCTATAGTAGGCTAGATCTTCAGTCATTGGTCCACTTCCATGACAATTTGAAGCCATCTTGCATGTTAAAGTAGAGGGAGCAATTTGTAGGCCAAATATTTTTCAAGATGGCTGTCAGGCTGACAGCTGAGCATATTGGCCATTAACATCAAATGATGTTTGTCCCTTGTGCAATAACTTTTTTATTGTTTCTGTTTGAGCACTCCCATGCCCAAGCTAAAACCATACCAAACAATCCAGGAAAATACTTAATCACATCTAAAACATAATGCAAAGCTTAAATTAAAACGTCAAATTGCCATCTTGAATAGGGTTTCAATTTGCTACGCTCGCGCCTGTGCGGACGTATTGGAGACGGGGATCTAGCCTACTGTAGATGTTAAATATCATTGCCTCCACCCAAACGTGAAAATGAAACTCGATATATAGCAACAACTGTGATGTCGAATGATTATCAATTACTGACGGAAATGGATGCAAATGATGTCAATCGAAGTCAAATAAAACTAATATTTGGTATCATGTTCACATTGTGTAGCTAGGCTTGTCACCATGCTACAGACAATTTTGAAATTTTGAAAGCAATGTGCACAATGTGATGAGCTTTCATTGTTAGTTGCTTGTAACTACACTTGCGGACTAGCGAGTGTTTATCGGCAAAGCGCGGTAGACAAGTGTTCACTAGTGCTGGGCCTCAAGCTACACAATGTGGACTTAATGGTACAAATATAATTGCACCTTACCTAAATAAATATTGATAATAATATGGAAGTACAGAAAGAGATCAAGATACTCAGTACTGTAAAATTTATTTACTTTAGTTTAATTTGAATTGAGAAAACAAATCTAAAAGAAATATATTTTTATATTTGTTTATTGAAGTAAAGGAAACAAATTTACTTAATTTAGATATTATTTATTAGATCAAAAATCATTTAACCGGGATTTGATTTCTATTTGGAGTAATTTGATTGAATAATTGGTAATCGTCGACATCCAGAACAAAAACTACATGTAGGCTTTGTGAAGGTGCTTGCAAAACCAGGGAATTAATATTGCGTCTGAACTAGGTGTCGGATACTACATTCATTTCCGTAAAATGGCTACCACTTGGCTTAAGTGAACAATCACCAGGCATTTTGGGATTGGTTTTCTTAGATGCTGCAAGCCTGCCAACATATACTTCTGAATTGTAGTTGCCTTCAAATCTATAATGCAACTAAAATTCATAAGTTCTTACCTGTAATGTGGGAGACCCGGGTTCGAACCCCGGTCGGAATGGATTTGTTAATTTGTTAATTTTGTTAAATATTCACCATTAAATGTTTGCATTTCTATTGTAGCTTTAAAAATTGTCATTTTCTTTTTCCTGTGTTTAACTTTCCAACAACAAAGAATGTATTACCATGAGTAAACATGAAATTTAATTTTTAATTGTTTTGACAACAAAATCTGTAGTAAAAATACGAACAATAATAAAATCTAGTAAAATAGATGAACAAATTCTTACTGACTTTGCAGCTTACCTTAAAGACTTCAAGAAACTCCTTATGTTTTCAAAGTTACCTAACAAACTTCCAAATTCATTCATTTCGTTGTGTTATTGTTAATTTTGTGTTCTATCGGAGATTCCCGCCCCTGCCCGCGCTTGCGTACCGTGGTAGAATTCCTTATTTTCAACTCGTTACTCTTGACGATCACAATTTTGTTTTGTACCATCTTGATGCTGCTTTTAATCACTGGCTTTACATGTTACTATTTTGAAACTATTACTCTATTACTATTATTATATTTTGGTTGTTTCAGATGATTGGGAAATGTCTGCAATAAATGTTTGCATTTCTATTGCTTGTCATTTTCTCTTTCATGTGTAATTTTCCAACAACATGACAACATGAATGTCTTAACATAATTCTTGTACATAATGTTGGTGAAAAATTTACTTTAATTGTTTTGACATGAAAATAACAGATGTGTAGGGGGAACCCATCACCTTACCTTAAAGCCTTAAAAACAAAATGCGAAGTTCCAAAATGTTTACAGTTGCCCATCAGGTGGGTCTTTTGGTACTCTTGTGTTGGTACAGTTTGTTGTGCTCATTGTTAGTTTTGTGTTCCATCGCAGAACCCTGCCCGCGCTGAGTAAGGTGGTAGAATTCCATATTTTCAGCTTTCTACTCTTGACCACAAAACAATTCTATTTTGTACGTCTTGATGCTGCTTCAATAACTGAATTTAAATGTTTCTATATTGAAACTAATTCTATTTTGTGGTTGTTTCAGATGATTGAAAACGTCTGCGCATCTACATTCTGCACTTCGAACATCTTGCCATCGCCACCTTCAAACTTCACTCTCTCCGAAGCTTCTCCCCTGCTGCCTACCACGCCTCCAGAGTACTGGCCAAAACTACAAACAGCATACCTTCGAAACAAATTTGGTGAGATGACTACGTACTAATCCTTGTCACTTTGCAATTTCAAGGCCATGGACTTGGTATCTTTCACCACAGCCGCTTCTTGTACTGTACTGTTGTATCCATTACATTGTTTGTACAGCTGTGCAATAAATATTGTCTAACCCATGCCATTGTTGTGATAATTCATTTGTACATGACACCTTATTATTGCTTTAGCATTAACTAACTACTAACACCTTCTTGCTCCCATTGTTGCAGACATGTTGGCCTCCAATATCTGGAAGGTTGGGCTATTGCTATGTTTGTCTGCACTTGCCATTTAAATGGTTCCTTTCAATGGACTCGTTTAAATGGAAAGTGTGAAGCTCAACACCTTTTTGGGTGTTGAGCTTCACACTTTTCATTTAGAATGGTCCATTGAAGGGAAACATTTAAATGACTGGCAAGTGTACACATACATAGCAATAGCACTGCCTTCCAATAATCCTTAACCCTTCATGACCTAATTAATGGACTTAGCTGTTTTTTTCAAGGCCATTTACTAGGTCAGCTGCTCAATTTGGCAGTTGACCTAATTAATGGACTTAGCTGTTTTTTTCAAGGTTAAATATAATAAATAAATAATAATACTAATAAATAATAACAATTGCATTGGAAAAATATATAATTTATTAACAATATTAAATAAAATACAATAAATATACAAACTACATGAAAATCAAGCAAAAAATGCACAAAAAACACAAAAAATGGGCCAAAAAACCGCTTTTTATACTACCTAAGTCTTTTTTGCACTTCAGAGCTACCAAGTTTAGCGGTGGAAGTTTTCACTTAAACAGAGTGTTCTCCCCAATGCTGAGACAGGGTTGATGATGAAACTCGAGAAGGACCAGTTCCTAAACATTTAGTTGTGATTGAACGTACGAAGGTTCAATCACAACTAAGATGATCAGAAAATAGCAACCTCTCGTGAGATTCCATATCAGCCCCGTCAGTGCAATGGGAATAACACACTGTTTGAGTGTAGCAAAACGAGCAAAGAATGAAAATAGCCAACACCACTATGCAGGACGATGCAGCCGTGAGAACAAATACACTAGGTCATCTCCAAGGGTTAAGTGGCCATCATTGCTCCTAGTTTTTTAAGTATTGAAAACCCTAAAGTACTTCTCTGTGCTTGTAAAATAAACCATACACTTCCTCAATTCTTTGGAAACTTTTTTTTATTTATTTCATGCGTATTCCATTCAGATATATGAATTGATTTACAAATTGCATTTAAATTAAATAAATAAATTTGTATTTCGAGTCTACCCACTCCACCACACTCAGTCACAGAACTGATTTTCAGTGGGGAGGGGGACATTAAATTGACTTTGCTTCACCCCACGTGCATTTTATAAAAGTGATGTTAACGCTAACAAAACTTCCAAGATTTAAAATAAAATAAATTCACAATGGTTTTCACAAAGGTTCTAAAGCTAAATTTAAAGAACCCAAGCCAAAGAGATTTCTACCGGCTATTGCAGACTGGCGTTCCCCCCCCCCCCCCCCACCCCAGGGTCAAGCAAGCACAGAAAAGTGTTTAGGGGTTGCCAATGAGCTCAATTATTGCTCGTATTTAGAGCGACAGACCCCTGCCAACATTATGTTGTTTTGAGAGAACTATATAGCCTGCATGAAAAAAGATTGTAATGTTATGGTAAGTAAGTTTTTAGTTAGACATTTAATTAATTAAACGCATAATCAAAATACAAACCGTACTGATTAGGCCTATTATATTTGAATATTTTTTCTTGCATTAGGCCTATATAATTCTTACAAAACCACATTACTGTGGCGATCAGTTTTTAGATATTTTCCACCGTTCTCGAGATATCACTAAAAACTGTAACTGCAGGGGTCTACCACCCTAAGAAGCCTGGTTCTTCTGAGTCGCAATGTTTAAGTTCTCACAACTGTCGGCCACACCAATAGGTCTGTTCATTTCTAAAACGTAAGTTATAAAGCAAACAAGGTTCTCCATAATTTGGTTGATGGCTACAACAAAATGGCTTACAGGGTGATACCCACTTCAAGTGACTCTAATTTAAGTTATGTAGGGTAAAGCCCAAGTATAGTCTCAAATTGCAAGTTTAAAAACTTGACAGAAACTGACTTTTGCTTTGTAAAAAAATAATTTAGTGTGGAATTAGTAAGGAACATTAAGATTACCTATTTCAATTAGGCCTAAAAATAAAAAGTCGTGTTTCTGTATATTAATACATGACCATCTTCTTCTGAAATGCCCATATTTGGCCTTGGGTCTAGCAGTAAAGAATGTTTCTAGTTCTCACAGCAAATTCTACAAAGAATATGTTCTATGAGCTGGGTTCCGTGCTGAATTCATTATCGGAACCTCCAAATATTTCATTTTTTTAACGTTTATTCTATTCAGTTACAAAAACTACACAACACTGCTTTGAAAGAATGCGTGCTCTTTTCAAAATAAAATTTAATCTTGAAATTGGTTTGTTTTTGGCAAAACAGGGAAATAACCTTCAACAGAGATGCTAACAACACAACAATGCTTTAGTCAAGGTCAGTAAATAAATTAAACAAATGTGTACAGAGAGCCGACACACTCAGATGCAAGCTACTGATTTTCAAAGTGGACGTAATTATTGTGGATGATTTCTAATGCTTTATTGTTGGCTCCAAAGTCACCATTTACAGTTTAAAAACTTGCTGGAACCAGGAATTGAACCCCGGACCTTCTGCATTGAAAAGTGGGAAAAGCCCAAAGGACCAATGCTTAAGCATTCAGGCACAAGAGCAAGCATGAACCTACGTATACATACATACTTTGTAAATTGACCTTTTAACTAATTCGAAGTGACAATCATTATTACAATATCATGTCAGCAATGTTTAAAATTTAAAAATCATTGTTTTTATTTGATATCTCTATTATTTGCTTTCATGATAGTCATTTGAAATTATTATTCATTGACTAAGAAGTTACTAATTACAATTACATGCAACATAACATTGTAACGCAACAATTGCGTACCAGTACTAGTAAACTTAGGATACCAGAGAATCGGGTTTGCCAAAAACGAAACCAGTTTCAAGCAGTTTACCTGAGGAACAAAATGACTTTATCATAACATAGGGCCTTCTACCTATACCAAAGGATATTATATATAAAAGCCCTCTATTGGTACCTAAATTGAGTTCATTGTTGTAGCCAAATTGAACAGACCTATTGTTGATTGCAAGTATGCCAGTGGTACATGATACATAATCAAGATAGCTGCCTTAGAGAACAACACATAAAACCAGGGTCACTTGCAAGTCACTGTGTCAGTAAATCTAGGATTATTGTAACCAGAAAATGTTTGAAAGCAAAACTGTGATTTGCAATTGACCGTGGTTAGGGATAACTATGCCATCACCTCGGAATTATGTGAGAGATTTAAAACTAGTATTGACATAAACAGCAATCTTGTAGGGTAAACTAACCGTTATACTTGTGACATCTAGCTTTGTATACAGGTAAATAATAAATAAATTATATCATAATATACAGTATATTGTGAAACGCTATGCTTGAAATGAAATACAGTAGTCTCCCTTCAATTTGAAAACAAAGGGACCCCAAAAATCCCAGTCTGAAACGGCAACCCTATTAATATCGATCGATACGATTATTTCCCGAAACGATCAATAATCGAATAGCTCGCCCGCCCAAAATTTTGTAATTTACCGCCCGCTCTGCAGAACTTCATAAAATAGTACCAGTCAAGACATTAATCGCTTTATTCCGTGAAAAATTCGTCCACTGCGAGACCTGCAACACGCATAAGGCGTGAAGTACGAAGCGCCTGCACTGCTGCGGTATAGGCAACTAGCATGACGCGCATGTGTTACGGGCGGCTCGGGCGACTGCACTCGCGCGCCGATTGCTCAACCTCGGTGCGTCACAGCCGTTATTGTAGTAAATCGCTCAAGGTCAACAAGTATTTTATAGAGATACATTCCTCCCCACTCCACGCCAACTCGGTATCGCTTTACTTCATTCCGTAGTGCTACAATAATATTAATTATCTTATCAGTTCTCTCACACCAATATTACGTCGTCTTCCAAACTAATGTCCAACATTGTTCATCTCGTCGCGTAATACATATCGGAGCATTGAATAGTTAAACTGATAATATCTCGTAAATGAATGAACGACAATACAACAAAAGCTGAAATGAAACTTCACAGAACCTTGATTTCCAAGAAGAACGACTTTCACAAAGACAACACTCAAGCCGGGTAGCGTCCGTCTATTCCACGTAGCGCGCTCTCGTCGGGCCGGCCAGACGTGTGGTAGGGGAGCTCGTGAAAGACGTTGCTAGCGTGGAATAACCCTGTTTTGAGAGAATAGTAGGAACAAAAGGATGCACTCGCAAAAGGTCCACGGTCCGCGTCGGTATGCGAGCAAGTTAACACCTAATTTTAATTTGATTATTGATCGATATTTTTTAAAATCGATTACCGCGACCGATAATCGATTTAACTGGTCCGATTATCAATACTGAGATTCATATTGAACGGCAACCCTAGTTATTAATAGAAATATAACATAAGTCTTAGGCTTATACCAAAGCTTCTGTAGGAACTAACAACACTACTTTGTATTAACCGAGTTTGAATTAACGAGGGTTTACTATACACCTTCGTGAGGATTTGACATAAAACTATGCAGCATGGCAAGGAATACGTATAGTAGCCTCTATTCAATTAGCATGCCTATTTATATTTGTGAAACAAAATTGCTAAAAGTTTTGTGAAACTGGCTTTAATAGATAGCATCGTCAACAGCCAACATGTAAATTTAAAATTAATCGAGATTTTGATAACAAGGTAGGGCCTAATCTAGGGTGACCATAATCCTAAAAGTAAAAACCGGGACACATGTACTTTCGTTTTGTATGGACTTGCGTGGGCTAACCGGGATCTGGGGCGAAGCCCCAGCCGCCGGAGGCGGAAAATTTTTGGGGTAATTTTTCCCCCAAGATAGCCTGTAGTGAGATCTGAGACAGGTTGGGTTGGGGGTTGGCCTTTGCTTTGAGAGTGTGGTGCAAGTAGAAAAGTCAGGTCCCAGCAAATTATAAATAGTCCTTTCTTAATGAAGTGCCACTCGGCCGAATATTTTTCTTGAAACGAACATTTCCGTTTCGGTTTCGGCATAATGCTTCCTACTCACACGGCACAATATCACTGACAGACACAACACAACCGAACAGTAGCTCAATCAGAGCGAGGACTGACGAAAGTCACGAAACAACCCCGTGTGCACTGCACAGTAGGAACCCTGCCTTAGGCTTTGTCTCATGTTGCAATTTGCTTCTCGAGAGTGATGTGTTGGGACCGTGGCGTGCGCTAGGCGCGGCCTTTATGCAAGTCTCGCGTTCAAGAAACCTGTTGTCTGCAGCGATATGGTTACTTTAAAAGTAACGGCCTTCGCGCTCAAAAATACTGAAAGTGAAATTAACAGAATTTTACGAAGATAGTGATTTTACTTTGTTGTGACAATGCAGAACAATTACATGGCAGGAGAGTGCTTGATCCTCTCGGACACGGGACAGATACCTGAAAACCGGACTGTCCTGCGAAACCGGGAAGTTGATCACCCTAGCTAATTCGAATACAAGTCATGAAGACCCAACAGTGAAAGACCGGATATCCTAATTATGGACCTTTGTGTACTTAACGCCGCAAACGGATAAAAATTCATTTAAAACTCAATAACTGCAATTTAAATCAATCAAAAGTAGACTACACAATATTTTCGATGAATAATGCGATGAGCGATGGTGGAGATGAGATTCCTGAGGAGCACAGTGGGCAGGACAAGAAGAGATAGAATTAGAAATATGAACATCAGAGAGATGCTTGGGGTGGAGAAGTTAGGTGACAGGATGGGAACCACACGGCTGAGAAGGTTTGGGCATATGAAACAAATGACAGAAGAGAGGATGCCCAGGAGAATGTATGAGAAAAGGATTGAAGGAAGAAGAAGACAGGGGAGACCAAGGAAGAGATAGAAGGAGACCATAGCAAGAGACCTACATACTAGAGGAGAGAGTTGGGACCATGTAGCAGAGACACGATGGTGAGAGGATAGAAAGAGGTGGAAGAATTTGGTTGTGAAACCCAAGCTGACCCTGCCAGAAGTAGGAAACGGCGATAGATAATGATGATGAATGTAGCCTACCCTACCTATATATATGTACCTGAATACAAATAAATCTGAATCGAGTTCTATTGAGGTAGTATAAATAAAGTACTGTATATAGCACGATCTCGAATATAACACGACCCCCAATTTTTCGGAATCATTTCAAGAAAAAAAAATTAAATTAAATTAAAATGTACAATAATTTTTTTATTATTTACAATACAATGAATGAAAAGACTAAGTTTCACTCTTACAACAAAACATTATGAACAATGTTAGGGCCTAGTCCTATGTTTGTTAACAGTGTAGGGCCAAGCACAAGCTCACATAGGCCAACCACAGTTCACCAGTCTGATTTATGGATGACATCAATTCCCAAAAAATTGGAATCGATCATTGTGATCTGAACGGCATGTAATGTCATAGTTTGGGTCACCACATTGTTATAATTTAACTAACAACCACCCTCTAGATAACGCTGCTAAATTAACTTCTCATGCACTCAGCAGTTTGTGTTGAAACAATTGCCCATTGTTGCAGTTTACTTTACAAATAAGTTGCACAATGTTTGAGATATTAATTAATGTACATTCAAATGTTTAAAATTAATAATAAGAGATATTTTTGAAAGAAAAAAGAAAAGAAAAATGGGTATGAAATGAATTAAGCATACTTGAAACGAGATTTGTACAGTACAACCTTGCTATATGACCCTTATTAATACGACGACCGCAGTTGTATTACTTTTTTGGAATTCCTACGAATTTCCATAAGGTTCTATGTATTTCCCTTTCAATATTACGATGCAATATAATGGGTCACTCTCATTACTACGACGTCTGACGGTCTGAATGAGGGCCTGGAGTAACAAAAACGTTTGTAAAACTCATTGATCTCTAAAAAATTTATTTATTACCTCTCTCGCAAATGGCTTAGAAAGTGGAAAACGGTGATTTCAAGGATCTACTCCCCCCCCCCCCCCCCTAACACCATCACCCCAGCTGCGGCTGACGTTTTCCTTTGAGTTTGTGCCGTAACTTGAAACCTAAATTCCTTTCCCACACAACTTAAACAGTCAGCCGGGCCGCCTGGATCGCACGCGCACTTGGGTCGGCGCATGTCCCCCCACTTTTCTCAGTCGGTCTTCCCCTTGTCTTCCCCACCCGTGCACAGTCAGCTGTGAAGTGGATCGTCTGCGCACCGGCGTCCGCGCATGCCCCTTCGGGCCTTCCCTCCTCCCAGCCAGCTACAACCTTGGCTATTACGAATTACATCGCCGCAACTCTCTCTCTCGCACTCATACGCCTACGCGTTAATACACAGATGCTGGCAACGTCGCTCAACTTTTATAGATAATTAAGTTATGTTAAGTAAATATTTTGTTTTATCATTAATAATGAAGTGATACACGTAAAGACTACTACTATTTGGCATTTGTATAGATATTTGTATGTTTTTCATATTAAGTTGTATTGGTTAATGGCAGTAATCCATAAATTGATGTTTTTATTTATATTTTGAGAGAACGACGATCGTGCTATAACGACGTTTTACCTGTATCTCCTGAAAGTCGTACTATCAAGGTTGTACTGTATAAAAAAAAGTCTTGTTCAAGTAAGATAGGCCTAATCAGCAAAAATCTAGTTGTTTGTCCTATATATTATATTGAATAGGTACTAGTTAGGCCCTATATTTTATTGGGCGTTGAATACGTTACTGGTTGATTGGCAATTTTTTTTTTTGTATTTATATCTTTATCGTAGTTTTTAGTTTTTTAGTACCTAGCCTTTAATTTTTAAGTGTAGCTGTATACAAGACATCATAATGACACTGCAATAAGGCAGCCACGAACAAGTTTCCCGACTTATGTGGTTGTCTTAAATAAGCTTAAATATGATATATGAATGTAATCAATTATCTTGTCCTTGTCTTGTCTTGTCTTGTCAATGATAATGAAGGCCTAATGAAAATTATAGATAATTTGAACACAAAGTAATTGGCCTGATGTAAATTACACATAATAAACTGAAATTACACATAATAATACCAAACTATGACATTGTGACTTTGACGTTCAGTATTTTATAAATGAAATTTTATATAAATAAATTCTCAAATAGGTCATCTACAATTTTAATTTTTGATTGAGATGAATAATATGTAAAATTAAAAATATTACGTATGGGACAAACATCTCAACATTAGTACAAAATGACATGCCTCAACTAAAATCTTTTGAAAATACCTTTTGTACAGTGTAGGCCCTACATAGTAGGCCTACACACACATGATGCTGTTTATGTGAATAAATTTCAGGCACAAAGTATTGCGCACATCACTCACAAGTTCATGGATAGATCACAAAATAAAGCAGCTAACATTTGAGTTAACGCTGTTGAAATGTTAAATATTGCTTTATCCAACGTAACAATTAACAATGTCAAGCAATTCTCTTCAAATTGGAACATCTTTAAGAGTCATGTACAGTAATAATTTCCTATAAATAAATAACCGTGGTTCTAAATTAAGTCTGTAAAGTAAGGCGACCAGACGTACCGGTCATCTGAACACTTGTACCGGTGTCCCGAGAGACTCATTAAAATGGCATATTTGTACCGGTTTGCAATTTTGTGGAGAAAGTGTCCCGGTATTTTGTTATCTAAACCGTGTAAGAAAGGATAATGTTTTACTTTAAAAATTCGCTTCTGTGATAAATGCTAATAGTAATAACACTGATACAGTTCTTACACTTCCAAGAAGATAATTCATTTACTCTAAGGGTGTGCGATTATTATTAATGATTTTGGTGGAGGTGCCGGGTCGCGTGCGAGTGAAAACGTAAAAATTGTTATCTTTTTTTATAGCTACCTTACCAACCCTGATAGTAACCCCAGTCTTTTGATACAAATTTGTATTCATTTTGAAAGTTCTGAACTTTTTTTAACACAAATAATAAAAATATGTCACTAATGTTTGTATCGACATTTCACTGTAATATCACTTACTGAATGATGTCACTGCCTAGCCCTAATAATATTTGTGCTTGATCATTAAAATGATCTTGAGAGAGAACATTTTAAAATCAATTAGGTCTTTACTTTTGGAGCCTACATATAGACTATCATCAATAAATTAAATTAACATTGTACAAATAATAAATATAGTCAAAGAGTAATAGTAAAATAATAATTAGTAAAAAAGTACCCAGACTGGAATTTGACTAGCAACTCGAGTTATTTAGTACTCGGACTCGACTCGAACTCAAAAATCAGGACTCGCACACCACTAATTTTCTCAGTCATTATTTGCATTGATTTTGTTTATAGACAATGTAAAATCTAAATGTTCCAATCATCATACAACTGAACCACGTTTTTGAATAATTACATACCTACAGTAATTATTTTGTTGTAATTTTCAATTAAATTTATTCTTATTGATTAGGCCTTCATTAGTATGATGCCCTCATCAATACATTATTATCTGCTGAATGTTTGTACTATTTTAATTTGTACTATCAATTTTGAACCACTAGATAAAGATTTTATGACTACAAAAATATACATATTACACCCATATTTAGTTGATTTTTTATGCCAGAAAGATGTTTTCTGGTCATTTGACGCAAATATATATTTAAAAAATCCCTCCCGCGGCTGGGAGTTCTGTCCCAGACCCCGAAATGGTCCGTAGGGTAAATTTGCTTACACTAATTATTTGTCCCGGTTTGTAACTTTCAAAATATGGTCACCTTACTGTAAAGTGTAAATTGAGATTATTCTATTATCATGATTTTGTAATCCATTCAATAACGGGGAAATAGAAGGCTGTGGGTGGCACCGAGAAAACAACATGGAACAAAGACGAGCAATCGTTGCATGTTGTTTTACTCGGGACAAGGAGATTCAATAAGAGCAACTGAGATATAAGTATCATGTACCATACTGACATACACCACACCCACTACCAAGGGACACCAGGGTTCACTCCACAGTTCACTCCAGAGTCCAGAGTAGCTTCTTTGATTGTTTGGGATTTTTTTAATGCCTTGTCCCGGTGACACATCCTTGTTTGTCTTTTTAAGGGCAAATTGTAATGTTTGGCTTTAAAATTGTGACATTATTTAGGATACAAATCCACCTTAAAACACGTTTAAGGCCACCAAACTTTAAGCAGTCTAAAAAAATTGGCACCTCCGGTAACTATTCCGCACCACCTTCTAACACATGCCCCTTGCTTTCTAAGAATTTCAGCCCCGTTTGGCTTCAAACAATGGTGAGAACACAATGTTGCCGGTTGTCCCCCCACCCCCCTAGAGAAAATTCTGGTGGTAAAGGGATTCCAATGCCGGTTTAGTAGTAGGGCTAGCGATTTCAGTCAAAGTACTATTGATATTGATTTTAAAATCGGACCGCATTCCTAACATGTATGCTATTTTATTTTCACTAGCCTATGCCTATTTTACTTGAATAAATGCAATAAGGTGAACTGTGGTGTGAGCTAGTCAACATGCTGGGAACATGCGAACATGCTAGGAACATGCTGGTGCTTCTTCATGACCACTAGCTTAACGATATCATCACTTCACTCACTGACAACAGCCGTGTCAGATAACTTGAGAGACTGCAAGGAACAAGGAAGTTAACAGACTTTAATATTACGTTAACAAATGAAATAGTTAAGCAAGTAGTTGAGCACCGTACCTAACTAACACATGCAGGATACACTCTTAAAAGGGAGGATAGAGGGATTAGGAATAAATCAACTGTTCCAAGAACTGACTTACAAACATCAATACGATACGAGCATAGGTGGCTGAATATGACGATGTCTGTCATGTTGAAGAATCACTCGTGAACTGCGACATACGATGTGGAAGGTTCTCGAGGAGCCTCCTTGACGTACGTACAGGTTCTTCTCATCTCTGAAATGTGCAACATTGACTAGTAAGGTTGCACAAGGATAAAATAAAAATAATTGATAATTGAAAAGATATAGGCCTAGGCCTACTATATATATATGTATTATTATTATTTATTATTAATAGGTAGACAAGCATTTGAGCTAAAGAATGATAGGAGGAGAGAGGAGAGGAGTGGGTAGTGGTTGAAGAGAGAGAAAGATGGTGAGAGGACAGGAAAAAGTGGAGAGAGCTGGTGTTACGACAAGAGAATGAGGAAAAAGATTAAGTGCCGAGCTTGGCAGGATGGTGCTGATTCGGTGATGCCCAAGACAAATGGTGGAAACACCCATTTAGTCTTTACCCAACTAAATGGTGTTGGAAAAAAGGCTGTGATATATATATATAAAATACATATATATGCACACATTGTATTTTCGGGTAGTCCGTGTGATTTTATTTTATTTATTCCAACGTATGGAAACCACCTCAATCTCTTTTCCAACATGCTTTTGACAAGGAACACTGGATTAACTTTGATGAAGCTAAAACCCTAGCCAAAGTGGAACATGAGGTGCTCCGTATCGTAAGAGAGGCGGTGGAGGTGGAGAAACGGAAACACAACATGAACACACGGGATGATGCTAAAAGACTTCCAGCCACATGGAAACATGTTTTGCAAGGCTGTAATGTTCAACCCAAAGCTCTCCCTATGGAAATGTATGCAGTCCGTCCTCCTCCTCTTCCTCCAAGAGTTGACAAGAGAAGGAAGACTCAACAAGAACCCCTTGAGCCATCTACTCGTACACTGAGGTCATCTAAACAGTAATAGGATAATGTTGATGGCTTCACATTTTTTTTTTTTTATCATTGGTTGTATATTTTGTCATGAGTAGGCCCTACCTACCTATGTTTTCTAAGCTATTTAGATTTTGTCTATGTATCTAGTTGCAGTGTATGTTATGAAGTAATTTTTTTTTATATATATTATTCTATGTTTAATTTCCTTGAAGATGAGCAGGGAGAACTGCCCGAAATGTTGGAATAAATAAAATAAAATCACATGGGACTACCCGAAAATACAATGTGTGCATATTCAATTCGTAAAAGTCCATGATATAATGATATACTATATATATATATATATATATATATATATATATTAGGGTTGCCGTCGATAATCGAAATATCGATCGATTATCGATATCAGTAATATGATATGATAATCGATTCAAGTATTTTGATATGATATGATATGATTATCGATTTAAATAGTGACATCGATGTTTTCGCGGTTTACCATGCTTAAAAATGCCGCGCTGTCGTATCAACGCGCCGATTGGTTGTCGGAGTAGCCAATCGCTGCTCAAGTATAATGCCACGCCCACCGCCGCCAGTGCGCATGCGCTCGCAGCGCGATACAAGGCGATACGAAAACATCGCCCGGCCCGATTGCGATGTATTCAGTTCAGTACGGCTCGACGTGTTGTGGCGTGAACTTCTCTAGCGTCAGTCTGCCCAATTATATTGAATTCGTGATGTTTCTTCCGTCCCAAACCCAAAGAAGATATTTGCCATTACTTCTGTACGCTGCCTAACATGATTAGTCAAGTGTGGCAGTTTTTGTTATTATTCAAAAGCGGACGTAACGAGGAGGTTGGGAGGAGATAAAGCTGTGAGCTGGAATGTCGATGAGATCTCGCCACTATCTCTCGCTCGCTAGATGCGCGTACTGTTGGAACACGTAAACAGTGACACCCGATCATAGTCAAGACGTATTAAAATATAGCTGTGTATTGAAATTCAGCCCTCATTTTATTTAAACATTCTAATCCTTAATGATCTCTTGTATTAGTGTTACAATTTTGCGTTTTTTCGCTTCTAGGCTCAATTTGAATTTGATATGATAATCGATTTGGGTCTATGATATCGATATATTTCGATATGATAATCGATTCGATGCCTCCGATTATCGACTACGATTTTCCATCGAACGGCAACCTTACATATATTATAATATATATATATAAATATATATTAATAGGTAGACCTAATATTTTTTAAATGCTCTTTCACAGCTCGATGTAGTCAAAATTGAAAGTCTCATTAGGCCTAAGCCAAAACCAATTTTTTTCAGTCACAAATATTGTTGTTTGTGAAATCTTTAATCTAGGCTACTCAGTGATTGTGAAATATAATTTATTATCTTTAACACTAATTAAATGGCAGGAGTAGGCCTATAACCAGCGCACTACCTAGTCCGTCGTATGAGTCACTGCCGACGGCGTAAACCTCATTTGATGGAAACATTTAATAAAAAAAATAAAAAAAATAATAATTCAGCAATTTAGGCCAAATATGCAGTCTCCTGAGTTAATATTACATTCCCCAACATGGTTTGCTTCGAAATTGCAGCTAAATATTTAGACATTTCTATTACATTTTATAAGATAATACAAAGCAGAAATTTGTAAATTCACCTCAGCTGGGGATTGAACCAGGGTCTCCCGCTTCACCGTGCGAATGACTTCTCCACTAGACTACTCCACTAGACTACAGATGCAATATAGGATCATAATATAGGCCTATTTAATACCTGGACTGTATTTAATATTAGCTGAACAATTAAATCTAGAAACAAGGATCACCAGTGCAGGTTTTACAACTCACAGTAACAGAAGTTCCAGTTTGAAAGATGCTGGTTGAGCTGAATGACGCCAACAAGTCCGAGGTCCATCTCTCTCAGTCTGCTGATAACTCGGTTGCACGTTTTGGAGGACGGTGCATCGTCCACAGGCGCCATCTTGAACGTCAGCTGGAGACAGAGCAACAGGGTATGTTATACATTTACTCCTTCGGTTATTCGGCACCAAAACGACATGTAGATCGCAGAACTGGCGGCCCGCTACGTCACAACATGGCTGGCCTAATTGTGATTCCGGGCTGGAGCGTATATGGCGCTAACGTGTGTCAGTCACGCCGGTTATGACAATTCAGGGAATACTTCCTGTCCACTCTTATTTACCTATCTCGCACACGCATTAAATAAGATGTATATTTTCATCTACGGTTTGCATTTTTTATGCTCTTTTACAACCACAAGTAGGCGTAATTGCGTACGTAGGACAACTATAGCCAAAATTGACCTTCATATTCTAATATTCCTGAATGGGATAGGGGTGAAATGTTAAATAATATATAATAATATCATCATAATAGTTGGGTATATTATTATGTCTGAGCGTAAGAATATCCAGAAAATAATTCATAAGCAGATTATTATTTATTATATAGTAGTGTATTGTGCCCTACAGTCCTACTACTATAAGTAAGTACAGTTGCCCGCGAAAATTGGTAGGTATTGGTCCAAGGAATTATTACCAAATTTGAATTTAGAATGTAATTTTTTTTAAAGTGAAAGGAGTCTGTTCATTGTATCAACAAATATTTCGCAACAAATTGATATGTAACACTGAACAGCTGAAGTGCAAGGTGCAATATTTAACATTTTCCCGCGGTAATGCAATTACAATAGTACAACTTGTATTATTTTCATCATATTCTCTGAAAATGTCAATAAATAAGGTCTACATCTATGCTAAAATCCGGGTGTTGTCAATTTGTAATCATCGACAAAGTGTGCCTTATTTTTGGCGTGATAAAAACGCACTGCAGTGTAGTAATTTTGAGGTAGCCCATCACTTACGAAACGAATTGAATGTATATGCCTATGTAGGCCTGTATGTGTAACAATTGGAAACGGTGTGATAGCCTTTTGGCATAGACATGAATTAAAATTAGACGGGCAAAAAAACAATTAGCATAATTATTAAAAAATTAACATAAGTAAATAAAATCTATCAAACACAATAAGAAAACTCAGTGGGTGACACCACACTGTCATCTGACTTTATGTTTTAGGACTTTATCCCTGGACTTATGTGTAAGAATAATGTTTTTATTAAGAGTAGGCCCTACCAAAATTTAAATTGAGATCAGGATTATTTAAAAGTTGATATTTAAGTTTAAAGAGTTGTAGGCCCTTTTTTAAAAGAGAAATGAAATGTAGGCCAGTGCTTAACCATTCGAGACATAACCCTTGCGTCAGGTGTCCACTTTAATTATGGTGCACTTACAGGCCCTATTCTTTCATTTAAAATGTGTTTTCTTGTGATAACCATAGCACAAATATTTCTTTGTTTTATTTCTAACGTTCAACATCCGTAAACAAAACGTATCACGCCGAAAACTCAACTTTTTAGTTACATCTACACGTTCTTCCACGTTATTTGCCGCTGTGTCTACCCGAGTGATCACTACTGCTCGGGTTCTACGTTCCGCCAACAGGGCCGCGCTAGTGTGCTTTTTGGTGCCGAATAACACAAAAGTAATATAGATTTTAACTGTTCTCAATATAAAGTAAGACCTAGTAATAAGGTAGGCCAGGGTTGCCACCAAGTAAATATTTTTATCCTTAAAAAATACTTTAAAAATCCTCAGAAATCCTTGAAAATAGTAGTATTTTCCTTATTACGTGAAGGAATAATCAAAATTTTCAGAATTCCGTACAATAATACCTTACACGTATGCCAGATTATTTTTGAGAATTTAACTACCATTACATGCGAGCATAGGCCTAAGAATCTGAATTTTCTTAGAATATGTATCAACGTTTTAGTTTTTGCCATTGTGTCAATGCTCACTGGGATATTATTACTTTTACCCGGTGCTTCTGATGTTTTTATTACCCACTGTTGATTGCTCCTGTATTAACAATAAATGTATTAATTTAATGTATTTTGACTAGGCCTATGGTAGGAAATCCTAAGATTTTGACAAAAATTCAGGAATCCTCGAGACACCTTGAAAAAGGATAAAATCCTTGAAAATGGCAACTCTGAACTATAGCATAATACTACACTAGAATGACAGATTAAAAAATTATATCTTGTTAGGTACTGTAATTATACACAATTTTATAAAAGTTTTTTGATCCTGAAATTGTTGAAAATTGGTGTTTTGGTGAATTTCTAAAATAGGTTTTAACCTGCTTGTTTTTTGTTCCACATAGATACTAGAACATTGTTCCAATGTAAAATTGCCTTTTATAACATCGTGTCTTGAAAGTTTAAACTATGCACAAATATGCACTCTACTCGCAAGATCAAAATCCTCCAAGGTCACGGGGCATAAAGATGATACCCATGTTATTTCTTATGCGAGATTTTTGTCTAGCTCGAAAATTACCGAGTTTGCCAATATTTTTCAAGTTATGGTGGACTCAATAATTTGTTGGTTACTTTCTAAAATCCATATCTAGTTAGACTGAATGGAATATATTTTTTGAGTTTTGGGTGAATATCCCTTTAACTAATTAATAACAATTAAATAGTCTCGTCTGCTCTTGAGTTTATTGGAACTGACTGGAACTAAGAAGTTTTGAAAGTAAGATAGGTCTACCAAGGTCAATTGCTAATTTCTGTTTAAAGGGCAAAATACTGTAGGCCTAACATTTGCAATCTTGTACTTTAAAAGAAACTATAAGTAAAATAAAACTTAATTTTATGGGGTAGGCCTACCTAGTAGGGATCAATTCCAAATTGGAGAAATTGATTCCTCATTAGACAGTTTAAACGTTTGCACGTCGTGTTTTGGGGCGTGGCAGAGCGGTGAACTGCGTGTCGACTGTCCCTTCCGCTCCCGCCTGGCGCCGATCGTACACAAAGGCAGGCAGTACAGTACACAACGTTGTGAAATACATCGTTGCGTGACGTACGGCGGGCGAGACACGCCTTCACGGGCTCCGCGGAAATATTGCCGCATATCACAAGTTCGCGGAAAATGACCACCAAAAAAACTGTGCATACAATTAAAAAATTTTTATTGAGAATCGATTGTTAGGTCACGATGATCGATTCCAATATGTCATACCTCTACCTAGCATCATGATTTATGAGTAATTACACAAAAAAGTTAATGTAAATAAAACAGCAAGTAAATTATTGGAGTGAACTAGGTAGGATACAGGTAGACCTACAATAAAAAAATAATCAATTGCAGCCAGGATGTTTTTGATTTAAATCAGATGATTATTAAATACAAATAATAGATTTAAATCACATGCACTGTTTCTTCATTTTGAGCAACAAACACTTCAAAAGGTTAACTGATTTAGGCAAATTTTCCCTTTAAAAAAATTGAATTAGATTTTCCGAAAAGCTTGTGAAAGTATTTGATCTGCTCACCAGCTTGACAAGTTTTGAAACACTGATATTATTGATTTAAATCAATAAAAATCTGATTAATATCGAAAAGTTAATTTAAATCAAATAGTAAATTGGATTTAAATCAAATAAATCATGATTTGATGATGAATGGTGGCAGAGATGATAAAGGCAGGCGGCCCAGTTACCATGCAGTGGCTGTAGTATAGAGTTATTAGAGTTGTGTGGAAAGAAAAGAAGATACCGGATAACTGGAGAAAAGGGGCTATTGTGTTGATTTGTAAGAAAGGTGATCGAAAAAAATGTAGGCCTAGTTATTACAGAGGGATCACTTTACTATGCCACACAGCGAATATTTATGAAAGAATTATTGACAGAAGAATAAGAGGAGAGGTTGAACACATGTTGAATGAGGAACAATATGGATTTAGATGGGGAAGATCAACAATAGATCGATCCTCTATTCGTACTTAGACAGACATTGGAAAAGAGTTGGGAGCTTGGAAGAAGAATTAGTATGGTTTTCTTGGACATAGTAAAAACGTATAATAGTGTGCCAAGGAAAGTGGTATTCGGGAAAGTCTGGAAAGAAAAGGAGTGGTTAATGGACTGATAGACAGGGTTAAAAGTACAGTATGTATGAAGTATGTGAAAGCTGTGTGAAAACACAATTTGGAATGTCAGGGTGGTTCCAATTAACAAAAGGGCTATGGCAGGGAAGTATGTTGTCACCACTGTTATTCATAATCGTTAGAGGTAATGAGAAATGGTGACATAAAAACTAAGGCTGGGTGGGCATCGATGTTAAATAGCAACATCGACATCGAAGTCAAATAATCGACGTCACATCGCGATGTCCTTTTTCAACATCGGCATCAAAATTTAAATAATCAATAAAAAAAAAATCAAACTTTCACATCGATAATCGTGACAAAATGAGAATAAAATTGGAAATCGCGTCAAAAAAATACACCGACGATACTCTCACTCCACTTTGTGATCATATTGTGATAAACTATCGACATAAAACTCGTTTTTCTCGCATTTACGTCAATTTGAATTGCGCGCTGTCTCGGCGCTGGTCGGTGGATTGGCCGCCTCCTGTGACGGGCCCCTCGATGCCCCTCCCATGAGGGAGTGAGAGAGAGAGAGCGCGAGAGTCAAGTGCCTTGCCTCGATCGGCGCGGCGTGTTGGTGGGTGGGGGGAGGAGACTGGTCCTCCGATGCTAGGCAACAGATACAAGGCCGCTCGAGCGCTCAGCGGCGGGTCATTCAAACTTACGCGAGCGAAGTGTTTACGCAACTGTTGAAGAGTACCTCAAATTGTGATGTAACAATTGTAATTTGAAATTATCGCGAATTTTCCGACGTTTTAAGCGGGAATTGCAAAATTTGCAAAATCAATAATTTTATTTTTATTTGCATAATTAATTAACAAAAAACATCGATTTCCAAACAAAAAAATCGATGTCGAAATATATTCCCAACATCGATAAAACATCGATTAATCGATGTTGATGCTCAGCTTTAATAAAAACCCAAATTTCATTTAAATGGTCAAGAACGAATCTTAAAAAAAGGAGCCCTAGTAGGGATGACATCGATTCCAATATGTTAGAATCGATCATTGTGACCCAAAAATCTATTCAGAAGTGATTCCCAAGCAAAAATAAATATTGGTAGGCCTACACGCCATTATTTTGATTGACTATTGCCGCGGAGTCCGTGATATGCGCCGTTATTTTTGCGGTCTATTTCCATGAAGCCCGTGACATCACGAAACGATGTGTCGCCTGCCTAAAATGTTTAATTTCGTGAGTTAATTCGCGTTTTGACCAGTTTTGTACCATTTTGTTTGTTATTTCGCGCTATTCACGAGATTTCGATATTTAAAAAAATCTCAAATTTCGTTATCACCATCTTTCACTACCTCTAATACCGTATTGGACCGAATATAGCACGATCTCGAAAATAACACGACCCCCAATTTTTTGGCATCATTTCAAGAAAAAAGAAAAAATCAAAGAAAATTAAAATGTACAACAAACATGTTTTATTTAAAATGCAATGAATGAATAACCTAAAGTTTCACTCTTACAACAAAACATTTTGAACAATGTTAGGGCGTAGTCCTATCTTTTTAACAGGGTAGGGCCAAGCACAACCTCACATAGGTCAACCACAGTTCACCAGTCTGATTTAGGGATTACAAATCGATCATTGTGACCTAGAACCAATTCGGGATTTATTCCCAAGAAAAAACTATTCACGCACAGTTATTTTGGTGGTCATTTTCCGAGGATCCCGTGAACCGTGATACGCGGCGATATTCCCGCGGTCTTTTTCCGCGGAGCCCGTGATTACGTCACCCGCCCGCCTCACGCTACGGGATCGGCTGGCGGGAAGTGGGTAGGCGGGGCGATGCGCGGGAGTTGTATTGCGGGTGGCCTATGTTCGGGCGCAATTTCAAATGCAAGCGCGCGAAAATAACGTGAGTGCCGTTTTTGAGATCGTATTTTCGGAAAAAAAACATCGCACTATATTCGGTCCGATATGGTAATCATGATGGATGATATCCACAACAAGGTAAAGATGGAGGCAATGGACGATGTGGAGGTTATGTTGTTTGCCGATGACTTGGTGGCATGGTCTGAGTATGAGGAGGTACTCCAAAGATAGACTTGTGGAATAGGAAATAGAAGAAGCTGGTATGAAAATAAGCATGGTAAAGAGAGAGGTTGTAACTATTTCAGGAGAAGGGGACACAGGGAATTATCAAGCACAGATAAATATTGGAGGAGAAACCCTGAAAGTGGTGGATAGTTTTAGCTATCTAGGAAGTGAAGTAATGGCAAGTGGAATGATTAAAAAGGAGATTAACAACAGAATATAAAAGGCCAGTAACTTTTACCAGTGTGAAAGGCCTGGTGTGGGATATGGAAATACCCATTCAGTGTAAGATGACACTATATAAAACCTATTTCATACCGATCCTTACGTATGCAGCAGAAACCTGGATAATGGGAGATCGAGAGGAGAGTCAGATGCAGGCGGCAGAGATGAGATTCCGGTGTAGCACATTGGTAAAGACGAGAAGGGATAGAATAAGAAATACGGACATTAGAGAAATGCTAGGTGTAGAGAAGTTAAGTGACAGGATAGGGAGGACACGGTTGAGATGGTATGGACATATGGAAAGAATGGGGGAAAATAGGATGCTTAAGAAAATGAATGAAAGAAGGATTGAAGAAGGATGAAGAAGATGGGGTAGACCAAGAAAGAGATGGAAGGACATCATAGCAGGAGACTTTGAGGCCAGAGGAGAGACCTGGGAAGATGTGGAAGAGATACGATTGTGGGAGGATAGAAAGAAGTGGAAAAATTTGGTTGCTAAACCCAAGCTGACCCTGCCAGAAGCAGGAAACGGCAATGGATAATGATGATCATGATTTTTAAAATAAACATATAAAAAAAAACACACCCTGATTGCAGCTCACCTAGATCTCATGCACCGACCCACTTACCTTCAACGTCAAGCGGGAGTGTCTGCGAGTCAAGCGCCCCCGGAACTTCTTCACGGCTCGAAATCTCCGACAGCCTCGTCCAGTTCCTGGAATAAAATAAATAAAATGAAAATAAAATAAAATCCTATGTAGAGTCTATCCACTTAGCTATAAACTAATAACTGATTTTCATTGGAACATTATTTATTTAAATGATGCCTGTTGGTGCCGATGAGTGAACAATGACAAACTAGAGACTAGTAGCCTACTATTTTAAATAGGAAACATGGGCCAAACAAGCTGGAAACGATTCCCCCTGCGGATAGTGTCAGAATCAACTCGGTTAATGACGCATGTACAACGGGAATCCTGTCTCTATTGCATAGCACGACAACACATGATGGCCGAGTAAGCCGATTGGGGGTATTTGAGAAGAAGGAAAATTTGGAACAAATGTATTATGTGCCTCGTTGCTAGGACGGCTCCAAAGTCCTCGTTTATACATTCTCAAGTCAAGAATCAATGGTAAAATCTTCTATCTATAGCGGGATTTGAACCCTGGACCTTCTGCATTGGAAACAGACAGTTTAACCACAAGATCAAATAACCACACCAAGTATGATGAGTTGATTCAATTCATTGATATGCAAAGTCACGTGATTGTCAAGTATCACGTGACTGCCAAACTGTGCAATATGAGTGGCATTGATATGAAAAATAAAAAAATGGAAGAAAATCTTACAGTTCAACACTTCTCTAGGATGCCCTAGAACGAAACAAGCAGCCAATCTGAGATCGGTCATCTTGCCTGCGCGGAAGATGTTTGTAGCCTACTTTGTTATGGTGATGAGTGACTAGGCCTAGACATGTAATTCTTCTAGGACTAACAGGTTAAAAAACTATCAATGTAGGCTAAAAATTAAAAGGAATTTGAAATTGCTCTTAAATCTCATTTTCTCAAATCATTTTCGAAAAAACAAGATGTCACATTGATATTTTTCCTACTGCAGTTTACGATATCAGGTACTGGAATTCGACGGGATTACGACGGCGAAAGGAACTTATAAAGGAACGTTAAATTCGTTCCAAGTTTCCACGAAATAGTAATTGACCAAGTTCCTGATCTAAGAAAAGGAACGCTTTCCCACAAAAGTTCCTGAAAAAGGAACGCGTTCCTCCCCAAGACTGCCACCAAAATGGTTTTTAAGATTTTTTACATGAAATTACCATAATTTTGTAATATTATGGTAATATTGCTGTCCCAGAACTGTCTACTACACAGGTTTCATAAAAGTAATTAACTTAATCCATAAGAAATCAAATAATCAATATATTGATTAAGTTACTAACTAAAAAAATGTATAGAAAATGGCATTACAAAACCGCATTTCCATGCCCCAAAAAAATATTTTTAATTAAATGGAGCCGTGTTTGCCCATTGATGTTAGTATAATTCAAAAGTACTAGGAAACGCTCAGTTGGATGCGTTGATAAGCGAGCACGTGCTATAGCAAGACCCACATTGCATATTTTTTTAAATTTTAAAATTTGTGACATTCGCTGTCCACGGGGCCATGTTTCCAATATTATTTATTATTGCCAAGGTATTTGGGTAAACCCATGGGTAAACCTTTACTTTGTGGATAAAATCCACCTCCATCTAGAGGACCTTGACATCATTTCCTTGGGAAAACTATTTTAACTCTTTGGTAACAAATAATACACTGCTTCTTCGATAGTATTTTGATTACTTCTAGGTGGCAGTGCATAGTGGCCAGAAACCTCGTGCGACTTTTCGTTGCCATGGTAACGTTAGCCTACCTTTGTTAAAATGTAATTTCCATCTACACTACTTATCGGATCAAAATAAAATTAACATATTCGTGACCGGACGGACATTCTAAATGATTTGGCCATCTCAGATTTTGTCGCTGTTTAGTTTGAAAAAAAAAACTTTTGATTAACTTTAATGTAACTTTTTGAACGATTTTGCCACAAAACTAATGGCATTCAATCCAAAACGAAGCTTGCGGATGGTCCAAATCTCAACTCGATCCGAACCTCCGTTCGAACGTTATGGCGAGACATACAAAAAACAAAAAAAACAGTGACTATTCTTTTCCGGCAGAGTCAAATGGAAACGCTTGCTTAATAATACTTAAAAGAGTTAATAAAAGTAATAAAAAAATAACAGGTCAAAGGGTAGTTTTGTCAGTATTTTCAGTGGAATGTTCCCTTAAGCCCTATTGCCACCTTTTTTCAAGACTCGCAGGCCAAAGTTAAGGCGAGATTTTTACTTTAGTGTGGTACGAGTAACGATTACTTAATAACTTGCACATAGCCTAGGCCTATGAATGTAAAGAACTATACCATGAAATTGAAAATGACATAAATTGTAACTTACTGTACGCCCTTTTGCCACTATATTATACCAATTGCTCACAGGTCAAAGCTTAGGAAATATTTTTACTTTTCTGGCAAATCAAGGCCTACTCATATGAATGTCAAAAAGTGTATTGAAATTGAAAATTTAATATTTTTATCACTTAAGCCCTTTTGCTGTATATATCATTGCATGGGTCGAAGCTTTTAGAAGATGTTAACTTAACCGTCGTAAAAATAATTAAAAACGCACATAGGCCTAATAATGAAAAATTTGTGTAGAAATTGAAAAAAATAACACATTTTTGTCACTTACGCCCTTTTGTCACAATATCTCAAGACGCACGCGGCGGAGCTTCGGGGACTTTTCAATTGTTCACCTTATGGTCAACTGAGCGAGCTTGTGTGCAAATTTTCAGCTAGTGCCGAATTTTGTCCGGGTGGAAACCTATTAGTCCCTACAGGTAGCCTATCTTTTAAATTAGGAAGTGTGTTTATTGGCTTACTTACATATACATCTGTGTATGTCTCTCTAATTACACATTACACATAAATTGTATCTTTAACCGTATTCTGGGTCTTTAGATTAAGAAACGTTTACATACATACATCTGTGTATGTCTCTCTAAGCTGAAGCACCATCTTTCATATAAATTATAGAGGTCGTACTCACATGCACAGGGCTACGCTCTAGGTGGGTATTCTTTCTTCTACTTATAGACCTAACCGACTAAACATGTCTGCAACTGTTTTGTTTTGTAGTCAAAATGAAGAAGAATAAAACTATCTATCTATCTATCTATCTACGTATCTATGTATCTATCTATCTATCTATCTATCTATCTATCTATCTATCTATCTATCTTATCTATCCCCATCAATCCATCAATCCATCTATCCATCTATCCATATATCCATCCATCATCCATATCCATCCATCCATCCATCCATCCATCCATCTATCTATCAATCTAAGTAAATTGTTCATTGATAGTGGTAGTGCACAGCAGCCTTACCATTCATACTCCAGGCTCCAGCTGTCCGTTGTTGACTGATCCTCTTGTTTCTTCTTGTATGCGTTGTCCGCCTCTGCCACCACCAGCAAAGAGATCCTCGTAGACAAACTATAAAGAAACATATAAACCACGTGTCAGACTATGTGTCATCTACTATCAACACAAGCTGCCCCACATACCGTATCGGACACAACACCTAAGATCGGGTAGTCTGGCAACCCTACTTAGGCCCCACAGGTGGTTTTTCTTACCTACCTCCATAATAATAATGATCAACCGACTTCAGCCTTGACCAACATCGGCATGGGAGTGCGGAACCAGGTGGACGTTCAGTTTTCCAGAAACTGCTTTGGACACGCCTGTAAATTGAAAACACAAGAGGTTTAGTCAACCCCCATGGCTCAGATCTATTATTCGTTTCAGCCCCAGTTGGCACTAGAAATGATGACCCTCAACTTTTCTTACCCCTACCCTAATACCTCTGATATCCCGGTCTATTGTAAGCCGAGTTATGAATGGCATGCATACCTTGTCCGTCAGTGTCGTGTGCTCCGGCTGGCCGGCTCGCGACGCGTTATCTTACCTTTAGATCTAAACGTCTTGTCAATAAAATATCAAATAGAAAAAAATGTTAATTTTTCGGTAATTTTAATAAAATTTGTTTATTATGATGACAAGATGTGAATTAAGAAAATACTTTTTTAAAATTTTGTTTTTATGATGAAAACTATGAGAGTTATGACCGAATGAAATTGCTATGCTCGTTGTGATATTCCATTCCTAATGATTAATTATCATTGAATGATAAATAAATAGCTGCACAAAACATTTAGAAGGTTTGAAGACTTGTTAGATTTCAATTAAAGTGATGCATAAAAAGCAAACACAGACACAGTTACTGAAAAACTGAATTTAAACTACAAAGAACGACGGTTTTGTTTTTGTTTCTAAATTGGCACTCAAAGTAAAAGTGGAATAATTGTAAATCGCTATTCGGAGTTGAAATATAACTCGTAAGGCCTAGGCCTATGTTATTATGTTGTACTCTATAAACACATTGACGTGAATTTAATTAATCACTAACATATTATTATTATTATTGGAGTGGTGGCAGGACAGAAGAAGATGGAGAGGCCTATCTTCAATGCCGACCCAACGCAGAGTTGGACGTGGCAACAGATAATGATGATGATGATTATTATTATTGTTGTTGTTGTTGTTGTTTGGATATCGGTACCATAGAGTCTTACCATGCAGTTACATTAAGTACTAGTGTTTATATTGGCATAGCTTATTTACAGCACTGAGCACATTACACGCAACATTGCACAATATTTTAATCATTATAGGCACTTGATCACAATGAATTGGCGTCTGTTGATACAACAACAATCAATTGGATAGAATAAAAACTTATTGATTTAAAATAATATAACAGGAAGTCAATTGAAGAAACAATTGAGGTCCTTAAAAGGACCGTTTGTTGTTGGTTTTGTTGCTAATAAACAAATATCATTAGCCTTGTTTACATGGAGGACTGGGTCCAGTACTGTTCTGAAATTTAAGTACGGTTCCAATGTCCTTGACGAGTTTACATGTCGAGTACCCAACTAGAACTGAACTGACATTCGGTCCAGCATTGACGCCATCTTACGGCGATTGCTCAAAACATCACTGTTACATAACCCTACTTTCATGTCATTTTCGTAAATACGGGTAGGATTGAAGGCCAGGCCTAGGCGTGTATGATCTACATTTGAAGTTGGAGCCCAACGAACAGAAGTTAAAAATAGATACAACATTTTAAAACTTATTTATTGACATTTGCAATTAGGCTGCATGTTTTTCAGTTTGGTTCCCTCTCAGGAAGCTGTTTACATGTGAGTACTCAGTACGGTCTTCCAGTACGGTAGCTACTTTTCGTCGGACCGAACCCAACCGGTACGGTACGGTTTTTACGTGTTTACATGACGTACTGAGTACAAAAACCGTACTCAATACCGTACTCAGTCCTCCATGTAAACAAGGCTATTGGGTTTTTAGGTTTTTACACTGATCAGTGATCAATAACAGAATTGAGTTTACTAAAACTCAATTTATTCATTCAAACAACATTATTATTCATTGTAAACAAGGGCCTTTGTGCAATATTGTGCAATGGTTAGGGACCCTGAAATTTCGTGAAAGACTTTTTTCACTAAATGATGCTAAATAAGTAAATATGTTTTATTATTAAGTACGGGTAGCGAAATAAGGCAATCATCACGTTTTTCTACTAATTAGAGCAAAATCGGGAACTTTTCTTAATATGCTGTAAGTTTTAGCTCCAAAATATGCAATTTAATTTGACAAATTGGGTATTGAAATCAACATTTCTGTTTTAACGTATACCTAGTAGTAGTTGGCACCATGACAGTTGAAAATATTATTATCAAACACGCCTAGCTAATTCCAATAAAAAGAACTTAATAAGACCTAAATATTTGTTTATGTGTAATACGTATTCATTTCGCTGAAGGGTGGTGATTGCAGTGCTATTTTTTATGACAAAATGATGCCTTTACTTTGAGTTTATATAGGCCTAGACCTACTGAAATTGAAGATTTTTTTATAATGAAATGAGAACTTTTTATTTGCTATTTCTCAGGGTCCCTAGCAATGGTTCTTTATTTCATCAGTGGGAAACACTCCCATCAGTCTAACTGATTAGTGATTACATGCAATGTACTGCAAATATCAGCTACCTATGTTAAATATACTAATACCTATGGTAATTAGTAATTATAATAGTCATCGTAACATTAGAAAACGTGAGCCCTACCAGGCACAGGCTGGCACCGGGAATCGAACTCGTGTCGGCTTACGTGCATAGGCCCTCACTCCACTTACACAGACTTGCATTTAACAAAAGGCTAATTTCAAAGGAGACATGTACAATTATCTCCTTCTGTCAATTACACACTTAACTGACTCAGCTATCGTCTTCAGGGCTGTACAATACCTCCCCCACAAACCGGTTTTTATGCCGACCGCTAGTGCCAGCTCGCAGTGAAACGAATAATAGAGGATTAGAGGTGGTTCATGAACTATAAAAGATGGTAGGGCTAGGCTGTAACTAGACAGGCCTACCTATGACTATAAAAGACTTGGCTGGACTATTAGGCCCTGATATATGTGGATTATTTAAAGGCCACATAGCTTATAGGAATATTTCACAACTGTAAAAAGGTCATAAAATGTTATTTCCTACATAAAGGCACCGCTCTAGCCTAGGGAATGTGAGGAGGGCAGAGAGAGAATAGAACGGGGTTTCTCATGTCGTCGCCGTCTTTGTCTTTGGTTGAGTTGCCATCAGGGTTGGTCTGAGGAATGCCAGAGCTCGCCTCTAGTTTCAGGGAGTATTGTATTCCCCTACTGGTTTAACAAGAATAATGTGATAATCTCCCTAGATGCAGTGTTCTCCCCGAAGCCGGTTCTAAGCCAGGTGGCCCACCCAGCAAAGATTCCTTGCCGCCGCGGCCCGGCATAGCTCAACTCCCCCTTCCCCACATTTAGACAAAGAAACATTTAGTTAGGGCCCTAGTTTTATAGTTTAGTATTGCCTACGTAATTACAATAATTGTAACACAATTAAATTTGGCCAAACACGATAGAAAACATGCAAGATCAGTTTTTTTCACAGACACAACCCTGCATTACTCACGTGGGGTATATATTACCCCAGTGATACAATCCTATGTTTCTCAGTAGTGTTCAACCTTACCGCCATATCTCCTTTTATGCATTCTCAAGTTACTCTATCTTTGATGTTTTATTACAACTACATGATAGTCTGGGTTCTTAGTTTTAGCAAAAAAATATTAAAGTTGGTTTGTTTGTGGCCTAATAAAAATGAAATAAAAAATGAAATATCAAATGGTAGGAAACAAAATTTGATTTGATCTCTTAATATTACAAGATAGGCCTATGTCAACAAATTAAAGTGATTCAAAAAAAAATGTATTGTTGGGTAGCCCTAAAGGAAATTTAATACTTTTCAATAGGAGGACCTACTAGTACATATTCCAAGCAAATTGTGTAGGCTAAAGTTTCAACAAAATACCAATTTCATTCACAAATATTCCTTAGCCTAATTGGTGTTTCTGTAAAAACTTTGAAAAAAAATTGGTGAAAACTGTAGTCAAGTACATTCCAATAAAGAAAATTATGTGAAGCCTACATCCAAACACCATCAAAACTCCAAAATATAGTAAGGTAGGTCTTTCAATTATGGGGTTATGTACCCCACGCGAGTAGGTAGGCCCTACTGGCGTTAAATAAAAACTTGCGAGGAATGCAGGGTTACATTTTTGTTTCTGTTTTTGGTGGTGGTGCCGGGTTGGCAATAGAAATTATTTGATTTTATTAAATATTCATCAATTGTTTTGCTTTATTTTATACTCAACCCTTAAACAATCCATAGGCATTCCGGGTTTTACTGTAGGCCTATACCTAGTGTAGGCCCTACCTTGGCCTATAGGATAGGCTATATTTCGTATTTTGATCATTTTTATTGATTGTTAAGACAAATAGGCCTAACATCAAAGTATGGCAGTAATAAAAATAAACTCATCAAATAGGCCCTACAACAATGTTTCATTAAGTAGTAGTAGTAGTAGTAGTGGGCCTAATTTGCAAACCTATGATACAAATCCTAGATATAGGGTTACCATATGTACGGAAGGTGAATGTAGGACAAAGTTAGGATGGAGGTTTGCCAACTGAACGGGGTCTGGGGCGAAGCCCCAGCCGGCGAAGGCGATTTTTTTTTTGGACCTTACATTGTTTGAGGAAGGGCTTAAAAAACAATTCAGCACAATTCGTTCACTAATCACTTATCACTGTTGCACCATACTACCCTCACTATAGTCACTGTGGTCAGCTTTTTCTCGGCTCTTTAAGCACACGTCCATACCATACGAAATCTGAGAAATAACTAAAAACAAGTAAGTCAGGTGTTGCTTGTGGCTCTATTGTTGTGCTATCGCATTCGTCAATCTTGACGATTCCTTTCCCAGCCCAGTGTACTATACACACTAAAAACATCATACTGCGAGGCATGGCATTCACGTGCAGCACTGAAGGGTCAATGTTTGTGAGATGTCTAAGACTAAGAGGCTACGTTCGCCGCTACTTGCGCAGGTTGTAATAAGAAACCTAAACTACCCGAATTTAAACGAAACAATACCTAGAGTATACTCAAAGCTAGAGTGGCGGGCGGCAACATGCATCAAACAATATTTTCTTTGAAATACTGCGAGGACCGCGGACCGCAAAAAGCAACTCTTACATAATTTAATTAGTAAATTTACGTTTTTCGAAGATTTTTTTCAATGATTTTGTTTTTTCTGGAATACCGGACATTTCACTACTTTTGCGAAATTCCTGGAGGACATATTTTCAAGTCGAAAAAAGAGGACATGTCCGGGATTTCCCGGACGTCTGGTAACCCTACCTAGATAATAACCACTTAAGAAGAAAAAAAGCATCGTCACTTTTATAAGGGCCTATTAAACACACTTTTAAGTTGTACTCATTGTAGCAACCAGTAGGGCTAGGACTACAGTAATTTGCATAGGCCTACTCTCCGCCTAGACTATTATTTCAATCAAATGCTCTAGTAAACCACATAGGCCTAACCAACTAAAGTAAGTTTCTTTAAGAGGGCTTCAAAAACCTCAAAAACTCACCAAATCGAATCGATGATCTCAAAATTTTTTCGGGGGCAAGCCCTCGGACCCCCATTTGTGTCCCTATCATGTGGATATAGTAGTCGGTAATGTTTTTGGAATAACCATTGATTTTTTCCAGGGGAGAACACTGCTAGGCTATGTAGGAAGACGAGTTCAAAACTCACCAAAGCATCGTGGAAATCCCAGTTTGAAGGCAACAGCTGTTTGTTCGTCGACTAGTGTTGCACGAAGGTAGTTTCTGGTAGATCAATAACACCACGAGACCAAGACGTTCAACCAGGCTTACAAACATCTGAAAGAGAAAAGAAACCAGTAACACCCTATCCAACATTACTTCTAGCTTTACATGATACTAGAATATCTTATTATTATATGTGCCCACATTCTAGGCCATCACGCAATGCCATTGCCAGTAGAGACAGGCCACCTTGTTGCTCATGCCAGATGTAGGCTTCCCTTAGCCTTTAAGACTTGGACCAGATAGAGACCTACAAATGCATTATATTACAGGTAATAGAAGGCCTAGGCCTACCTATTGGTTTGTAGGCCTGCCTAACTAGCTTGGAGAAATTGCACGCTCTTATAGAGAACTATGACAACTAGGTTATCGGGTCACTCCATGTCAAATCAACCAAGCCGAGCATTAAATAAAACTTGACCATCTCAGATTTTGGTAAAACTTTTCAAATCTACTCTTAATAACATGTAGATTGATCGTGGAAAATTTTGTATTCCTGACGCGCTTAGTTTACGAGTAACGCCCCGCTCAAAAATTCAAATTTGGCGATGCCGAGCGGCGTACCTGAATTGGTAACTTTTAAACCGTTGGACATAAAAGACCATTTTTTTAAATTAAAGAGTTTTTTTATTGGCAATTTAATTTATATAGGCAGAACTAGATGCCAGATGGGAGACTAGATGGGACCGAATACGGAATGAGGATATCCGAGATCGAGTTGGCATGAGGAATTTAATGGAGCGAATTGGAGAGAGAAGATTAAAGTGGTTCGGACATGTCAAAAGGATGGAAGGAGCGAGATTACCAAGAAGGATGATGGAATTGGAAATTCCAGGTAGGAGACCAAGGGGCAGACCACGACAACAATGGCAGAATAGTGTGAGAAAAGATGTAGAACAGCGGGGAGGAGAGTGGAATGTGGTGGAAGAAGAGGAGTGGTGGCAGGACAGAAGAAGATGGAGAGGCCTGTCTTCAATGCCGACCCAACGCAGAGTTGGACGTGGCAACAGATAATGATGATGAACAAAGCTAAATTAGAAACTGAAAAAAATATTTTGTACATGTTCTGCTATTCACCTACATTTGTTTTGTGCTGATCTCGTCCATCGTAGATTGTTGAAGGCCTCGCTAGTGACTTCCCTAGTGCTGTTTATTTGCATTGAGTTTTTGCAAGTCGGGAGAGTAGTCCGTGACTTTTAGTTTTACGCAAAACTTGGAGTAGTTTAGTGTGAGTTGGCTGCGTACAGCTCCAAGAATATTTTTCATGTGTGAAAACACTTGCTCACATGTGTAGCTAGAGCCAAATGCTGACATAAGAGCAAATGCGAGTGCGACTTTCTTCATCGAGTTGAACTTCGAAGGTAATGAGGCCCAACAGGCAGATATATTATATCAGTGTTGACCCACGGTTTCTACATTTAGCAATGCTTTGAATTTATCAACCCCGAGATCGGAAGATTGAAACTCAACTAGTTCTATTTATAGATTTTCAACGTCCATCTACTCAAAATAACTTAGCTCCAGGTGGAGAGTGTGAAGCATAGTCGGGGGTAAGACATTTGACGACCTGCTAGTTAATAAATCTTATATTATCTAGGCTAGTGTACTCAAATAAAATTCAGATTTATAACAATAAATAGTACCAATCTAATGTTTGTCATGAGATATTAAAATTTTAAATCTGGCCAAGGCGCGTGCCACAGGGAATAGCTTGGCGTGCCACTATGTGGCACTCGTGCCATAGGTTGCCGACTCATGGATTAGAGGTTTAATTTATTATTTTTTTATCTTTAATGGCCCCCAACCCCCACCGGGGCTTCGCCCCTGGACCCCAGAAAAGTTGGGGGCTACCAACCGAAGGAGTGCCTGCCTCTGTATCAGTCCTGCAAGCGCATATCCTCTCAAGGCGCGACTGCGAGCCACCATACAAAAGAACACTTAGGGGCCTAATTGGGAATTTTCTAAACAGAAGTCGGAACCCTTCGAATGACCATACAATCGCATAGGTCTACATTCACAAATCGAGTTCCTGACCTCGTGAGTTGCCCACACATTTTCGTAGGGTCTGCCTATTTGATTACAGTTACAAACATAAACCTTTAAAACAAAAACCTTCAAAGCAATATGTTCGTGCCCTTTCAAAAACGACAAAGTGACATTTCAAAATGAAGGAATAAAGTGCAATGTAGGCCTAGTCAATTTATTTCCGGGGGCGGGCGAATGACAGTTCTCGGGGGAGCTTTGCGGGCCTTTGCCCCCCCCGGGATTATAGCTGGATTCAACACTGGCCTACCGGTAACTGACCCTCCCTACACAGCATAACAATTATATAGGTACAGTAGCGAAACTCGCTAGCAAAACACGCTGTCAAACCGTCACGCGCGCCCCTAGCGAAAGTGAGAGTCAACTAACGATGACTGTTGGGCTGTGATAATATTGTAGTTTGAAAAAAGTTTTGTGTGAAGTTGTTACTAGGGAAACACCAAAGTCGTTGTTAAACGAGTGAGTTAGCCAAGTGTTTTGACTTCTAAGACCGGACCGTCTGGTGACCTGGTCACCTTACAGGAACTCACTTTGCTTGCCACAATAATTATTTAAATTGAACATTCAAAATGCGAATCGTATTCAAAACGTATTAGCGTGAAACATTAACAAATTTCCAAGATAAAACAAAATCACCTAATTTTTATTTCCCATTTAACACCCCTCAAAAATAATATGTGGGTGTAAAAATATAAAAAAGTTAGAACTGACGGGTATCGAACCCCATCCATCCGTGCGGTAGGCTAAATGGTTACCACTAAGCCATGCAGGCCACGTCAACCTCGTCCTGCTAACTGCTACGAAACAAATGCCATTGATATTATTAAAAATCACATTTTTATTTATTGTAGCCTAGGCTTAAATCGCAATGGATCAAGCTGATTTTGTTAACAGTTCTTAGTAAACTCGTACCGGATGTCTGTTTAAAATTTCAGCGCAATCTGTTCAGCGGTTCGGCTGATTTTCGACGTACAGACACACAGAATCACAGAATGAGAGCCGTTAGAGTTGAATGGAGACACTCAGTCGCTCCGCTCCCTCGTTTAATTAATTTTATTATTATTATATTATTAGGCCTACTCCTACGGAGCTCGTTGTACAATTGTAGGCCTATGTAAATCACTGACTTTTAGACGGCGGAGGCTTTTAGTTGACTCTCACTTTCACTAGGGCGCGCCAGTGTTGCGGCGGTAGGCCTACGCGCAGCCGACAACGACAGCAAATCACCCTGCAGGCAGTGCATTGAAGTTTTGCTACTGTAAAAGATAGTTATACTGTGCTAGGCCTACCTATGCCCTAGGGGTAGGCCTACTCTTGTCATTGGCGGGTCCCAACTTTTATAACTAACGGAAAGGATTTCGGGTGCGCCTTGTTAAAACCTTGTTAACACTGCTATATGCCTTGTTACTCCTTATAGGCAGACCTGGGTAAGTTACTTTTGAAAAGTAATGAAATTACATTAGGCCTACTCATTACTTCAGCCAAAAAGTAACTAAATTACTGTTTAGTTACTTTTCCAAGAAAGTAATGAAATTACGTTACTTTTTATGAAAAAAAGTAGTGAAATTACTTTCAAAAATTACTTTTCAATGTAAAATGTATCTGACGTGCGGACGGGTATGACGCAAGTGCTTTGTCTGCCGATGGGGGGTCTCAGACAGGGTGTTATCCACGCCCACACTTTAAAACCAGCGGAGGCCTATCACAGAGATATTGTAGATATCGACGTATAGATGTATAGTAAATTATTGATTACGCGGGTGACATCTATCGGCGAAATGTTGTAACTTCACTACAAGTGTAACAATTCGACTATCGATTTATTTGACACAGACTTGAATGTTTGATGTCAAGTAGATAATTACGTCATCAACGGCGCTTGTCATAGGCGGAAGTACCAAAAGTAAACATGGCTAGGTTCTGAAATAAAAACTCGGCACTCGAAATCTCTCGATCAGACCTACGAAATGTCAGAAATGCTGCATGCACATGCACATTGTTCAAGCGGGCGATACGTAGAAAGCAGCAGGCGCACTGGCCCAGTGACTGATATTTGATACACAAAGGCGCGGGTCGCGCGGCAAAAGTAACGCGTTACTAACGCCAAATTACAATGATAAAAGTAGTGAAATTACTCTTCCGTTACATTGAGAAAATTGTAATTAAATTACTGGCTCGTTACTGAAAAAAGTAATTTCGTTACAGTAACGCGTTACTTCCGTTACGTTACTACCCAGGTCTGCTTATAGGGTACCTATGTTAAAGGTGTACTTTCGTAAGTTAGCCGAACTTTCCGCTGGCTACAGTGCGCCGCGCTAGTTCTAGGATATAATCGATAAGAGCGCACCCGAAATCCTTTCCGTTACAGTGTATATAAAAGTTGGACCCCCATAGCCGAAGAAGTAACTAGGCCGGCCTACCCTAGAACTAGCGCGGCGCACTGTAGCCAGCGGAAAGTACGACTAACCTAACGAAAGTAGTTTTGTAACGGAAAGGATTTCGGGTGCGTATGTTTTCATTGAAAAAAAAAAGTTGGGACCCGCCAACTACAAGAGTGAAGGCCTAGGGGCGTAGGCCTAACCTTAGAGGCCCGACTGTAAAAGGTAGGGTAGCTAGGCCTATGCCATTGATGATGCGTTATTCAAATGCCTAGGGTAGGCCCTAGGCCAAGGCTAGGCCTAGCCTACAAAAATATCCCTAGGCCTAGGCCGGCCTATGCGCCCTACTCTTTCCAAGGCCTTAGGGTATGTAGGCCTAGCCTAGGGCTAGGCTAGGGTCTACTAGCCTAGGGATCACTTTTACCCGAACCTTCCCTGAATGCCTCTGGACCCTACGCCTCAGAGCGCCCTACCTTTGTGTATCCAATCCCTTTACTGGTTATTCAATGGCCCTACTCTTTCCAAGGCCTTATTTCGGCCAGATTTCGCAGGCCTTACCTTCTGAAGCGACCGGTCCCGATTCCACAACACTAGGCCTAGGCCTCATCTTGAATCTCATATCCATACTGTCCAGTGTCCATACTCATCATATAATTATATCAGCATAATATTAATATTATAAATACTAACAGAATTGAAAGCAAAACATTCACTTCTAGGCCCACAAGCAAAACGTCATTTCACTTCAAAGTTCAAAGTCGAAACTCGAAAGTTCTATCAAAATTCAAAATGGTCGAATTTTATCATCTTTTCGACCCATCGACAGAATTATTAAACGCACATAATTCGAATGAAACTATAAAAACCCAAACGAAGTGTAGGCCACGGTCCAATGTGTTAGGCCTAATACAGTTCATTTATTTTATTATAAACGCGTCACATGATTACATTCAGTTTGGTGCACACTGCACAGTGGCACCTGAATATTGAAACTTGTCATGAGAATTAATAAAAAACAAAAAACATAGGCCCAGGGCCTAATTATAATTATGCCAAAACACTGAAAACAGAAACAGATAAATAACTTTTAACAGTTTATCAAGGTGAAAATCCTTTCTAAAAACATCACGATACAACTAGGAAAACGCCAAAGTCGTTGCTAGACGAGTGAGTGAGCCATGTGTTTATTTATTCTCTACGTAGATGATATATATAATGGCCGGAATTATTTATATTTTATATGCTGATGACTTGGTCTTTTATTTAGAAGCTGTGGATGTCGAAGAGATCGTAATACGCCTTCAAGAAGTTCTCAAGAGGATGGATGCTTGGTTTAAATCTCCGGAACTTTGTAAAACAAATTTTATGATTTTTCATAAGGCTAATGATAGAAGCATGAATGATATTCATTTGACGTTGAATTTGTAATGATAAGTTAATTTCTAGAGTGTATGAATTTAAATATCTTGGACTTTTCTTAGATTGTAATTTAAATTTTAAGAAACATGAATATGTATGTAATAAAGTATCATCAGCTATTGGAGTTATAAGTAGAATGAAGAGGTTTGTAACTGAGAGAATGTTGAGGTTTCTTGTTGATTCTTATATTCACTCTGTTATTGATGTGGTTTGGGCAGTAAGACCTTCTACTGAGTATATGTTGTACTCCAGAGTCCAGAGAATTGACCATCTGTTAGATTAATTTCCTTTGAGCCAAGATTTGTAGTCTGATTGTTTCATGATTGAGGATAGGATGAAGTATAGCGTACTGGTAAATACATACAAAGTATATTGAAAGGTATGTATTTAGGTAATCTTCACAATATTTTTCAAATTTTTGTTGATCATCATGATAGAAATTCTCTTTTAATGGACTCCTTGCAATTTCCTAGATTAATTTCTGAAGCATTTAGAAAGTCATTTTTGTACAGAGGCGTATCCTTTTGGAATTCAATTTCTTGTGATATTAGAAGCCAGTTTACTGAGCTAGGTTGTACAATTTCAAAGTAAAATTGAAGCAATGATAATGAATCAAAGAGCTAAGTAGAATTGATTTTTACTATTTATTTGTGGGTCATTGTCTGTGTGTTTGTGTAATCTTATTTTTTCTTCATAAGTGTTCTTATTTATGATTTTGCTACTCTCTTTGTTTGTTCATTATTGCTTTGATTATGATATAATAAATGTATTTTCAATGATATTTTTCTGCCTAGATTGTCTGGTTGCCGCCCGCTGGTGGAGCTTGCAACTTGAGTTAGGTGTCCTGTATCATTGCTGTGATCAGTTTTTGACTTGATCAATTTTAAATAATTATACATCTGATACAATTATATAATAGTCAAGATCTTTTGTACTAAATTGATATCAAGATTTGAACACAAGAATGACGATTCGCGTTCGGTAGTTTCTTCCGCCAAAGTTTTCATTACTCCCCGATTTGCTGTTCCTGATTTTTGGCAAACCGCATTACCGTTTGAGTGGGATCGTCTAATAAAACAGTTTGTTATTTTTTTATGTTTTTTCCCTTTCTTAATTTTTTCCTTTCTTTCCTTTCTCTTTCTTTTCATTCCCACCCTTTTTTATTTAGTTCATTAATTAATTGAATTTAATATCCGTTTTGAATTTGTTGCCAAAATCATTGTGTTTTAATACATTGTTGTTGTACTATTAATTAGTATTTCAAATATTTACCTACTTAACTGTTAGTTCATTGCTGTATCTGCATCTATGTAAGCAGATTTATTTCGTTGTCCTCCTTTGTAAATCAGTTTTTTAACTGAATAGGATAGATGTTAAATAAATAAAAATAAAAATAAATTAGTTGGCGCAGCACTCGGTCCATCTAATGGATTGAAAACCCGTGTACTACGCTAGTCCAAACAACTCGGACAGCATATAGTAAACCCATTGAAGCTCTATCATACGAGGGCCAATGCAGAGTGTTGGATAGTACGTATGTTGAAATACAATACAACTAACTAGGAAGCTTCGCAAATGCTTTTTTAAGTCGCGTTGATGGATGAACTTTTTGTAAGTTTTTAGTTTGCGTGGGATCTCTTTACTTTTGCAAGAGCTTTTTGAACGCATTGTAGGTGATTGTTGTCAAGTTTCTATTGTTACTTGTTAATTGTTATTATGTACTCAGAAAACTCATATTAAAACCTTTATTCTATGGATTCTGGCTAACTTTTTCAACTTTTTCTTTCATAAAGCAATACATAACCATTACCTTAATACCGACAGTGTTGGCTCGGGCGCTAAGCGCTTGACTCTGATTCGGGAGGTCCCGGGTTCGAATCCCGTCGAGACCGGCAATCCTGACTGAAGGTTTTTTCCGAGGTTTTCCTCAGTCGTTAAGGCGAATGCAAGGGATTGAGTCCTCTTAAACAGCCCTCGGACATCCCTTCACAATTTCCAATCCGCACATACCTAGTTCACCTGAAGAGGGGCTAATTGCACCCTATAACAGGTTTCCAACGGTAAAAATTTAAAATTTAATTACTTTAATGTACATGTAAAATATAAACGTTGTAGCCCCACCCGTTTGGTCAGAATCTGCCCAAATGTAAAAAAATATCGCACTAAAAATCGAAAAAATCGTAAAAGTACGATATTCATGAGAAATATTTCTTCGATTGTAGTACCCAAAAACGTGGCAGGTCTAAGTTCAGAGATTTCGAAGGTCACCTCCAATTTTCATCAAGATCGGATATGCCGTTTGCCTGGTAGAGAGTGAACAAACAGACAAAAATATTAACAAACAAACGAACAAAACAAAACATTGGAGCTTAATTTTTTAAGGAATCAGTGAAATTGAAGTTTTTGCTTCGCTCATCTAATAATATTATGTGTTTAGAAATTGAAATTGGAGAAAATAAAATTTAAGGTGGTTGCTAGCGCACAATTGCCACTGCATAGCCACATTAATATTAATGTGTAAAGAAGAACAATACAATACAATATAATTAGTTTGTTTTACAATAGGCTACCATTGCCTCTTTAATCAATAACCTAGACCAATAGAACGATTAAAAAAATACAAAATGGGATTAATTATCGTTGAGTGAATAATATTATTCACTCAACGGTATTATATTTTTCAACTTGCCCCACATACCAGGGCAATTCAATTCAAACCTCAATTCAATTTTTTTTCCTGTGGTTAGGGTATGGGGAGGCATAGGGTGACAGTATTTAAAACTAAAAACATAGAATTTAGGGAAGGGGGTGGCGAGTATGAAAATGTTTCTTCAACAATACTTACAACAATACTTGCAAATTTCTTTGCTTTCAATTGAGACAAGGGTTAATTTTTCGTGTTTTTTCTTCAGAAAGATTGCTCATTCTCAAATTATCATGAAACACGCACTGCCCTTAATTTACCCTTTTTATCCAGTACTGGTTATCACTAAAATCACAATAAGCAGAATCAATGCTGTTAAAGCTTGCAGTGATAGTATTTAGAAACTAATAAATTAGTATCCTGATCCTAGAATTGAAAACCAAGACATTTGGACGTCCCTGGCAATATCTCTTGGGACGTGCCTGATAACCGGGACGTCTGGTCACCCTATGTTGGGGTTACTCTTGATTACGAGACGAAGCGTAGCTAGTTGTTACTCGCCAACAGGGCTCAAGGTCCCAATAGCCCAGGCATATCCAAAAGAGTTGGTCCTTGAGTTAAGGTTCAAAGCACTGCCTCCTATGCTACTCGGTTGCTCCTCGTTCCTGCAACCAAGTAGCATCTAGGAGGCAGTGGTTCAAAGCCCGCTTCCTCATTCAAATACCAGGTCCTTCACCGGCTGTTTTGCAACGAGGGTACAGGAAAAATAAGATGTAACTAGTGGAGCTACATTTCAAGCATAATATAGTATTGATAATGTTTTAGGCAAATTCCCGTTTTTCTCAGGAGACTTACATCAGTTATTTAAAAAAAAATCGCACAAATGTCTCAGACAAGGCGCACTTATTTGAAAATGATTTAAGGTAAATAGATAGTACAGAAATTAAAAATTAATTTAGTGTACTGCTATTGTGAATTATTGTATTGTTGTAAAAGTGTATTTTGTATTACCTATTAGGCTGTGAGTATTTTATATTATACAACATAAATCAAGTCTTAAAAGAGACGCATTTAATACTTAGCTTCTATGTATTGTTTAACTTGTTTGTCATGAATGATTAAGAACATTGTATGCTAGCTATAGAGAGATAATATATAAAACAAGACAATAAAATGAATTAAATTAAAATGATTTTTACTATTTAGTTACAATTTTTGATAGTATAAAGTTATAATCAGCCATTTTTGTTTCTGGCTGCTATGCAATACATCTAGGTGCCCGTTAGGGCGCCGCAGCCAAGCCCCGGTGCGCTACATACTCAAGCACCTTATACAGCAAGCAGAGTTGGGGTGATTTCGAGGTGTCACCCAGCCGTCATGAAACGTGATGTGAACTTAAACACTATCAAAATCAAGGGGATTTAAGTATCTGACAACACATGCCAAATTTGGTTGCGGTACGAGCATTCCTTCTTGGTGAAAACATGGCTTGAAACATGCTCAAAATCACTTTAAGGATGTTAGCTTCTACTACTACTACTACTACTACTACTACTACTACTACTACTACTACTACTACTACTACTACTACTACTACTACTACTACTACTACTACTACTACTACTACTACTACTACTACTACTACTACTACTACTTATTTACATTTATTTATTTATTTTTTTACTTCTTATTTCTATTTTGCCGTCAATAGAGAAAATAATGGAACGGTACGTGGCAGATTTGCTAATTAAATACCTAAATGATTTTAAAATAATTGATACAAAACAATATGGGTACCAAAAAGGGAAAAGTACAGGGAAACTGCTTGACGACTTCGCAGATATTGTAAAGGGGGCGTTAAACAACAACCTTAATGTTTTAACAATTTTTATAGATTTCAGCAAAGCTTTCGACACGTTGTTGCACAAACGATTATTGCATGCTTTAGATATAGTGGGAATATCGGGGCCATCATTAGACTGGTTTCAAGATTATCTTTCAAACAGATGCATGGCTGTTAAAGTCAATAATGTTCTAAGCAAAAATGTTGAAATCACGTCAGGAGTTCCACAGGGATCTATTCTGGGCCCTTTGCTTTACCTCATTTATGTGAATGACATGTTAAAGGAAGTAAAGAATTGCTTTGCATTTTTGTACGCTGACGATACAGCGCTGGTGATAGTTCACAAAAATCTAGAAATTGCTAAAAAGCTATTGCAGCGTGATTTTATAAATTTGTTGAGATGGGCTCACGATAATGGTCTAACAATTAATTTTAAGAAAACCAAAGTGATCTATATACACACTCCCTTTATGTCCCATCAGAAAATAGAAATTGTGTTTCATGAAAACGCCTGTTTGCATGCAAATCATAGAAGGGGATTACTGTCAATAAATGATAATTGTATGTGTAAAAGATACCTAGAAAACGTAACAGAATTTACGTATTTAGGTGTCATAATAGATCACAATTTCAAATGGAGTTTTCATATTGAGAAATTATGTAATCGGCTTAGATCAGCTTTGTATAGTATTAAAACTCTAAAGCAATATGTCAAAGGGGGTGTTTTAAAAGTTGTCTATCACGCTCTTGTAGAGTCTATAATTAGGTATGGCTTACTAGCATGGGTGCTACATCCGGTACATATGTGCAAGATATTGTTAACATTCAGAAACGTATTTTAAGATCATGTATCCTCACAAGTATGACATAAATGGTAATGTAGGTTTAATGTTTGTAAATGAACTACATGAATATATGATACTAACGAATAACTATTTTGACAAAGATTACTTTTAGCTGTGAACTGAACAAAAAAATATGATACCAAGAAATAGAGATAGATTTTTAATACCGCAACCAGATACAACACTTATGGAGATCAGAAAGAAAAATATTGTACTAAATACTTAAATACCTTACTGACAATTTAAAATCATTAAAATCTATGAATGAGGTGAAGAGGAATAAAGAATGGATTATAAAAAGGGAATGAATATTATCGTCTATGATTTGTCTTGTTTTTGTTTTTGAAGTTATGTAATCTTTGTGGGGTGGGTTTTATGGTAGTATAATGTTTCTTATATTGTATACTATTGTGTTACCTTTAGTTTTAGAATGTTTTTCATTTTTTGTTATCTAATTTATATTGTATCACGACAAAATGAGAGTCAGAGATATTGTTTGTATATGTTTTGTTGTTAAATATAAGCCTTATACAGGCATACAATCAACAAGTAAGAAGTAACTATAGTTACTTGACAATGATTGCCTACATTGTTTGAAAAAGCCAGTTTTTGGACCACTAGATTTTACATTCTATTGTTAATTGGTAATACCATAGCAATTAAATCAACTTTGATAAAATTATTATATTTTAACAAATAATTTTGCAATTGAACTTGAAAAAGTAATGAGATCACACACATAACAAAAACTTGTAAAAATAGGCTACAGCCAACTTCACACACTCAAAAGAAATGAGATCTAAAAAGGGCCAAGCTCATCTACCCTTCCTCATTTGCGCATTATTAATTCATAAACGTACAGTGTCCCGTAACAGCCCTTGAAAAGCTTGGCAAAATAGAATTTACATGATATTACGTTTAAATTAATTAGAAAAAAGAACTTGGATGAACTATTATTACGTTTAAATTAATAATTGCAAATTCTATTTTTCCAAGCTTTTCAAGGATGCTGTTCGACACTGTACGTTTATGAATTAAGAATGCGCAAATGTGGAAGGGTAGATGAGCTTGGCCCTTTTTTTTTAGATCTTATTCCTTTTGAGTGTGTAAGGTTTGGCTGTATTTTTACAAGTTTTTGTTATGTGTGTGATATTAATAATCTACTACAGTAGAGCTGCAGACCTACATAATATCCTTGCTTGAAAGTTACTATGCACTGGTTCGTATGCATCGGATGCTATGCTTCAAGCCTGGCCGAGCAAATGGTCATTTGTGAAATGTCAAATATGTCATTCCACACACAACTTCGCGCCGGTCATGCGCGTATGCGGTTGTGCATGAAGGGCTAATTGCGATAACTCTCAAGTTATCATGAGCAAATACCCTGTACTGACCGAACTGTACATAAGGAAGACCAGGTATGAGCATATTGGTTTGTGGTAGAATTTACCATTTTAATAATAAGATATTTTATCAGTGTGTTTCGTTTACTGTTAACAAAAATTAACGGCGGGATACGCACACTTCGTTGTAACAAAAGGTTATGGAAATGCTTAACTACATTTTCTTGACCATACCATAATTAAAATTTAAAATATATCCGTATGTAGGCCTACATTTGTACTAAAAATACAAGTGCAGCGACTCAGCGAGTACTTTTATCGTATGCAACGACTATACTACCGTATAGCGCCGAATATGAGCCGACCCTGAATATAAGCCGACCCCCTAACTTTTCTTGTTGTAATATAAATAAACCAATGCATAAGCATATGCATATATAAGCTGGTAAGGGACTTTTAGACTTAAATAATGAAAAAAAGGGTAGGCTTATATTGTAATTAATTGTATGTACGTATATAAAACTCAGAAAGCATTACACATATTTTTATTATTTTTATTTTTATTTTTTTAATACATTTTAATGTAAGTTGTGTGTTGTACCGTAGGTACTGGTTTTATAAACTAATAGTATTTGTCATGTTTTTTAAATTTAAATTACAAATTATGAAAATGGCAGCAATACTGCAAGCAATCACCAAATCATGTCTAAACAAAATACTTACCTAAATAACCAATTAGAATCTGAGATACATATACTGCATACAGTATGTTGAACTATGGCCACAGTATTGCCTTCCAAGGGCATTTTTATAAGAAATTTGCAATTGAAAATAATAACACAGTTGCAATGCAAACATAGTGGATACAGTACAGTTACACTATCTATAAAAGTACAAAATAGACACACTTAAAAATAAAATCAGAACTAACAACTTATTAAATGTTGCAATTGCAAAACATTGTTTTAGATACTGTACAGTAGAAAAAAAAGCACAAAACATTATGCCCTGGGTGTATTACTAATTTGCAAGTATAAAACGGACCCATAAGAAGTCGTAAAACGGATTTCCTACCTTACACTATAACAATACTCTAATATACTATCATTATGAAAACATTGGGTTCTGTTTTTACTTTAATTACATGTCCGGTACTAATTATTATTCAGCAATTAACCGCCAAACATTTTGGGCAGACCTAACAGCGCAGCCCTAGTAACGTACCAACGTCTATCTAAAAATAGTATCAAAAAAACTACGTATACACAATATAATGTAAAGAGACCTTTCATTCTAGCATTATTGACCACAATAGGAATGTAGCTCACAACGGAGCTTAAGATACCGACACAAATCTCAATCACGTATATAGTTATACTACAAGCTTACCGGTACTGAGATACTTGAATATAATATATAAGAATTCTTGTAGATAAAGTGGCCTTGAATTGAAAATAATGACAGTTTATGAATCTATGCCTCTATTTAAAAATTATTTGTAAGCTAAGAAAACTGACATGGTTTTCATGCCGTGCAGAGGAAGATAGTAGTCTTAATGGATTCCAACTAAAACAGTTGAAAATACAAGTACTGTACTGCATTGCACATAGGCCAAAATATTAATAGTGTGTGAATGTAGGCCTACAAACACTATGCAACCCCAATCAATCATACAGACAAGCTAAGAGTAAACATTCAGACTTTTGGCACTCTTTTGAACACACTCTCTCAAATAAGTGTGCAAAGCTATTATATATAAGCATTACTTTTGTCCGCCCATGTCATGTCTCACGATAAAAAAAGAAAACAATGTTTTTGGTGACCCTGGGCATTGAAATTCCAAGCATTTTTAAAATTATTTAACAGAGAATTTACTCAACACTAGTACCTAATTATTGATTGTAGATATGTGCTGCCCAAGGGTCCGGCATTTGTTCTGCTGCTTTTAACATTCTTTGGTTCGGTTGGTTGAACTTTGGTTTGAAAATAGTGCTAGAAATGTCGTGTTACATGAATGAAGTATTGAGAACAATATGCACTGAGTCTGGTGAGTAAACACAGATAAGGCACACCACGAGTACTTGTCACTTGCGCCACAGCCAGCGAAGTGTGTACGTGGATGACACACACGCCATCAAGTACAGAACCATGAAGCAAAGATCTATGCTTGCAACAAGCTAGTCGCCCAAGCCCTAACCGTCAGTTGCAACTTTACGTTCTCCACATTCACGACAGACATGTCACCATTGTGAGGAGGGACACTACTTGTCACCATCATGAGTAGAGTTGTTAGACTTATCACCGTCACTTTCAAGGGTAGAGTCACTACTGTGAGACGCATCACCATCGTGAGACATGTCACCATTGTGAGCGAGGGACAGCACCATGAGGCTTGTCACCAACACAAGAAGGGACACCACCGTCTAGGCTGCCACCCGCTTCCTCGCTCCCATCCGGCAATTCAGACGCGTCCGACTTCAAGACATCCATGGGTGGATTACATCCGATGTAGGACTCCCTATCCAAGCAATACCGTATCACGCTCCTCCAATCCCTGTCCATAGCGAGAACATGGGGGTTACCGATGATCACGAGCAGCGAGCGGGCGCGAGTTATCGCGACGTTGAGCCTCTTCCGACAGGCTACGAAACCAAGCGAATGCAATACGTCCGACGACACGAGATTGGTTGAGCTACGGACGGAAGACAGGATGATGACCTTGCGTTCCTGACCTTGAAACTCTTCAACGGAGCCGATCTTAGGCAGCGGGACTTGGAACCGCTCGAAGTGCCCCCGCATCTTTTGCACCTGGCAGAAAAAAACATATTAACGTTCAAATATATTGGTGTGAGATAGGATCCAACAGCTTTACTTCGAAAAGTGATGGTGGCTGCTGAATTTCTTGAAAAATAGTACGGCTGGGCATCGATGTCAAATAGCAACATCGACAACGAAGACAAATAATCAGGGTTGGGTCAGTAGAATATTACGCGTAGAAAATGCGTAATCTACGCGTACATATTCTACTGTAGAGTATATATGTAGAATTCTACATTTTTTTCAACACGTAGAAAATATTTTTTTCCATTTACTGCTAATAAATGATCCGAGAAAGATTTTTAATTTTTTTTTATTAGTAATGCGTTGTTGTCTTTCACTACGTAATTTGAAGCCTCGATCACTCCACCTGCAATGCTGTGGCCTACCTGCCATTTAAATACTGAGGAGGAAATAAGTCAAGCAAACTTCCTGATTGGTTACTTATGGGATTTATGTGTTAATAACCACTGATTGGCTATTGTCTTTAGTCTATGCTTTATGGCCATCATCTGGACCGCCAGCTTGCAATACCAGGAGTAGGGCGCGTACACAGGAGTACAACGCACGCACGAATCAGGGCGCAGGGGTACAACGCCCGCACCAATCAGGTCGCGTCTGAGCCCTGATTGGTTACCAGTCCAGGCTATATAAGGAGGCACGAAGTGAGCTCATGCCTCATGAGCTGAAATTATTTAAAATTATTCTATTTCCTAAGAAGGGCAAAGACCCTGCTTTCCCGCAGAACTACAGACCTTTAAGTCTTCTAAACAGCATAGCAAAGCTCTTTGAAAGAGTCTTGCTAGTCCGATTGGAAAAGCACCTCAACGATAATAAAATTATCATTGATGAGCAATTCGGATTCAGGAAATCTCACTCCACCACTCAACAACTGCTACGAGTGGAGGAGCACATTTCTAATGGTTTTAACTCTAATCAAGTGACAGCTGGGGTCTTCCTTGACATAGCCCAGGCCTTTGATAAGGTCTGGCATGATGGACTTCTTTTTAAACTTATTGACTAATCCTTCCCACCTTATCTTATTAAACTTATGTCCTCTTATTTATCAGATAGACGTTTTGTCGCACAAGTTGGCAATTATTCATCGTCAGTTAGACCAATACTAGCGGGTGTTCCACAGGGATCGATCATTGGCCCACTCCTCTTTTGCATTTATATTAATGATATGCCGAAATTACCAGGTGTAACCTATGCAGTATATGCAGACGACACAGCTCTCCTTAGCGAGATGGTGAAATCATCCGCAAACATAATCACAATAGCTTCAGGGACTGCACCAGGAAGATCATTAATATAAACAATGGTCTACACATGTCAAAGAAACAGCCCGTAAGGCCTCTGCTCGGCTTTCACAGCTTTATCCTATAATGAAAAAGTCAAGCAACATGAGCATTCTAAACACCACGTTACTATACAAATCCTTGGTACGCCCAATACTTACGTATGCAGCCCCGGTGTGGGCCACTACCTGCAAATCCAATCTACTACTGCTACAGAGGGTACAAAACCGTGCTCTGCGCATTGCAACACGCTCTCCATGGTATGTCAGGAATGACGATATTCATCGCTCCCTCAAGATCCCGCCAATAACTGATTTTATTTTTAACATTACTACCAAGTTATATGGCAAGGCAGTAGATAACCCAAACCCACTTGTCAATATTTTAAAACCTGACTCAGACCCTATCCAAGATAAGTATAAGAGGCCCAGGCATGCTCTGCTACTCCTCGGGGAGCAGAACAGATCTGGACTAATTCACTGAATCTCCCCTATGTTCATGTTTTTATCAAATCACACTTCACATTTTAATAACACATTAAGTATTTGACAAGCTTCAGTCAAGCTATTAACCTTTTATCCTTACCATTTATCTATTTATTTATTTAAGTATTCTTTGACGATCATTTTTAACATTGTCATCACTATGACAGCAATTACATTAATTTGACCGCTAGCTATATAGCTAGTAAAAAAGCACTTAGACCCTGATTCATTTGAATCAACAAATCATGTTAATAAAAGTCATTCTTTTTACACACCTCAAATTATGCTATAAAGGGCAACAGTCTGAGGTAGCTTTCAGAAACGGACAACATTGATTGTCTAGCCAAAAGACCGGAGGGCTCATAGCCATTCGACTGCCGTCCGTCACAGACTCAGCATCGACTCCTGAAGATGGAAAGCCACAGCTTTTCGAAACGTCGAGAAGAACGGTTCTTTTTAGAGCCATCAACTCAAAACACAGGGCAAATCACCGCAGAATCCACATCTACATCTACCAGCGGCCCTGAAAGCCTAAGAATCCATACATACATATATATATTATATATATATATATATATATGTTGTAATTGTCTTCCGGGACATTCCGCCGCTTGTATGAGTTTGCTGCTACAGACCTTTGTCTGTAGCCTGGCACTCGACGTTTCGCCAGAATCGCATCTGGCATGATCACGAGTCACTCACTAGTGCGTCTTCCTTCTTCAAGAACACGCACTCGACTCGATATAAATATATATATATATATATATGTCTTCCGGACATTCTGCCGCTTGACGGATTGAATATGAACACATTGTATTTTCGGGTAGTCCGTGTGGTTTTATTATTTATAATTATCCGTGAATGTCTGCGATATAATATTGTCGTTGTCTTCCAGGACATTCCGCCGCTTGTTTGAGTTTGCTGCTACAGACCTTTGTCTGTAGCCTGGCACTCGACGTTTCGCCAGAATCGCATCTGGCATGATCACGAGTCACTAACTAGTACGTGTTCCTTCTTCAAGAACCGCACTCGACTGACAGTCTCCAACCCAACTGCGCGCGTCCTCGATTGAGTCTGCATGCCTCCTATTGTGGTGGAAATAGGCGCGGGGCGGCGAGGTTGTATTGAAAATGCAGAGATTTGCGCTGTGTTGCTCGAGGAAGGCTCTTGTGTAGTAGCATTTGTTGTGTCTAAAGGTGGTATGTGTTTGTTTGCCACTTGGTATTGGACCAAGATTGGTTTCCATGCTGTTGTCAGTCTCTGGGCTGGGCGTCATCTCTCTTGTTAATGTTGCAAGGACGTTTTTCAATCTCAATGGCTTCGCGTATGATACGAGGGTAATATACAGGGGCTACTGCTAGAGTTCTAGTGTTGGCAAAGTCTATCCAATGGCCTTCCTTCCTTACATGCTGAGCTAATGCGGATGTTGCTTTGTCCTGTCTTACTGCGAGTTCGTGTTCTTTCACTCTAGCAGATATTCTCCTATTTGTTTGGCCCACATAGACTTGGGGGCACGAACCACAGGGGACCTCTCCAGAGGGATTGACTGCTTTGCACTTCTTAGCATGGTGTTGATTTTGCAATGTGCTTTGAACGTGGTCTTGATGTTGTGAGCCCTGAGCAGTCTACTGACATTTCTGTTGTAACATTGATATAAGGCAGATAAGTTGTTGCACGGTGTTTTTTTTGTTCTATTTCTCCTCCGTCACTGACTTTTGGTTGACGTTTAAAAGCTTTAGTTATGTTGTAATGTTAGTAGCCGTTAGCACATAGAGTCTCCCGCAGAGTTTCCTTCTCCGATGCTGAATGATCAGTATCTGATAGTCGTATAGAGCGTGTGGTCAGTGTATTCACCACCGAGTTGAGTTGGGCTGGATGATGATGAGATGCAGCATTAAGGTATCTGTTTGTGTGCGTAGGTTTACCGTAAACCTCGTGGCCCAGATTATCATCAGCTCTTCTCATCAGGCATACATCTAGGAATGGTAGCTGGCCGTTCTCCTCAAATTCTATCGTGAATTGGATGTTGGGGTGGAGGCAATTCAGATAAGCAAGAAACTCAGCTAACATCTCCCTACCATGGGGCCATATGCAGAATATGTCGTCGACGTAGCGGCGCCAATGGATGGGTTGCAGTTTTGCAACATTCATTGCTTGCGTTTCAAAGATGGTCATGAAGAGATTGGCTATTACAGGCGAGAGTGGTGAACCCATTGGCGCGCCTTCAGTTTGTTTGTACCTGACTGCGTCAAACATGAAGTAGATATTTGCAAGACAATGTTCCGACAACTCCATGATGTGATCAGGAGGGTTGTAAGTTTTCCGAATGGATTCAAGAGCTTCCTGGACAGGGATCTGAGTGAACAGCGATACAACATCAAAGCTTACTAGTAGATGACCTTCTTCCATGGTTGTGTTAGCTAAACTGTGAATAAAGTGAAATGCATTCTTGACATACGATTCTGCATCCAACACGTACGGTTGTAGTTGTTTGGCAAGGTATCTAGATAGTGTAGTTATAGTTTGTGTGGGTATAGGTGAGGCCTAACTGGCTATGATAATTAAACAAGGAACTTGAATGAACATGTTTCAGTAGGGGGAAAGGTAGAGGATGACAGCTTACCTGAAAAATAGGTTGCAGATAGAAATAGATGAAAAGACGAGTTGCTGATACATTTCAACCAGTTTGTGGTCTTTATCTCTCAGCATGAGTACTAAATTACCTTTCCCACTTACCTGTTTCCGGTAGGGCGTGATGATCCCCACGTCGTCTGGCTCCAGCTTACAGTCGTAGCACATCTGCAGGTAGTCCATGGCCGTGTGAGTCTCCTGAGGGTTGAACCAGGATGGAGAGTCCGGGTCTTGACGGTTGGTACCCACGACCCCGTGAAACAAGATGGCAGGCGGGGCGGGATACTTGGCGCCACGTTTCGGCAGGTATTCGGCGAACCTGGCCAACAGTTCGGCGTCGGGCCCTTCGGTTGGCGACACCTGCGGCTGCAGACTCGAATCATAAAACTGAGTGTTGGGCAGCTCGAGTATCTCGGGCAGCGAGCGGTAGTTCTTGATGAGTCGTGTCACGAGGCGGGGGTCGTAGCCCAGAGTGTCCGGGAAGCCCTCGAGGTCTCGCTCGTACGGGAAGCGGTGGATGAGGCGGTCTAGGTAGGACTCTCCAAGGCCGTACTTCAGAGCGAGAGAGGAGCCGACCACAGGACCCAGTTGCATCGGGTCGCCTGCCAGCACAACCTGGCCGTAGCTGCAGTGGAGGAAGTCTGAGGACAGGTTAGACCAAAATTTGATTTAAGTGAGCAAAAAAACTTTCTTTTAGAATTTAAAAAAATGTGTACCTATATAAATTATAATTAGGTAGGTAGGTCCATAGGAAGAGAGCTGGTAAGATGTGGAAGAGATACGGTTGTGAGAGGATAGCAAGAAGTGGAAAAATTTGGTTGATAACCCAAGCTGACCCTGGCAGAAGCAGGAAATTGTGAAGGATAATGATGATGTATTGTAGAGCGAGCTATTTTTGCACTGACCGAGAGGAACCATGATCTCTGGCTCGGTGGTCCGGCCTGCCTCGTCGACCAACACGTGGGTGAAGTGGCCCCGGGGGAAACCCATGTTGTACAGCTGCCCGAGCGCGATGCACGTGCCGATGGTGATGCGATATCGGCCCAGAGTAGACTTGTTGGAAGACTCGCCCAGTTGACCTGCAAGCCAGAAAGAGAGAGAGAGAGAGAGAGAGAGAGAGAGAGAGAGAGAGAGAGAGAGAGAGAGAGATCAGTACGAGCCAAGTTCAGGAGTGGTTTTAATTTTAATGTTAAACATATTTTTTTTTACTCAGCAGAGTGTACCAGTGGTGCCAGCAATCTAACACTTGTGTTTCAACTAGGGCCAATACCTACTCAGTAAATGCAAATGTCCATGATGACACGTATAAAAAAAAACTTAGGCCTAGAGCTTAATTTATTGGATGAGCGTAGCGAGCGAAGCGAAGATTCCATTTCACTACACTGAAGAAAAAAAAACGGAATGTTTTTTTTTTCTTTTTGTATTTTTGTCTGTCTGTTAGCACGATTCCGGCTAAACCGATACTCCAATTGAGATGAAATTTTGTGGAGGCCTTCGAAATCTCTGAACTTAGAACTGCCACGTTTTTGAACGCAATCGAAAAATTAATTCTCATAAAAATCGCAATTTTACGATATTTTCGATTTTTTAAAAATTTCTTCGACTTTTTTCACCTACATGCTTTATCCGATTGTAATGATTTTGTCACATAACCTTAATTTTATGAATTAATATATTCGTGTGAAATTTGAGCGCAATCGATAAATTAATTTTTTATGAAAATCGCAATTTTACGATTTTTTTCGATTTTTAAAATTTCTTTGACAAAATTTCAAAAATTTCTTCTTCTTCTTTTTTCACAGAACCTTAATTTTATGAATTAATATATTCGTGTGAAATTTGAGCGCAATCAAAAAATTGTTTCTCATAATAATTGCAATTTTACGATATTTTTTAATTTCTTCAACTTATAACACCTACATGCTTTATCCGATTGTAATGATTTTTTCACAGAACCTTAATTTTATGAAATAATATAATCGTGTGAAATTCAAAACACACATTTCAAAAAACATAAATTAAAACAAAATTTAATTCTTAAAACCTACTAGGCCTAATTGTCTTAACTATTAATGATTATTGATTACCTTACTGATTCACTCACGGAAATTTGCTCTGTTACCGGTACTTGATAATATTATCGATGGACGTCTTAATGAACGTTAGGCATATCAATTGCTTTTCTTTAGTGATTATTTACCTACAATTTATTACGTGTATGAGTTTCTAAATAATGACGTTTTTATTATCTTATTTTCTATCTCTATATCTTAGTATTAGTAAACTTGAATTGAATTAGGTTAAAGGACACAATATAGGCTAAATTGTGTTGTACGAAATATACACTTATGTCCAAATAAAATTGAAATAGGCCTATTTAATATTTAAAGAGCAGCCTACATACAGTGGATTGTATATTAGATCCTTACCAACAGGTGTGGGCTTAGCTTCCTCTCCAGACATAGACTTGATGTTTCCGGTAGTCGCGTACGGAAGCAGCCTCTCGGGCAACGATCCCTCCTTTAGCACATGAAACCCAACCAGCCGGACCATATCCCCTGGTTTGAGTATATCCGAGTCGAGTAGCCGCTCGGCGATAAGGTTTGCAGAACTATTCGACGGAGTAGCAATAATCATACGGCTATCCGGCAAGAGGAAGAAAATCTGCAAGATGAGCTCGACCAAGGTCATAGTTTTACCAGTTCCAGGCGGTCCAAAGATGATGTACGGAAGCGGCCGTGCCTCCCCCGATAGCACGTTCCTTACGGCTTCCTTTTGATCACAGTTCAAGTTGGGGTTAATCCACAATATTTTACGTTTAGCCGATAAGAAAGCCCGATGAGTGGGACGATTCTTTTCGGTGTCTTGTTCCTCGTTCTCGAAAACCAGCTGGGGTGGCTTCAGAGCGAGCTTGGACGGAAACAACATCTGCGGACCTAGATGCGTCCGTGCCATGTCGATGGCGCCGTGTTGTCTTCGAATCGCCGTCCTACCGAACCTGAATTTAACATCGAACACATCCCCGTTGTATGTACAGTGAAAAATACTGTCGAATTTCAGCCACACTTTCTTGCCAAAGGTTTTGTGCACGAAACCCTCGTACACTAGATTGTCTTCCTTCCACGGCTGAGAAGCAAGGACCACGTCCCCTACAAGAAGAGAAGGTCTCTTCTCTGCAAGTCCGGGCACTTCCAGAGAAAGATAGTCCTTGGCAGGTCCGTCTTTCCGGAATATCACACGTTCCATGTTGAAATGACCTAGCTTAATTGATGCATCCATCTCTTCTAGGTAGAGTAGAGTGTGAAAACGATGTATGTAATTCCCTATTTCCGGCTCCAAGAGAAGGCTAGGACTAAGTTTCTCAACTAATTCTTGAACAACCGACATGTTATTCAGCCTATTATCCAAAGACAATACAGCACCCCAGTAACGTTCCGGAATCATGTATGCCCCCAGGCGTTGCTCGATGAATTTAGGCGGCATGACGGGTTTAACACCGGAGAGAACTTTCTCACTAGGCAATATCGCTTTATAGAATTTCTGCTGCTGCCTGAAGGATTTCACGGGCGACGATCCCGAAGAAACTATGACGGAAGATTCTGGATCGACCACGGTCATAATGAAATAACAACCAACTTGAAAACCTTTGAAAGTAAAGAGAAACAGTTCTCGGGACGTCCCCAAATGTTTCCCCGTGCAACGGAACGAATACGAAACGAATTGTCCAGGGCCAACCACCGATTTCGTAATGGGACGAACGGGGAAAACTTGTTGCTCCCCGCGTTCATTATAGTATTCTCCGTACAGTAGTACCTGTGACTTCCTCCCGTTGTTTCTCATGTGAACGCGCACGTCCTTACTAGACGCATTCTTGAGTATGTTCTCAAAATTGAATTCATACGCACTAAGAGTTATGCCATTTTTCTCCCGACACAAAGCTGTAGCTTCCGATTGAGATACCCTACACATATTCTTTACGTGTTTCTTGATGGTCTCAGAGGGCGAGACGGATAGTGCACGCCACGAACAATTCCCTTGGTAGCTCTCGATGCTTTCGATGACAACTATATCCCCAACAAAGGGGGTATAGCCCTTCAAGCACGCATCTTTCCGGAAGAAGACGTTGCCGTTCACTTGACCTTCGCCCGAATGTTCGAACCACTTTGTCACCTCCCCAGTGTCTTGTTTGAAGCGGACCCAGCGGATCTTGTCTATGGAGAAGATTTCTCCTGCCTGGTTGGGCACGTCTTCGTCTTTCTCGACGAGGGCGTCCAGATAGATGAAGTCTCCCACTAGCGGTGTGAACATGGCACTGACGGTGGATAGATCGAAGCGGAACTCTCCGTTGTTGACTATCACTTCCCGACCCTTCCGCTCGGTCACCTGCCGAAGTTCGCTGCGGTAGCACGTGTCCTCGGGGATATCGGAGGCCATGTAGTGGCCGGGCGACGAGGGGCCCCCACCGTCCCAGCTGCGCTCTTCCGCCGGGTAAATCTTCCGTACCTGCCACACTTCGTCCCCTTCCTTGCGGAACGCGAGGTAGGACACGATGTCATCCTTGTGCAAGTCGTTGGGGGCGTCCCGCAAGTCAAAGAATATATCGTAGTCGATTAGTCCGTATTCGTTATACAGATGTGTGACTCTACCCGTACGCACGGAACACTTGCTGTCTTCCTCTTTGTCCTCGTCATCCCAATCCAAGATGTCTGAAATATCAACCGCCGCTTCTTCACCTGGAAAGCAATTTGGCTTTTTCTTAAACAATTTGCCCACAAAATGAACAAAAGGTGCAAACGCAAACATTTCAAGAGTGTTGATAAAAGTTTTGGGCCAGAATCTCACTGGTTGGCATTCAAGTGCTAAAATATAAACCAATCTCTGGTATAATAAACTCTACAGAGATGAAGAATAGTATAGAAATGGATAAACTCTTTAATTAGGATTTAGGAGTGAATCTAATAAAAAATACAATGATTTAAAAAAATTGTATCATGTTCACTGGCCAATGTATTTGTCAATGGGCTGATATTTCCAGGCCGTAGCTGGAAGATTGTTCAATTTCTTGCGTACAGCTTTCATGCGCTTGTTATGATTGTCGCGTTCAAGCTGAGAGATGGTGTGATCGACAGCGTAATCAAACTTGTGAGAACGTAGTAGTTGACCAAGGGTAACAATGTGGTGGTGGTGCGGCTGTTGATGGTCGAGCTTTGTGACTCACTGTTGCCCGGAGGGGAAAGCACGGCATTCGAGAGCCGGGCGTGCTCATCCTCACAGTCTCGGGGCTCCAAACCTACAACAATATACAAGCTCTGTTTGTTTGACCACATAAATCACACACATCGCGGCTGTAGAGGGTCGAGCTTTGTGACTCACTGTTGCCCGGAGGGGAAAGCACGGCATTCGAGAGGCGTGCTCATCCTCACAGTCTCGGGGCTCCAAACCTACAACAATATAGAAGCTCTGTTTGTTTGACCACATAAATCACACACATCATGTTTATGACTAGGGATGCACATCAATACTTTCTTCATTATCGATATTACCAACAAAGCCTGTTCCGACCAACAAGTAAAAACCTCAAGTGTGGCAAGTGTAAGTCAAAACAATACAATCCCGTTCCGTTTGCTGCCTCGCCGTCTTCGATGTCATGTGTTTGGCTTTCGTTATCAACTGATGGCTCATTTCCAAACATAAATCTCGAGTATGACACCATCAGCCCAGCCAGTGCATGGCACAACGTGAGATAATCTCCGTCTTTATAGAGTTTGGTTCGTGCTACTATTGACCAACTATTTGATATTTCGCTAATCGATAATGAATTTTGGTTATCGATTATCAAAATGATATCCATGATTGATTATCGATCGATAATATCGATTATCGTGTGCATCCCTATTCATGACCCAATTATATTCTTGAAAAAAATTCAACAGTTGTTTTTATTGCAAGTAAATTTTTAATCTAGTGCAGGCCTAATTAATTAGGAATAGTATTATAATTTTACTTTGGACATAGGTACCTACCAGGGAGTTATAATTAAGCACAATCACTCACTCATCACTCACCGGCATATTAAAAAACAAACCGCTTGGTACATTATATGGAACAAATGGTTATGTTGATAGAATGCCAATCGGCCGAGTATTGGGTGTGGGATAGGATCTAACAGCTTACCTAGATAAATGATGTGCTGCCGAGTGATCAAGGCACGGTGTCGAACCATCGAGCGTTTTCCGTGTTTTCTACACCCATACTTTTATGTTTTTTATTTATCTACACATTTGGCAGCCACCAATCCCTTCTTGAATTTTTCATTAAATGAGACGAAGAATAGTGTATAGGGCCTAGGCTACTACCTACTGTATTTACCACACACTTGCAAGTCACGTCTAAAAAATATAATAAAACTAGATATAGATTGGCAGATGCAGGTACCTTTTTATGGTAGAAACAAACTTTCACTGCTTCAAACCGAAAATTACAAATAATTTTCCACACCAAATCACCGCTTTTGGGCAGAACAAAATAAAGATGCAAAAAAGGTTCCACCACAAAAATAACTGCCTTTGAATTCTCAAAACTAAATTTTATTGCATTCTGCATGTCCTTTACAAAATCCCCTACTCAATTTTTTGTTTAAACTACTAGGCCCACTTTTCTTGGTAAACGTGGTGCTGGCAGGGTCGGACTGGCTGCCCAAGGGCCTACCTACCGGGAGAATATATATAATGGGCATGTCCACTCGCGGGCGCGAAGCTCAGCGAAATTTGCATTTTGAACTCCCTTTATAATCGTTTTCCAGCTATTTTGACAAGTGTTCATGGTAGGATGAGGTTGAGGAGGAAATGATTAGAAAGTTAATATAATTAGGTAATGAAATAAAATAATAATAATTGAAAATATAAAAATAATCATTAATTTAGACAACAGTCATAATATAACGTCGGTAAAAAAATATACATGTTATCTCTTGCTTTCAAACTGTTCTCATGCAATCTCTTTTTTTATTCTAGTGTGAATGATGAGTTTACTCATTTAACTGATTCTTATGTCACCTGATACATTTATTTATACAGTATTATAATTTTATGATATTTTAATGGTATCAACAATATTATTTTTTAACTTGTGATACAATATTGTTATTCATTTATAGACACTCTTCCTTTTTATATTAAAAGCAAACTGCAGTGGGCACAGATTGAGTTTTGTGCCATGGATGCAATCATGCATGTACGTTTAGATCTACAGGAACAAAACGCAATAATCGTTACTTCTATCAAACTGTCTGCATTATCATTCAAGTATGAATTCAGAATGGTTAGTGCCTGTGTTTACTTATAATAGCAAACGTTTCATTACAGAACTAGCAAGTTGATCAAGGATTTTGTCATGATCAAGTCGGTGAAAGATGTCCTTTTCGACAAATCATCAGCATAAGGGATTCAAAGAGATCATGTTGAAGAGTAGATCTCAGCCTATTTTTTTTTTTTTTACAATTTTTAGTTTGAAAAAAATTCGTTCGCATGCTACTTGAGTGCAGGATAAAGTCAACACTGTTTTATACGCCAAGTACAAATTACTGTATGCACTTGTGTGCAAGTTATAGTCATGTAAGTCTAAAACAACATGGAATGCATCCACATTTGCATCCTAATTTTGTAGCCTTGTCATGAATTTCTTCGAAGCGGTTTAGAACCTTTCCAACTTGCTCCTTAGCACTGTCTAATAAGCGCCAAGCTTGAAGAAAATCAAGCCCTTGAGTTTGCAAGTAGTTTGATACAGGAGTTAAGATATCAAACAAGCAGAGAAATGTCAACCCAATTAGCACAGATTTGTATTGCGTCCACGATTGCAACAGGGATCTGGCTTCTGACGTAGTTACATCATCGAAATCTCCACATGTTGCAATCGCATCTAGTAGCCTACATTAAGGAGAGTGTCATACACTCCATTATATTGGTCGTTATATGAGTAGTGAATCCGTCATGAAAATTGTGACCAGGGTTATTTTCCACACAACAAGAAGCTAACAAAGAACACTTGGTGTAGGCCTATATCACAACAACAAAAAACACTACAAGATTAGACAGCCTGACGGGTGTTTTTCAAGGCTTATAGCAAGACGTTGATTGTGAAGGTTGTAGGCTGGATTCTCGCCACCGAACACCGCCCAATCTTGTTGCCTGTTGGCTATTTTACGAGTATCACGCGAATCTGGACAAGAGAGTTCAACTCCAATGGTTATCCATACTAACCTATAAAATAAGTAATTATTCCGATAACAAACCAATTCTACCAAATGTAATTTCAGGGCTCCCAAGAGGTCCCTAAAAGCCACTAAAAGTCCCTATTTTTTAGGATGGTCCCTAAAAGTCCCTTTTTTCTAAATTTTTGTTAGGATAGGCCTACACCAACCAAACCCAAAAAGTTATTAATATTTTGACTCGAGAAATCACAAGAAAAATTTAATTTCTTTGATCTTTCTTGAAAAAAAAAAATAAAGTGGATAGACTTCTTTATCTACAATTTCTGCTTTGAACAAGACTTGGTAGTATAGAAGGCCTATCAACTTTTTACTTAAGACAGCAGCACAAACAAGGTGGTTGTGGACTAGCTCAGAAAGCTTGATCCACAGCCAGCAATGTGACGATGATAAGTGCCTGGCTATTTTTTTTTATGAAACATGCATCTACCCTTTTGTTCAATATCAACCAAAAACACTAAGGTGACCAGACGTAGGCCTACCGGTTTGACCAGTGCGGGTACAGTACCGTTTTCAGAACAATTGTACCATGTGTCCCGAGAGACACTTAAAAATGGTGTCTTTTGTACCGGTTTGCAATTTTAGGGGCAAAGTGTCCCGGTATTCTGTCAACTGTACCGTGTACGGAAGGATAATAATGTTTTACTTGAAACAATCCACTTCTCTGATGAATGATAGTATAGTAGAACCGGTAACAGGCCTATCATTTAAATAGTTCTTCCACTTCCAAGAAGATAGGCCTAATTCATTTTCTCAGTCATTACCTGCATTCATTTTCTTTAAATCAAAATTCAGAATGTATCATCCTGCAACTGAACTATGTTTTTTATTATTTACATAATATACACTAATTATTTTGTTGTATAGGCCTAGACAAAGTAAGTTAAAACATGCATATTATACAAATAAGTACCTTTTCAATTAGGCCTATTATCCATTACATATCCCTTGCATTAAACTATGCTGAAAGTGAGCGCTTGTATTTTAATTATGGTAGGGTCTACTATAATTTTTAAAGTGCTAGAAAATGATTTTATGACCACAAAATTGTACACATTAAACCCATATCATTAATATTTTCAAGTCAGAAAGCTGTTTTCTGGGCATTTTGACGCAAATATATCTTGAATTTTTTCGCCTCCTGCACCTGGGGCTCTGCCCCAGACCCCGTGCTCATTATGGGGAATGTATAATGCTTACATTTTAGTTGTCCCAGTTTGTGACTTTCAAAACATGGTCACCTTATATGACCCAAACACAATATTAATGGCCCTCGCCTTGCTCAACCAACGAGAAGCAGCGATTTTTGTGATTTTTTGTAATTTTTTGCCCTTTTATCGATAATTTTTTTTAATTTGAATATTATAATTGTTATATTAATAAATTGGGTCACTATTCACACACCAACATAGGAATTTGCATTCCATTTTTTGGGGATGTTACTACGGATTTTGTCATTCTGAGTATAGTTTTCTTTTTTTTTCTTTTAAGTTTGTTGTGGCCGTGATGCAGACGTGTTTACTCGATCTTGGCATGACGATTATGTTCAATAAGTTCAAAATCCACAAAATATTTTAATTTCAATAATTGCACTGGACAACTACATTACGTGGTTCCACTCCAATACAGCTCGGGTGGTTCCAAATAAATACACCTATAAGGATACAATATTTCTGACACTTAACGAATTTATTATTATTTTACCATCTTTGATGTTTCACAAAATATGTTTACCCTTCCAACCAGCTCTTCGTCTTTGTATTGCTCGCAGACAATGCCATACGATCAAACGCTGTTAGTGTAGGTATATCTAGACAAATTCGTATTTGCAAAATTACTAACTTTAAAACTATAGAAGCTACAAACTAAAGACAATTCTGTGCCTGTGCAAATCTCATTAATTCAGTGAAAATGTAAATTCGTAACTTTTCATCTCGCGACAATGTATGTTTATTGTAATTTTATGTACGCGCATTTGCCAAGTTTTTGCTGTTTAATCACAGTATTTTTCAGTCTGTTGGGTTTTATTTCTGTCTGTTAAACTATAAATATTAATTAAAACCGACAGATGTAGCTTAATCGTAACGCGCAAGACTTGCATTCCCGAGCTCACGCGTCCGAATCCAGCCACCGGCAATCCTGACTAGGTTTTCCTCAGTCGTTAATGCGAATGCAAGGGACTTAGTCTTCAAGAGTCCTTGGACATTCCATTCACAATAACCCTTTCCATAATACTTACTTCGACACCTTAAGAGGGACATCTAATAGCCCATGGCGAGGCTTTCCAAGATAATATAATTAAAATAATTTTTCGTAGAAGCCAGGAAAGGGTGCCAATTCATGCCCCTCTTCGGGTGTCTAGCTAGATATTTTTGTACTTTGGATAATTGTGAAGGGATGCCCTAGAGGACTGTTTAAGAGGACTCGTGTCCTTGCATTCGCCTTAATGACCGAGGAAAACCTCGGAAAATATCTTCAGTCAGGATTACCGTTCTCGACCAAGATCAGTAAAATAATATATTTTACTGATCTTGGGTCTCGACGGTTAAGAATCAGAATCGAGCGTTTAACGCTCGAGCCAACACTGTCAGTTGATTAATGATTTAATTTAATATCAAGCTTTGTAAGGGGAGGTAAGTCTTTAAGGTCTAGTCTGGTGTGTCCATTCAAGCCAATCATATTATCTCTATAGTACCAATCTTAATGTCCCTCTAAACAGACGAAGTAGCCAAAGCATGATCGAAACCTCTCGAATCATCGATCGTTTGTTTAGTCGTGTGCATGTCTAGTTTTGATTTCGATCTTTTGTTTTGAAGGGGGGTTGATGTTGTCTCCTATGGGCGCGGAAATGACCAAACTGTGAGCTAGGCTAGGGGGGTCCCATAGGACGCGTTAGATGCCAGGTGCTAGGGAATTCTCCAGGGAAATTATCCTATGTGTTGTGCTGTATAGTCTCGTCTCTTCCACGTCGCGTTAGCAACGAAGGAAAAGCTCATGAAAGTTTTCATACTATTTTATTTTTATCTTCTTTCCCGGAGACCAGACTTCTTTATTGTTGATGGGAAAGACAACACGACATAACGATGTTGTTAGAAATAAATGTCACCGCTATTTTGCGATAAATAATAGACGAATTACTGGAAGTATCGCCACTGGTTCATCTTTCTGCCCAACAGGGTTGCTTGGATCTTCAAGCTATCTTTGTAAATAGGTGCGGACCATGGTGCGGACTATGCAATGCAAAGGATTAAATTAACATGTATACATTCAAGCTGGAATGGCCGTTGGCCACTTTGAATCCCGGACTGGTTGGGCTGAGTGTATTCACGTTGATTAATAAAGTAAAGAAATACTTAGTATTAAAACCACGATAATTTAGTTTGTATTAAGCCGTAGCTAGAGTTTTGCGTTTAGTTTAAATACCGAATTTAGACCCTCCAAGGGTAAACCTCTATCCCTTAAAACCCTTTAAATTACGTTTAAATTAGCTGAAAAATAAAATAGAAAATTGGCTTTGCTGTCCGGTGCTTGCTAACGTGGAAGAGGGGATCGTTTCGCTGAGGGTCCTTGCCGTAAGGGTGGGTTTTGGGGTGAGGGGGTTCAAGTCGTGAACACCCTTATTACAATACAGATCGCGCCACATCTGAGTCAGCCCTTTGGAATAGACCGGGAGACTTCTTGCTACTGTTCACTTCTCTTGCGTTTGTCCAAGAATACTGCATGGTGGATGCTTACAAATACAATCAAATCTTTGTTGCTACTGAAGGTTATTTTCAATGTACCGCAAGTTTCAAGGAGACTATCTTATGTGAATAAAAAACACCGTAACAAGACATTTTAAAAAATTAACACAACTAAAAAATACACTGTTGACGTGACGTAATTGAAAGTTCAAGTCAAATTCCGAACAGAAAACAGTATATTGGAATAATTGTTTCACTTGGAAATAAAATATGGACTCACAATCTCTAAGGGCATACAAGCACAGATCTAAGCTCAACAAAAAACCTAGTCTGAAGTATAACTCCCATCGTCAGTCAAGATTTGAGAATGAGATGTCTTTCGACTTTCACTTACCTTACTCGTCTTCTCTCATATGTTCCATCTTTGTCGCCAAAATAGAACCAATGTTACAGCACACATCCATGCCCCGATTATTTTATAGAAAAAACAGTCGTAATGTGATATTTATATTCTCCCTCAAAAGAAGTAGTGTTTTATATTGCTGTCAGATACAGTCGTAAGTAGTAACACCAACAAAGATGGTGAGCTTCAATTAACCAATTGATTGTTATTCCACCTAAAGTAGTGAACAAATTTAATAAAGCAGCGCCCTACTATGTGCCACCGCGGACTTCATGAACCGAACATGAATCGGTGTCGAGGATTTTGATAGTATATTAGTATATAAGTACTAGTTATTATAATACACTCATTGAGACGTAATGCTTTGAGGATATTGGGGCCACACCTTCGCTGTTGATCATATCGTTTGCATACGAAGACGGAATATTTAGCTTTGCTTAATTGTGTTATTAAGATGATGTAATCCAGTTGAAGGCATGTTCTGTCAAGTGTTATGCGATTGGTACGAGCTAGAGTTTATGTGTACACTCAAGACTCAACTGAAGCTTGAAATCAACCCCCGGTATTGCTATACCTCGCTTTCAGATTCTACGTAGATCACTTTCAAGGTAGCTTACCCCTCACCCTCACTCAGTTTTATAAGCCATTCGACCGTGTATTAAACCTTTCGGGAGTTTAACATGTATTTTCACTTTCTATACATGAAATGTTACTTTCAGTTCCACGCATAGAATATGAATAACTCTTTGTATAGGAAATTGTCTAAAGTTAAACTTCTACCCGGTGAGAACTTGTGAATTTTGTTCTGTACTTTTTTGCATTACGTAGGGATTTTGTAAATACATTAATCTTATTTAATTTTAGTTCGTTGCGGAAGTGATTCAAGTCATTTGTTGTGTTCCATATTATATGACAATTGCACAGAATATGCTCGATATATTGTAATGTACATTACTTAAAAATTTAAATGTGGTGAAATAGATGTATATGATATAGTTTTGGCTCCTTAAAAACAAAGTCGAATCGATTGTATTTTAAATTGCAGTAACATGTATAGACAATACGTGAAATACCTGCCATGTTTCAATATTCATTGACTTATAGATTCACAGAATGCACTCTGAGCGGCAAAACAGAACATAGCTTCGGTAAGCTAATTACTATTTATATTTTATTTGAGGACTCTACAAGATGATTTAATACTCATCTATTGCTCCGAGATGTGTTTTTAATTTTTCAAGGCCTTTGAAACAATTAATTACATTCAACCGTATGGTACAGTTTGAAAGTGTCGACTATGCTCAGATAAAAATAAAATTATATTCTCAACTTCTTTGTACATGTAAAAATACTTATGAACTGTGCAATTTTAATTCGATTGGAAACATAAGTCTAGGTAGTCTTATATTAGTTATATATATATATCATAGGGGTAAAGCATACTAGCGTCTGCTCACACGTTTTGCTTCTACGGTTTAGTCTAAGCTTTTTAAGTTTTAAGAATGTCGCCTAATTCTTAACTTTCCTCAACTAAAGCTCTTGTTACCAACAAGATTATTCAACTTCATTATTTCGCACTCAACTTCCGAGTGCAATACCCTTACTTCAAATTATTTGGACCAGATATACATTAAAACTTAAAACTAGAATTTAAACTCAAATCTCGAATCTTTGTGTAAATCAGCCTTTAAGAAAACATATTATTATACTGCCACGGAATCGACACAAACGATCGTAAGCTTTTTTTAAAAAATAAATGGATGGCAGCATTTTCGGTTACTTTTTACCCATTCACCATTGATTTGATTCTCTTTAAACACAAGTACTTTTTCCGTTCTACTCAGTCACAAGTGACTATCATTAAGATTTTAAAGAAGCCGTGGTGCCTTAATTAACTTCATGATAACTGCATGGCACCCGATAGGAGTTTTCTATGTGCCAACAGAAAGTTGAGCAAAACGTCGTTATCCATCGATCCCTCATAACAAGTTTCTTCAAGTCCTATTCCCTTGGATTCGTCCAACACACAGTCAAAACCCGAAAAGTTTTTTTTGTTCAATTTTTTCCTTCATTATATATACCTTGTTTTTATTCAATATCTCTTTACACTATTATATGCTATATATTATATTATTTTTATGTTAAAATGTAAAAAAACAAACTTTATTTGGCTGCAACAGCTATTGCAATACATTACATATTTCACTTACAGTAGATAGGCCTGACTAGATAGCATAACATAATATTATTATATCTAGTCTGGAGCCTAATACAAAAAAAATAACCATATCTTTTCTAATAATAAGTATTCTATTAATATAAATTCATTGCTGAAACTGAGCTCTATGTATGAGATTATTTTAGTTTTGTACACACTATAATAAGAACTGCTGTAACGTTATTGGATGTGCGAAGTGAAGACTTCAATTTCACTGACCCCCAAAAAAATTTAGCTGGATTTTTTTTGTTTGTTTGTTTTTTTTCAGTTGGTTTGCTCTCTACCGGGCAAACGGCATATGCGATCTTGATGAAAATTTGAGGGGACCTTCGAAATCTCTTAACTTAGACTTGCCACGTTTTTGGGTACAATCGAAGAAATATTTCTCATAAATATCGTACTTTTACGGGTTTTTTTTCGATTTTTAGTGCTTTATTTTCGTGACATTTGGGTCGATTCTGACCAAATGGGTGGAGCTACAACGTTCACATCTCACATGGACATTAAGGTTATGGTGATGTATTGCTTTTTGAAAGAAAAAGTTGAAAAAGTTAGCCAGAATCCATAAAATTAAGGTTTTAATATGGGATTTTTGAGGTTTATAATAACAATTAACAAGACATAACAATAGAAACTTGACAACAATCACCTACAATGCATTCAAAAAGCACTTGCAAAAGAAAAATGGTCCTAAGCAAACAAAAAACTTACGAAAAAGCTCATCCATCAACGCGGCGGGATTTAAGCGTTTTCCTAGTTATAAGTTAAATAAATACCTATGAAAAAAATCAAATCAAATTTTATTAGAATGAGCAAGCAAGTGTATGGGTGTACTCATAATAGGAAGCGAAGTTAACTAGGAAACAGATTGTCAAAGAATAACACGCAAATAAAATGTTATCGTGCATTGAAATCTTTGTCGAAGGGGCCGACACAAATCTACAATTTGAACAAAAGTCTCGCCCTGCCCCGTGACCTCATGGTCCTCAAGGGTCACCAAAAACATTGTATATCAATCATTCTATGTTAAAGGGGTATGTCAACAAAAAAGTATGCCAATCGGAGGTCAATTATGATTTCTATCGTGAGACATGACGTGACACACGCCCAGATGGTCGGACGAAAAAGTGATGCATTAGAAGAGCTTCTTTCCCTAATAGATCACTAGTTTGAGATCATCTCTAGAGCTAGTAGCGGTTCTGTTAAGCGTGTATACGTGCAACATAATAGTGCTGACCAAAATCATTTGATGAATACCAGGGAAACGCCAAAGTCGTTGATAGACGAGTGAGTGAGCCATGTGTTATGACTGAGTACCCGGTATCATTCACCATACTGGGCTAGATCCAGCCTTAGGTATAGAAAATGAAAGGGGATGTTCCCGGGTACTTAACACATGTCTCAATCACTCGTCTATCAACGACTTTGGCGTTTCCCTACTAAGTAGAATGAAGAGGTTTGTAACAGAGATAATGTTGAGAGGTTACCTTGTAGATTCTTATATTCACTCTGTTATTTATTATTGCTTAGTGGTTTGGGCAGTAAGACCTTCTACCGAGTATGTTGTAGCCTACTCCAGAAGAGAATTGACCATCTGTTTGATTCAATTACTTTGAGCCAAGATTTGCAATCTGAATGTTTCATGATTGAGGAAAGGATGAGATATAGCGTTCTTGTAAATACATACAAAGTATTGAAAGGTATGTATTTAGGTATTCTACACAATATTTTTTTAAATTGTTGATCGTGATAGAAATTCTATTCTAATGTAGGCCTTCTCATTGTAAGTTAGTTAGTTTCCGAATCATTTATAAAGTAATTATTGTACAGAGGCGTGTACTATTGGAATTCAATTTTTTATGATATTAGAAGCCAGTTTACTGAGCTAGGATTCGTACAATTTAAAAGTAAAATTGAAGCAATCATTGTCTGTGTGTCTGTGTTAATTTCTCTTCATAAGTTCTTATTTATGATTTTGATATTCTCTTTGCTTGTTCATTATTGCTTTGGTTGTGATATCTAATTAATGTATTTTCAATGATATTTTTCTGCCTATATTGTCTGATTGCCGCCCACTGGTGGAGCTCGCAACTTGAGTAGGTGCCCTGTATCATTGCTGTGATCAGTTTTGCCCACGCTTCAATTATATATTAGAGTCAAAATCTTTTTGCACTAAATTGTTATCAAGATTTGAACATAAGAATGAAGATTCGCGTTCGGTGGTTTCTTCCGCTAAAGTTTGATTACTCTCTGATTTGCTGTTCCTGATTTTTGGCAATCCTCATATTCGTTTGAGTAAGATCGTCTAATAAATCAGTTGTTTCTTTTCGTTTTTCTTTTTTAATGTATTTTCTTTTCTTTTCATTTCTTTTTTTATCACACCATTTTTTAATATTTGAATCATTAAAGGGGCTATAAACTCAAAAAAATATTTTTTACCACATGATCTATAGCACAATACTACACCTTAAATGACAGTTTAAAAAATTATATCTTGTAACGGTGATATAACAAGAATTTTTCAATTTGTTTTATCCAGAAATTTGCGAAAATTGGTGTTTTGGGAAATTTCTTAAATCGGCTTTAACCTGCTTCTTTTTTGGTCCACATAGATACTAGAGCATAGTACCAATCTAAAATGCCCATTTTTTTTACATCGTATCTTGAAACTGTGCCCAAATATACCTTCAAATAAAAAAAAATGCATTCCAAAATCACACCCCATCTTGGTAATCAGCATATTTTGACCGAACTACTAGCCCAAATTAAAAAACAAAATAAAGAGAATTTACAGAAAAGGCTGTAGAGTACGTCAATAATAGACAATCTTTTTGGATCAAAATCCTCCAAGGTCATGAGGCATAAAGATCGTCCCCATGTTATTTCTTATGGGAGATTTTTGCCGATGGGACCTAGCTCGAAAAATGTCATGTTTGACAATTTTTTGGGAGGTCATGGAGGCCTCAATAATTTTTCTGTTAATTGCTTAATTCATTACTAGTTAGCCTGAATGAAATATATTTTTTGAGTTTCGAGGTAAAATACCCCTTTAATGAATTGCATTTAATATCCTTTTTGAATTTGTTACCAAAATTGTTGTTTTTAAATTTGTTCATGGCAACTAGATGGGTGAATATTTTTCATCCATATTTTTATCACTTATAGCTTATTATGTTAGCTAACACATCTTCATAACAAGGTTATCGGTTGCATACAGTAAACTTGGGAAATAATTGAGTCCATTATATCTCGTTTATCCCCAAGCTAGGGATACTGAAGACGGAGTACTAGGTCTATGTTTGTGATATTAGCTTTATTTATTGTTCCATAATATCCTAATAGGGTATGAGACATTGGTTTAGGCAACATATTATGTTTATCGGAGAAACATTTCGACACATTAGATTTTTTATTCGATGCTATAACCACTGAAATTGTCGGTACAAGAAAAACCGGATATAGACGGCTGCCGATAAACAAATTTGAAGGTGCATTGAGGACCTGTTAACTTGCACTGCATTAATGATGCTAATGTGTTCTTCAGGTCATTTGAAATGTTTCCCCTTTTTAATACGACAGCTACGGAACTCCCACAAGTGTCCCACTTTCGTCTGGAAGACACCGACATAGGCCTACCACCGGATTTGCTACAATTACCCAGTTGATTATGGAAAGCATTTTTATGTCACAATCTTCCTGGAGAGTCATCTTCATGCAGCCAAGTTGCATAAATATGAGACGTAAAGCAATATCCAATAAATTAGAATCCGGAAGCGGCTGAACGTCGTCAATGCTAGATGAATCACTTTCAATTTGATTTTTTTTGTTGCGTTTAACTTTGCGCGCGATATTTGTTTTGGGTTTTAACTGATATGAGCCATAAACATAGCTCTAGGCATAGCCTTGGCATAGCCCTAGGCCTAGAAAATACTAAATAAATGTTGTATTGAATTTATGTATGTACTCCTGGAATCATCCGGAAGTACGTCATAAAAACGGAAATGGGAGTAATAAGTACACGTTACCCTCGGTTGGACAAACTAACATACTTGCACTCAGTTAATTGACGAGGCAACGAA